>CAVLJG010000007.1:4487224-4939505 GCA_963669975.1 Acanthoscelides obtectus | reverse complement strand
AATAAAAAATTTGCACAGGGGTGATGGGTCGATGACAATAATCTTGGAAATTAAATCGTATTTCAGAATTTCTAGAAAGTTGGCAATTTGGAAAATAATTCGGATTTGAAAATTCTGAAGAAAATGGAAACTTTGGAAATTTCGAGATTTTTAAAAAAATTGTAAATTTTGATAAAACATTGGAATTCTTCAAATTTGGAAGGAAACTTTGCATTTGAAAATCCAAAGTACTTTTGTTGTCGTTTTGAGTCTAAAAATAAATTCAGAAAATAAATTATAGTTTAAAAGGATTCGAGAATCTTTCAACTTGATTTCCACCAATTCCAAGAAATCTGATTAACTGCAAAATGTGCCTAGGGATCAAGGGCCAATGACCTGGAAATTCCGAAAACAATGGATAATTTTTGAAAATTTCGAAATTTTCAAAAAAAATTTGATAAAATATTGGGATTTTTCAAATTTGGAAATAAAATTTGTAATTAAAAATTAAAAGTACTTTTGTTGCCGTTTTGAGTCTGAAAATTCAGAGAATAAATTATAGTTTGAAAAAACTAAAAAACGCCTTAATAGCAAATCGAACAAAAAATACAATCTTGGAAAAAACTAGAATTTGAACTGGAAAATGTGTCCAGGGTCAAGGGCCAATGATCTGGAAATTCTGAAGGAAATGGAAATTTTGAAATTTTCAATAAAATGGAAATTTTCATAAAATATTGGGATTTTTCAAATCTGGGAATGAAATTTGTAATTAAAAATTATTAGTACTTTTGTTGCCGTTTTGAGCCTGAAAATTCAGAAAATAAATTATAGTTTAAAAAACTAAAAATAAAATTTTTGAATAAATAGAATTTGGGAACTTTTAAAAACGAAAAAGGATTCGAGAATCTTTCAACTTGATTTCCACCAATTCCAAGAAATCTGATTAACTGCAAAATGTGCCTAGGGATCAAGGGCCAATGACCTGGAAATTCCGAAAACAATGGATAATTTTTGAAAATTTCGAAATTTTAAAAAATTTTTTGATAAAAACCGGGATTTTTCGAATTTGGAAATAAAATTTGTAATTAAAAATTAAAAGTACTTTTGTTGCCGTTTTGAGTCTGAAAATTCAGAGAATAAATTATGTTTGAAAAAACTAAAAAAACGCTTTAATAGTAAATTGAACAAAAAAATACAATCTTGGAAAAAATTAGAATTTGAGAATGTAAAAAACGAAATTTGAAAAAAAGGATTAAAAAATCTTTCAACTTGATTTCCACCAATTTCAAGAAATTTGATCAACTGGAAAATGTGCCTAGGGATCAAGTGCCAATGACTTGGAAATTCTGAAAACAAAAGTACTTTTGTTGCCGTTTTGAGTCAGAAAATTCAGAAAATAAATTATAGTTTGAAAAAACTTAAAATCGCTTCAATAGCAAATTGAACAAAAAAATACAATTTTGAAAAAAATAGAATTTGAGATTGTAAAAAACGAAATTTGAAAAAAAGGATTCGAGGATCTTTCAACTTGATTTCCACCAATTCCAAGAAATCTGATTAACTGGAAAATGTGCCTAGGGATCAAGAGCCAATGACCTGGAAATTCTGAAAACAATGGAAAATTTTGTGAATTTCGAAATTTTCAAAAAAATTGGAAATTTTGATAAAATATTGGGATTTTTCAAATTGGGAAATAAAATCTGTAATTAAAAATTAAAAGTACTTTTGTTGCCGTTTTGAGTCTGAAAATTCAGAAAATAAATTATAGTTTGGAAAAACTAAAAAACGCTTCAATAGCAAATTGAACAAAAAATACAATTTTGAAAAAATAGAATTTGTGATTGTAAAAAACGAAATTTGAAAAAAAGGATCGAGGATCTTTCAACTTGATTTCCACCAATTCCAGGAAATCTGATTAACTGGAAAATGTGTCCAGGGTCAAGGGCCAAAGATCTGGAAATTCTGAAAACAATGGAAAATTTTGTAAATTTCGAATTGTTAAAAAAAATTGGAAATTTTGATTAAATATTGGGATTTTTCAAATTTGGAAATAAAATTTGTAATTAAAAATTAAAAGTACTTTTGTTGCCGTTTTGAGTCTGAAAATTCCGAAAATAAATTATAGTTTGAAAAAACTAAAAAAGCTTCACAAAAAAATACAATTTTGAAAAAAATAGAATTTGAGATTGTAAAAAACGAAATTTGAAAAAAAGGATCGAGGATCTTTCAACTTGATTTCCACCAATTCCAAAAAATCTGATTAACTGGAAAATGTGTCCAGGGATCAAGGGCCAATGATCTGAAAATTCTGAAGAAAATGGAAAATTTTTGGAAATTTTGAAATTTTCAATAAAATGGAAATTTTGGTAAAATATTGAGATTTTTCAAATCTGGAAATGAAATTTGTTATAAAAAAATATTAGTACTTTTGTTGCCGTTTTGAGTCTGAAAATGCAGAAAATAAATTATAGTTTGAAAAAAAAAAACGAAAATGGGGGACAAAACGTGCTGTTATGTCTTCTAGTTCCTTATCCAGCGTATTCTTGAACAAATTGACAGCTGTTGCACCCACTGTTTCTCCACTAAGCGAGTTCTTCGTGTAAACCACACGATTTGAAATGAAATTTCTCCTTAACACCTTAGGTGCTCTGCATCTTCTAATTCCTAATAAACTGACAAAATTATCTGCAACGATGTGTCAATTTATAGATACGAAAAGCGAGAACGGGAAGAAGCGGAACGAACCGTGAAAAAGAAATCCTCCGAGTCCGAGTCGAAATCGAAAGATAAGAGCGAGAAGAGGAGGAGTAAGTCCCGCAGCGGCAGTCCTCAAAAGAGCTACCCTATCCCCCCGTTCGGTCCTCCTAGGTACTCCAGAAGCCTATCCAGGACACCGTCGCCGTTCATCAAGGCACACGAGTTCCCACCCAATAAGGCTAAAGTTGTAGCGCCGGTTAGTATATCATTTAGTTTAGTTTTTCGACGTCTATTTACTAAATAATTTTGTAAAATGTTTAACTACTGGTATTGTGTCTGTTGGCTTTAGGTGGTTGTTAAAGAAGATAAAAAGAAACCCCATAAAGAGAAGACCGAAGTCAAAACGAAAAAACCTGTCAAGAAGCCTCCGAAGAGCGAGTCGGACTCTGATTCTTCCGATTCTGAGAGCGAGGAAGAGAAACCAAAAGAGAAGAGAAAAGTTAAAACCAAGAAGGTAATTTGAGGCGGATTTATTGCAATATTTTTTTTTACATTTTTTAAGGTACTCATTTTTAGTATTTTTTTTCATAAATTTCATTTGAAAAGTTGAAACCAAGAAGGTAAGTTGGGGGCTGATTTACTGCAAATATTTTTCGTTAATTTTTTAAAATTTTTCTCATTTTGACTCATTATTTTTTAAGGTACTCATTTTTAGCATTTTTTTCATAAATTACTCATTTATCTTATTTATTTTTTGGACGTTCCGCAAAAGAATTCTAAATTGTCCCTGAATCGAAAATCAAAGATCTCGTCGGATTAAGGTCCTACGTCCTTTTTTTCCGCTTTTTTCCACTACCTGAAACCGACTAAAAAACATCGTTTTCAATTTTGTTTTGTTATAAACGAATTTTTGTGCATTTTATTGTGGATTTTTTCTTCGATCATAACTTACTAACAAATATTAGTACAGCTCTGAAATTGTATGTGAATATTCCACTTTTTATTCTTATCACTTCTTCTCAAAACTCAACTTGCTGCTAGCCGAGACTTCAACAAAATCAAAGGTTTATCGAAAAGAAGAAGCGATAAGAAGAAAAGTAATCACTTGTTTCATTCTTCCATAAAGGAGGAATATTCAACCACAATTTCAGAGCTGTACTTATATCTGTTAACAAGTTGCGATTGCAGAAAAAATGGAGAAAAATTGTATTTTTCGCCCAAAAAATTGTTTTAGTAAGAGCCTTAATGTTTCTTCTCGTGAGACATCTAAGTCCTGAAACGATGTTTTTATTGTCGGTATTTTTTAGCTTTATTTTTGGTACAGGTGAAGAAGAGGGATACAAGTTCTAGTGACAGCGACGATGATGACGATCGTTCGTCTAGAGGACGAAAGGAAAAGAGCAGCAGTCCTGAGGTTGAAGTCAAACCAAAGAAAAAAGACAAGAAAAAGAAAGGTAGCAGCGAAGAAAGATCGGCGAACGATAAGAAGAAGCGTCATCAGAGTTCTGACTCCGAGGAAGATAAAAAGGTATTCTACATAAGCTAGATATAGTTTGTTTTTGAGGAGTTTTACAACAATATGTTAGCACCCCGAAAATATTTTTGCATTTGAGTCTTTTTTTTCTATTTTCGAATATTTGAGTTTAGTAGTTCTACTCCAGGCTTCCAGTTTTTTGGACGCCTTGTGGAACTGTGATAAAGTGATAATTATCTGCAGGTGAAGAGAAAACGGCGCTCAGTGAGCTCCGAGAAGACGAAGAAATCAAAGAAGGATTCGAGTGACAGTGACACCGCACCTAAAAAGAAGAAACGTCAACAACAGGATAGCTCCGATGATTCGGACGAGAAGGAAGTATCAAAATCCAAAAGGAAAAAGGTAAGTGCTGCCGAAATTCCTTAAGTTAAAAAACTTTTATAACAAAAAAAAATAATGCTAGGTGAAGCAGCAGCAAAAACTTTAGTTTCGTGAATAAATCTTCATCACCCTCTATCTCGGTAGGGGAGCATCTTTGGACCCGTATTTATAGGAACTTTTTTTTGTTGATTTTGGATGTAATTTCTACCCTAAAAACACCATTTGAATCGGACATTGCGATGGTGATATTCTGGAATCTCATAAACAGGGCGGAGACAGCTCTTCGGACAGCGACGATGACGGATCGTCGAGTACGAAGAAGAAGAAGCAACACAGGAAACGGGCCAAATCCGGCAGCGACTCGGACGAAGAGGTAGACAGCAAGAAACGGAAGAAGGATAAGAAGCATAAGAAAAAGAAGAAACATTCGAAGAAGCATAAGAAACACAAGAAACGGAAGCAGGTAATATCGAAAATTCATATATGATAATAATTTTTTTCCCAAATCAATAATCATAAATACTATTGTTGTTTCGAAAATAAGGTTGCCACATTTTTTTCAGACACAAAGGATTTTTTATTTGAATAAACGAATTTACCATTGGAAACGTTGATCTTTAAGCTATTTTTCTCCATAGTCGCCATTTTTTCCACGCATTTTTTAGACGTAGCTAATATCAAACACCCCTGGAACCTGGAACTACCGAACAGTTTTAATAAATTTTTGCATAACACAGTGGGTATCTTGGAGTAACAAAAATGCTTATTCAAATAGCTTATTTCTCTGTTTGTTTCACA
The DNA here is from genome assembly GCA_963669975.1 of Acanthoscelides obtectus. Classification (NCBI taxonomy): domain Eukaryota; kingdom Metazoa; phylum Arthropoda; class Insecta; order Coleoptera; family Chrysomelidae; genus Acanthoscelides; species Acanthoscelides obtectus. Next base: position 4,934,176 of record CAVLJG010000007.1, on the reverse strand, counting down.
CAAGGGACACGAGACTTTCAAAATTTCTAACGTATTCTGTTAAAACTTCTAGTACTTGTATAATAATAAATGTCTTTACAATTTCTAAAAATATACATGGTCTCCCATTTTGATCTCTAAATATTTCAAAAACTGTGCATTCTAGAAAAAAAGTTCCAAACGAGAGCGTTTCGAGGAGGCAGAAGCCTCGACAATGACCTTGAATGTGAACTTGGCCTCAAAGTCAAGGTTATTTGAAGTCGCAAGGTCACATTCGGAAGTAAAATTTCACTATAAAAATGAGAGATTTCCTTTGAAAATTCTGACTTGACCTTGTACGTCATGGTCAAGGTCCCCTTCGAATTATTCCCATAAACCTCTCGACTGTGCTGTTGACATTTTTGCTAGAGCAATTTATTTTCAAGCTCTTAATTCGACCTTGGAATGACCTTGGAGGCAATGATCAAGGTAACACGGAAAAGGTGAAGCTTGGACGTGAAATTTACGTCTCTTTTCAATTTCGATGTGTTTCAGTTAAAACTATTCACTTAACATTGAAAGATTGTGATCAAGGTCATTGACGAGATTACCATAATTTTGCCACTTAGAAACTTGTTGTTTGAATCTTTTTAATTTCCCCATCTACATGTTTTAAAAACTGCGTATTTTAGAAAAAAAAACTTCCAGATGAAAGTTGTAGGGTTTCGAAGGGAAAAATGCCTTGACAATGACATTGACTACAATATTTAGCACATTTCAAGGTCAAGGGATTTTTAAATAGAACCCCTCCTTTTTCTCATCGTACAACAAAACAGGAGCAATTTTACGACGGAACATCATCTTGGTCCGCGTTCAAGGCCATTTGTGGGGATTAGCCAGAGATGACTTTGACCAAGGTTAAGTCAAAATCTCCTGAGATAGCCTCTCATTTTTGTACTGGAGATAGAAAAAAAGTCAAGGTTCAGCTTAAATTTTATTTGTAGTCTCAAGGTCACATTCGGAAGTAAAATTTCTTGCTTTTTACATTTCTAGTATAAAAATGGGAGGTACCCTTTGGAAATTTTGACTTGACCTGGAAGATAATTGTCATGGTCACCTTTGAATGATTCCCACAAACTTCACAACACATTTTTGTTAAGCAAATTATTTTCCATGTCTTAATTTGACCTTGGAATGGCCTTGGAGGCGATGATCAAGGTCACATGGTCAAGGTGATGCTTGGACGTGAAATTTGCGCCACTTTTCAATGTCGATGTGAAAAAGGGGTGTTTCATTTAAAAATATTCACTTGACATTGAAAGATTGTGATCAAGGTCATCGACGAGATTCCCATAATTGTGCCACCTAGAAGCTTGTTTGTTTAAAACTTTTTAATTTCCCCACCAAAATGAACCTTCCAAATGAAAGTTGTAGGGTTTCGAAGGGAAAAATCCCTTAACAATAACCTTGACTACAATATTCAGCACATTTCAAGGTAAAGGGATTTTTTTATAGAACCCCTCTTTTTTCTCATCGAGCAAAAAAACAGGAGCAATTTACGACGGAACATCATCTTGGTAATGCGTTCAAGGCCATTTGTGTGGATCACCCAAAGATGACCTTGACCTAGGTCAAGCGAAAATCTCCTGAGACAGCCTCTCATTTTTGTACTGTAAATAGAGAAAACAAAATTTTACTTGCCGCAATGTCAAGGTCAATCTTAAATGTTATTTGAAGTCTCAAGGTCACATTCGGAAGTAAAATTTCTTGCTTTTTACATTTCTAGAATAAAAATGGGAGGTCCCCTTTGGAAATTTTGACTTGACCTTGAAGATAATTGTCATGGTCACCTTTGAATGATTCCCACAAACTTCACAACACATTTTTGTTAAGCAAATTATTTTCAATGTCTTAATTTGATCTTGAAATGGCCTTGGAGGCGATGATCAAGGTCACATGGTCGAGGTGATGCTTGCGCCACTTTTCAATGTCGATGTGAAAAAGGGGTGTTTCATTTAAAAATATTCACTTGACATTGAAAGATTATGATCAAGGTCATTGACGAGATTACCATAATTTTGCAACCTAGAAGCTTGTTGTTTGAAACTTTTTAATTTCCCCACCAAAATGAACCTTCCAAATGAAAGTTGTAGGGTTTCGAAGGGAAAAATCCCTTGACAATAACCTTGACTACAATATTCAGCACATTTCAAGGTCAAGGGATTTTTATATAGAACCATTCCTTTTTCTTATCGAACAAGAAAACAGGCGCAATTTTACGACGGAACATCATCTTGGTCATGCGTTCAAGGCCATTTGTGTGGATCATCCAAAGATGACCTTGACCAAGGTCAAGTGAAAATCTCCTGAGACAGCCTCTCACTTTTGTACTGTAAATAGAAAAAACAAAATTTTACTTGCCTCAAAATCAAGGTCAAGCTTAAATGTTATTTGGAGTCTCAAGGTCACATTTGGAAGTAAAATTTCTTGCTTTTTACATTTCTAGTATAAAAATGGGAGGTTGACTTGACCTTGAAGATAATTGTCATGGTCACCTTTGAATGATTCCCACAAACTTCACAACACATTTTTGTTAAGCAAATTATTTTCAATGTCTTAATTTGATCTTGAAATGGCCTTGGAGGCGATGATCAAGGTCACATGGTCAAGATGATGCTTGGACGTGAAATTTGCGCCACTTTTCAATTTCGATGTGAAAAAGGGGGGTGTTTCATTTAAAAATATTCACTTGACCTTGAAAGATTATGATCAAGGTCATTTAAGAGATTACCATAATTTTACCACCTAGAAGCTTGTTGTTTGAAACTTTTTAATTTCCCCACCTAAATGAACCTTCCAAATGAAAGTTGTAGGGTGTCGAAGGGAAAAATCCCTTGACAATAACCTTGACTACAATATTCAGCACATTTCAAGGTCAAAGGATTTTTATACAGAACCCCTCCTTTTCCTCACCGAACACGAAAACAGGAGCAATTTTACGACGGAACATCATCTTGGTCATGCGTTCAAGGCCATTTGTGTGGATCACCCAAAGATGACCTTGACCAAGGTCAAGTCAAAATCTCCTGAGACAGCCTCTCATTTTTGTACTATAAATAGAAAAAACAAAATTTTACTTGTCTCAAAGTCAAGGTCAAGCTTAAATGTTATTTGAAGTCTCAAGGTCACATTCGGAAGTAAAATGTCTTGCTTTTTACATTTCTAGTATAAAAATGGGAGGTTCCCTTTGGAAATCTTGACTTGACCTTGAAGATTGTCATGGTCACCTTTGAATGATTCCCACAAACTTCTCAATTGTGCTGCCGACATTTTCGCTAAGCAAATTATTTTCAATGTCTTAATTTGACCTTGGAATGGCCTTGGAGGCGATGATCAAGGTCACATGGCCAAGGTGATGCTTGGATATAAAATTTGCTTCTCTTTTCAATCTCGATGTGATAAAGGGGAATGTTCTATACAAAAATATTCACTTGACCTTAAAAGATTCTGAGCAAGGTCATTTCCAAGGTTACCGTGATTTTGCCCCATCGAAACCCTATAACTTTTGTCCTAACATTCTGTAGAATGTGCGGTTTTCGAAATATTCAGGTGGGGAGGTTAATAGAACACCATGGTATATGTATTACTTTCGTTTTCTTCTAGGACAGCGATGACTCCGATAACAGCGATACTGAGGTAGTCAACGAGGATGAGAAAAAATTGCGGGAGAAAGCGCTAAAGTCGATGAAACGACAAAATTCTAGCGAGAAATCCGATTGATTTGAGTTTTTCGATACCTTAAGTCGTATGCGACCTTTCAAAGCTAGATCGCTAAAAGTTTTCAGACCTAGGATTAAGATGTTTCGTATGAGTTTGTGGTGTATTCGAATATTTCCAAGAAACATGTTCACCACCTGTTCCTTGTTCTATAATTTTTTTACTGGGATATTTTGTTGTATGGTCCGTGAAAGCGGTCGTTATTGTCCTCAAGGTTTTAACTATATGACTATTAGATACATTGGAAATTATCCGTAAACTTACGGAAATAGATTTGCCATTATTTTGAGTTATGGTATGCGTGTTAATTTTAATTTTTTTTATTATGATTTAAGTGCTTAGGAAGGTATCGATATGTCTCTTTATAATTGTACAGTTGTACTCCGTTCTTCTCATCATATTACTTCGATAATTCTTTTGTGCAGGAGAATAAAAATATATTGATATTGTGAAGATGTTTTTATTCTGTACCAGACCAAATCCCTCGGCTCCGCTCGCGTGGAAGTAGTGTCAAGAATTTCACTTCGTTTTGCATTAATGTGAAGCGAAATTTGTTTTGGAGAAAGAAAGTCAGTATTCGAAGTAATGCAATAGTTACTTCGGCGATGAACATTTTTATACCACAATAAATTAATTTCGACGTTTCGCTTTTTATATCCTCGACAAAAAGTGAGGGATTCGCTTGATGATTTATCTGATCTTAAAATGACGTTGGAGGTCGTTGGCAGTGCCGATCACAGACGGTAAGTAAGCGATGCAGCCGTTTCAGTGCGCAAAATTCTCAATTAAGGGCGGCACGGGTATCACGTGTCTTGAAAGGTGACATTATGTCGATTTTTTTGACATGTAGGTTTTTCTACAAGATGCTGAGCACTTAGTTGCCTAAACTGCTTCTGAGATGGCATTGGGTGTGGATTAAAATACTGGATTCCACAAAAAGAAATGAACTAATTTATTTAACTTGATAGAACATTTATGTACAGCAGTATTTATGTCTGTCAAATTCTTATGTCGCCATTGACTCCACTATACTCCACTCCGCTCTGCTCTGGTGTAATCTGTACTCTGCCTCCATCTCCCGGCCGCCGAGTTATACATAGTCCCCATTGCTGCTTCGAGAAAGGTCTGGTGAACCACAAAGCGACATCTAGAATATTGGAGGTCACTTCGCGTAAAAGCAGAGATCGGCCATGGAGCTCTGGCGAGTAGGAGACTCGCCCAACAGATGGCGCCAACAGAACTATTTGTCATAATATAGTAACATCAACAAAGCGATACAGCATCCTCCACCCCCTTACAACCACTATACATTTTTTTAAAAATGATTATGATCCTCTAAAACATAAAAAAACGGGGTTTAAGCCAATGTTTCCTTTTTGGCCTATTCCTCCTCCACGACGGCCAAATTTCGAGAACCGCCACAAAATCGTGAGGCAAGCAGCACCCCCAAAATCGTGAGGCAGCGGCATCCCCAAAATCGTGAGGCAAGAGACACCCCAAAAATAGTGGACTAACGGCACCCCCAAAATCGTGTGGCAAACGCACCCCCAAAATCGTGGGGTAAGCGACAAGCGGTCCCTCCAAAATCATGGGGCTAGCAGTCCCCCCAAAATCGTAAGGCAAGTATCTCGTAAAATCGTGAGGAAAGCGGCGTTCCTACAATCGTTGGGCAAGCAACAAGCGGTTCCCCCAAAATCGTGGAGCAAACTGCCCCCACAAAATAGAACAGACAGCACTCCCAAAATTTTAAGGCGAACGGCACCCCCAAAATCGTGGACAAACGGCACGACCAAAGTCGTGAGGCAAACGGCACCTCTAAAATCATGGGGTAAACGGCACCCCCAAAATCGTGAGGCAAGAGACACCCCAAAAATAGTGGACTAACGGCACCCCAAAACCGTGTGACAAGCGGCATCCCCAAAATCGTAAGACAAGCGGCACCCCAAAAATCGTGGACAAACGGCACCCCCTCCAAAATCGTGTGGCAAACGCCACCCCCAAAATCGTGGGGTAAGCGACAAGCGGTCCCTCCACAATCATGGGGCTAGCAGTCCCCCCAAAATCGTAAGGCAAGTATCTAGCAAAATCGTGAGGAAAGCGGCATTCCTACAATCGTTGGGCAAGCAACAAGCGGTTCCTCCAAAATCGTGGAGCAAACTGCCCCCACAAAATAGAACAAACGGCACCCCCAAAATTGTAAGGCGAACGGCACTCCCAAAATCGTGGGGCAAACGGCACCTCTAAAATCATGGGGTAAACGGCACCCCCAAAATCGTGAGGCAAGAGACATCCCAAAAATTGTGGACTAACGGCACCCTCAAAATCGTGTGGCAAGCGGCACCCCCAAAATCGTAAGACAAGCGGCACCCCAAAAATCGTGGACAAACGGCACCCCCTCCCAAAGTCGTGTGGCAAGCGGCACCCCCAAAATCGTGGGGTAAGCGACAAGCGGCACCTCTAAAATCATGGGGTAAACGGCACCCCCAAAATCGTGAGGCAAAAGACCCTCCAAAAATAGTGGACTAAGGGCATCCCCCAAAATCGTGTGTCAAGCGGCACCCCAAAATCGTGGGGTAAGCGGCACCCCAAAAATCGTGGACAAACGGCACCCCCCTAAAATCGTGGGGTAAGCGACAAGCGGTCCCTCCAAAATCATGGGGCTAGCGGTCCCCCCAAAATCGTAAGGCAAGTATCTCGCAAAATCGTGAGGAAAGCGGCATTCCTAAAATCGTTGGGCAAGCAACAAGCGGTTCCCCCAAAATCGTGGAGCAAACTGCACCCCCGAAATCGTGAGGGAAGCGGTACCACAAAATAGTGGGACAAGTGACAAACGGTACCTCGAAAATCGTGGTGGAAGTGGTCCCCCAAGATCATGGGGCAAGCGACAAGCGGTCCGCAAAAAATTATGGAGCAAGAGACAAACGGTACCCTCAAAATCGAGAGGCAAGCGGTATCCCCAAAATCGTGGGGTAAGCGATAAGCGGTCCCTCCAAAAGCATGGGGCTAGCAGTGCCCCCAAAATCGTAAGGCAAGTATCTCGCAAAATCGTGAGGAAAGCGGTATTCCTAAAATCGTTGTGCAAGCAACAAGCGGTTCCCCCAAAATCGTGGACCAAACTGCACCCCCAAAATAGAGACAAACGGCACTCCCATAATTGTGAGGCGAACGGCACCCCCAAAATCGTGAGGCAAAAGACCCTCCAAAAATAGTGGACTAAGGGCATCCCCCAAAATCGTGTGTCAAGCGGCACCCCAAAAATCGTGGACAAACGGCACCCCCCTAAAATCGTGGGGTAAGCGACAAGCGGTCCCTCCAAAATCATGGGGCTAGCAGTCCCCCCAAAATCGTAAGGCAAGTATCTCGCAAAATCGTGAGGAAAGCGGCATTCCTAAAATCGTTGGACAAGCAACAAGCGGTTCCCCAAAAATCGTGGAGCAAACTGCACCCCCAAAATAGAGACAAACGGCACCTCCAAAATTGTGAGGCGAACGGCACCCCCAAAATCGTGAGGCGAACGGCACCCCCAAAATCGTGAGGGAAGCGGTACCCCAAAATAGTCGGGCAAGTGACAAACGGTACCTCGAAAATCGTGGTGGAAGTGGTCCCCCAAGATCGTGGGGCAAGCGACAAGCGGTCCGCAAAAAATTATGGAGCAAGAGGCAAACGGTACCCTCAAAATCGAGAAGCAAGCGGTATCCCCAAAATCGTGGGGTAAGCGATAAGTGGTTCCTCCAAAATCATGGGGCTAGCAGTCCCCCCAAAATCGTAAGGCAAGTATCTCGCAAAATCGTGAGGAAAGCGGCATTCCTAAAATCGTTGGACAAGCAACAAGCGGTTCCCCAAAAATCGTGGAACAAACTGCACCCTCAAAATAGAGACAAACGGCACCCCCAAAATTGTGAGGAGAACGGCACCCCCAAAATCGTGAACAAACTTCACCCTCCCCCCAAAATCGTGTGACGAGTGACACGCCCAAAGTCGTGGGGCAAACGGCATCCCCAAAATCGTGAGGCAAGCGGCACCTCTAAAATCATGGGGTAAACGGCACCCCCAAAATAGTGAGGCAGCGGCATTCACAAAATCGTGAGGCAAGAGACACACCAAAAATAGTGGACTAACGGCACCCCCAAAATCGTGTGGCAAGCGGCACCCAAAAATCGTAAGACAAGCGGCACCCCAAAAATCGTCGGCAAACGCCCCCCCCCCCCAAAATCGTGTGGCAAGCGGCACCCCCTAAATCGTGGGGTAAGCGACAAGCGGCACATCTACATAGTGGGGCAAGTGATAAGCGGTCCCTCGAAAATCGTGGTGGAAGTGGTTCCCCAAGATCGTGGGGTAAGCAACAAGCGGTCCCCAAAAAATTATGGTGCAAGAGGCAAACGACACCCTCAAAATCCAGAGGCAAGAGACACCACCAAAATCGTCAGGCATGCTGCACTACAAAATCGAGGAGGCAAGTGACAAGCGGTCCCTCTAAAATCGTGGGAAAAGCGGCAAGCGGGCCCCCAAAATCGTGAGGCAAGTGACAAGCGGTCCCTCCAAAATCGTGGGAAAAGCGGCAAGCGGGCCCCCAAAATCGTGGGGCAAGTGACAAGCGGTCCCTCCAAAATCGTGGGGAAAGCGGCAAGCGGGCCCCCAAAATCGTGGGGCAAGTGACAAGCGGTCCCTCCAAAATCGTGGGGAAAGCGAGATACGGTCACTCCAAAGTCGTGGAGCAAGCAGCAAACGACACACCCAAAGTCGCGAGGCAAGTGGCATCCACAAAATCGTGGGGCAAGTGACAAGCGGTCCCTCCAAAATCGTGGAAAAAGCGGCAAGCGGGCCCCCAAAATCGTGGGGCAAGTGACAAGCGGTCCTTCCAAAATCGTGGGGAAAGCGGCAAGCGGGCCCCCAAAATCGTGAGGCAAGTGACAAGCGGTCTCTCCAAAATCGTGGGAAAAGCGGCAAGCGGGCCCCCAAAATCGTGGGGCAAGTGACAAGCGGTCCCTCCAAAATCGTGGGGAAAGCGGCAAGCGGGCCCCCAAAATCGTGGGGCAAGTGACAAGCGGTCCCTCCAAAATCGTGTGGAAAGCGAGATACGGTCCCTCCAAAGTCGTGGAGCAAGCAGCAAACGACACCCCCAAAGTCGCGAGGCAAGTGGCATCCACAAAATCGTGGGGCAAGTGACAAGCGGTCCCTCCAAAATCGTGGGAAAAGCGGCAAGCGGGCCCCAAAATCGTGGGGCAAGTGACAAGCGGTCCCTCCAAAATCGTGGGGAAAGCGGCAAGCGGGCCCCCAAAATCGTGGGGCAAGTGACAAGCGGTCCCTCCAAAATCGTGTCGAAAGCGAGATACGGTCCCTCCAAAGTCGTGGAGCAAGCAGCAAACGACACCCCCAAAGTCGCGAGGCAAGTGGCATCCGCAAAATCGTGGGGCAAGTGACAAGCGGTCCCTCCAAAATCGTGGGGAAAGCGGCAAGCGCTCCCTCCAAAATCGTTGGGAAAGCGGCAAGCGCTCCCTCCAAAATCGTGGGGAAAGCGGCAAGCGGCCCCCCAGAAGTCGTGAGTAAGCGGCAGGCGCTCCTCCCATGATCGTGGGGCAAGCAGCAAGCGCCACCCCCAAGATCGTAGAGCAAGCGACACTCCCAAAACTTACTGGCTCAGTAGGTAACGTAACAAAATTTGATCCGGGCGACATGGTTTTTCGTGATGTACACATAACATCCAAAAACACCATTTCAAGATCCCACATTAAAATCTTCATCTATTAAGTGGGTATATCATTTTTATCAAACCATCATAAAGTTATCATTCACTGAGCTAAGGATATAACAGCTCCGAGCGGCAGACGCTTAACTCATCATCGCAAAAGAATGATGGATCCACCTTGAAAAATTTCTTGGCAGCAATCTTCTCCATCTGCTCCCCTTTGCCCCGGCATCCGTTTCCGCTAATAGCTAGGGTAATTAGCACGCCCCGAGGCCGCTCTAGGTGGTGACTGCTTTCGTAATTAACGAAGATTAATCGGCGGCGTCTTAATACTGTGCAGCCCACCCCTGGCAGTGCCCCTACTAGTCTTTCCATCCAGCTCGCGACCTTTTACAGCTCATTTGCATTTTAGAATTGCTGAATCCATTTTGCCTGCCGCCGCTGATGCTCCGCCAGGAGTTTTGATCCAGCGGCGCGCTTAAGCTCTGATGGAATGGGGATGATCGTATAAGTAACGTTCTAGCATCGGTTTGAAACCGACTGAACATGCTCAGTGGAGAAAACATGTTCACCTATCCCCGATTTTACGAGTATCCATCACGCTTTGACGACTACTGAAACATTCAGTAACCTGGTGACAGCTGGATACATGGTACAATCGTTAAAATCAGTATAAAATGCACAAAGCTGTATGTCAGGAACGCATCAAAACGGATTAAAAGTATTTCGAACGAAAGTTATTACGTGTTACATCGTGAAACAACCTGATGTTGCACAAATGGTGTGGCACAGGATCATAAGTAGATAGAATGAAACATTTGACAGATGACAGAAGGCTGGTAGTGTCAGTGTCGATGGATGGAACGAACATTTGTAAAAATGTGTGCTATGTTGCCAAATCACTTCAGATGGTTATGTTAAATAAAAACTTGTCAACTGACCAGGGGCAGTTGAACAAACTATATTGTTAATGAAATGGACAATTGAATTAAACAATTATTTTATTGTGAGAAATAGACAAATTTGAATGGAATGGAATTTTGGAGGAAAAGGGTGGAATAGACCAAAAAACCAGATTCTATTTATGATTATGAAGAGTCAAAATTTGGAGAGGTGTGTAAGTGCTCGGAGTTTAGCAAATATGAGTAAATTATGCTCCGTTGATCTACATCTGTCTTCTTATTCATACAGTTGTTATTCATCAAAATCTGGGACATTTCCAGGAATAAACGTTTTGATAGGTGTTTTTCTTTATCAAGAACTTTGATACTTAATCAACGAGCTGTTAGCAAGTACGAAATGAATCAGTAGCGTACAAAAAGCCAAAACAAAATACGGCTCTGACTATAGCGTTGACGGATCCGTCAGAATTAAGTGTCCTGTGTCGATATGAGGAATTTTGAGATATTACTAGATAATCAGCTGTTACTTTATCGTGATGGATACTCGTGAAATAGGGTATAGTCTTTCTTAGTTTCGTTGCAACTTTGAAAAGTTTGTATCAATTGAAAAGATTGAAGCCAGATAACTGTTTCGTTGTTCATCATGAATGTCCATGCTGCCACCAAAGAACTCTCTTCGCCATTTGAGTACATGCCTAGCATAGCAAGATATAGCGTTTGGGACCATATTTTTTTCGTAAATTCTTTCCCGTACCTGCATTCAGTGACTAAGTCCCGATATTCCTTGGGCTGTTTTGTTACCCATTTTCTGACTTGGTTCGTCAATGTGCTTTTTGGCACGTCCAAGCCAGGTTCTGAGCCTGTAAAGGGTATGGAAGAAATTTCTAGGTCGCATCTTTGACTGACTTGATCTATTTATTTCTTGTTTACATGTTCGCGGCTGACGTTTTTCTAAGACAGGTTATAATCTGTGCCAAAAATAATTCTCTATGCTCCTTCGTTGTGTGGGAAATACAAAGTCAATCTACTCGATGCCACCTTGCGCTACACTAGTATAATTGCTAAAACATCATAAAGCAGTCAGCAACCTAATATCCAATTGCAGATTTCGGTTGAGTGGACCCTAGGATATCCCATACTTGATATTTAGGTTGCGATTACTTCTTCGACTTTATTTTTGTACTTTTATGCTTTTATACTTTGATATAACATATCCTCCGATGCGAGGGTGTCTGCTGAACGCGTAAGGCATCAATAAGAGGTGTGTGGTGGTTAATCTGTACGAGTCTGCTGCTGTCTTATCTTACCGAGAGAGAGTGGGCATGTAAGATGCTACCGGACAGATACGGATCAAGTTACAATTTCCATATTCATTATAATCTAGCGGGAACATAGAACTTCTTTGATAAACGAGATACTCTAGAGTGTTTATATGAATGTATACCTGAAAAGTTTGACTTTCCACAAAGTAATTTTAAAATAATAAATAAACACGTGACGAAGCTCTTGTTTTCATAGTTTGTCGTATAGATACAGAATAATAACTTTGAAGTTATGAATGCCTGGGATTGGGTCAATTTAAGGCATTTATTATTAATACAACGTTTCGGCGACTTTAAGTGCCATCCCCAGGCCCATCCGATTTTCTTGATTTAAACAAAGGCTCCAAAAATTATAATTCAAAATACTTTGATTTTTTTGAAAGTCTGTAAAATTTTGTTGCTAAAGAATAATCACATTTCTGATATACTTCGAAGTTGAGTCATTTATTTTAACAGTGAGTAGATCTGATCAAAAGAAATGTTTTTTCCTTTACCATTTTTCTGGTAAAATTAAAGTAACAAAGTTATAGCCCTTTGGAAGTTTGAGTACCGCCCTGTCTCAATAATAATATTATGTGCTCGTGTTTGGTTCATCGCATCGGAAACAAAAAAGCGAAAGAATTTAGAACGATGTTTTTACAATTATTTTATTCATTTGTATACAGTCAGTGTCAGTGAATAGTAGTGTCTGTTGCGTGGCTCAAACGAAATAAAAAATGGCACATGTTTATGCGGATCGGTTTCCCAATCGAGTGCAACCAACCCCTCGTGCCTTTGTTAATGTAGTACAACGGGTTCGTGAATCATTTGACTTAAGACCTCACATATGGACGGCATGCCGGTGCTCCAAGACCTCACGATCAAATACAGGTCCGCACTGAAATACTTGTCGGGAGGATACTTTATAAAACAAGGTAATTTTTTTTAATTTTTTTTATTTTTACACACATATTTTTGTTTATCTACAATCATTATCTGAAAATTAATGACTCAACTTCAAAGTCACCCTGTATACCGGGTGCGCCATCTTTGATGTCGGTATTGAAACATCGAATGACTGATATTTACCAATCGAGTGATTTGGTTATACGTGTTTCTGAAACGTCAATTTACTACAAATATATTACAGTTTTGGGTACTTATATTTTTATACTTCACAACTCTGAACAAACGGCATATGTCTCAAATAACGTAACAGGGACTTTATTTAATCAAAATAAAATGTTTATGACTCACAACGAAAATGGCTTGCGGAAAAAGTAAGGTTAAAGCACAGCCACAGGAAGAAACCCGCCGGAAATTTAAATCTGGCCAATCGGACAACGTCAGTCGCGAATAAGCCGCCATCTTTTGAGGGTGCAACATGGTTGTCATATTGTGCACTGCTTTGTTTCCCATTCACCCACATGAGTTTCATCCTCCTGCTTCTACGACCATCGTGCGTACCTATACAGAATCGCGATTCGTCGCCGACGATGACATCATACCATTCTGCTTCCAATGTTGCCGTTCTCTGCTCCAGTTCAAACGTTGGCGACAGCGGTTCGCAGTCAGAGGAAGCACTAACCGTGGACGGTAGGAAAAAAGTCCTAATGCTCGAATGTATGCGCATAGTAACAGGTCTACGTTCTTCTCCAAACCATTGGTCAGCGATCTGACACGTAGTAGCGGAACGGTTTCGTAGCTAGTTGTTTGAAGCACCTATATTGACCCTTTGTGGTACGCCTCGGCGGACCAGTTGACCTTCGTCGTGTTCCTCTACCTTCTTCTATCCACACACGACACACACGAATTACCGTCGTTGCGGTACAACTAACACGGCGGCAGAATTGAATGAATTGCTGGTGCATGAAGGTGTAAGGTCTCCTCTATCTGTTGGTGTGTCCGTCTCCGGCCTTCATCAAGCATTTTCCTGACAGCAGTAACGTTTTCTTCTGTTACTGACATTCGCGGCCTTCCTTCCCTCTCAGCAGCCTTCAGCCGCTTTAGAATTCTCTGTACCACCTGAACATAGTCGTACGACGAGGACAATCATTCTTTAAAGCGAGCGTCATTTCTTCTAAGCACTGGTCTATGTTTAAACCACGTGTAAGGTCATACCGTAAAACTGCCTCCCATTACATGATCACGATGTCATAGTCCGTACTGTAGCGTTTTTCTGGGTTCTTTTGGGTGTGGATTAAAACAGTGCTTTCCACAAAAAGAAATGCACTAATTTGTTTAACATTATACTAATACTTATGTCGCCATTGACTTCACTATACTCCACTCCGCTCTGCACTGGTGTAATCTGTACTCTCTGATTCCATCTCCCAGCCGCCGAGTTATATATAGTCCCAATTGCTGCTTCTAGAAAGGCCGGGTGAACCACAAAGCGACATCTAGAATATTGGAGGTCACTTCGCGTCGATCTAGAAGGCGAACAATGTCACGGTCCTCACAGACGCCGCCAAGCGGCTTGTGCGGTCGTGGTTCGCGTAAAAGCAGGGATCGGCCATTACGCTCGGGCGAGTAGGAGACTCGCCCAACAGATGGCGCCAACAGAACTGTTCGTCACAGTACTTTACACTGTCAATACGAATGAACAACTAAATCAACAGAAGTCATGTCTCAACATGTAGCCCCCTGCGACCGTTTGCTAAGTCATATTGCAAAACTTCTATAGTACCCTTTGTACTTGGAGGGTCCCCCAGCGAAACCTTCTTTTAGGAATCTAGTTGTCGTGGTCCAACGTTTGCGTGCGTCCCATGAAATCCGTAGCCGCGCTGCAGAATCTTAGTTGGTCCGCGTCAGTGACACTGAACATTTCTCGTTTTTAATGCGACTCAGAGGTGGCCGGAAGTCGTTACAAGCCCAGAATTAATTTTCTGTTTAAGCTGATATATTGAATGAGCCAAGCTGTGCCCGCTTCGTGTGTTATCCGACTTCATTAATATTAAACCACAAGACCGTGTCGGCAGGACACCGCGGACAGATTTTTTTCGCTGCATACGCCCCGAAGGGATTTACTCGTACGTGTGACCGAGCTTAAAAAACGTGGATCAGCCATGGACAAGTTTAAATAGGAAGACGTGGATACTCGGTTCTATGGGCCAAACATACCGGACAGTCTAAGAAAAATATAGGGAGAATGTGCCAGTTTAGACAAAAGTAGAATACAAAGCGTAATTCAAGATAACACAACTAATGCTTTTGGAGGTGATCATATATATTGTTAACTTTTGCTGACCACAAGTACGTTGCCAGATATTCCTGAAATCGAGGGCGGATTTAGGATTTCGTCTAGGGGAGGCGCAAACGACAAGGTACCTGTACCAAATAAGGCCAAGCACATAATAAGGCCATGCGTCGATTTTACAGAAACTATTAACATTTGAAATTGAAGATTTCTGCAGTTCTACAAATTTACAGTTAACAGCCGTAAATTCAGCAGCTGTGGAGCGGCGCTAGATGGCGCGGTAGGACAGCGTCTGCTTTAAACTTGTCTCCGTTTTTGCATGTTGTCGGTTTCTTTTTGCGAAATCTCTTGTTAATTCAATCAGGCAAGTCTATAAGGCATATGCAGGTAGTTATTTGCTGTTGCCAGGTTTTGAATGTTTTTAATTTTGTAAATTGTATATTTAAGGTTAGATGTGCGTAATAAGGCCATGCATGTTCTTATGGAGTTTCGCGACGACTGGCTGGCAAGAGAACCGCGCCACCATTTCTCTGGGGTGTTGTCATATCTAGGTTTCATATAGCAGTATCGAAATCTCTACTAATTAGTTGTACCTCCCTGTGGGCGAATTTGCAAGATGTACTCGGGGCCTGCGCAGCTTCAGTGATGATGTGATTATTCTTTCTGATCTGCCTCAGTATGTCAAGAATACATTTTCGATATTACGTTCAATCTGTCACTTGTGAAGTCTAATATTCCATTCAAAATTGGAATATGTGGCAACCTCGCCAACTAACCTCACATTCTGAGCCGCATCTTTCTACGCTACGTAAACTGAAACTTATTGATGTTTTAAACTTATATTTGTGTCTCGCGATTGTTTAGCTAAGTTTTCAAAATGCCTTACAAGTGCTGCGTTCCTAATTGTGTCGGTAATTACGGGAAGGGTCCGAAGGTACACGTATTTTCGTTTCCATGTGTTAAAAATATAAATAGGTATAGTCAATTATTTGTTGAAATTCGATATAGATGTTACAGTTATTCTTCAGACTTTCGTTGTTGAACTTAGATTTACGGCATAGTTGTTGTTTTCTCAGTTTTAGAGTCGGTGTTGAAGTCGTACATTGAGAATTTGAAAAATATTGGCGCTCACATCGCATGTAAAAACGTTGGAAATGTTTGGACGAAACAAGTACAAGGTGTGTACATATTAAAATAAATGACTCAACTTTGAAAACACCCTGTATATTGTCAGCTATCTATTGTACAAATTTTTACCAATAATATACCAATAATTGTCCGACCAACTGGTAGTATCCGGGTTACTGGCACATTCACCCTATTTTTAAATAAAAGACGTTTTTTTTGGAATAATAAATACAGTATTTTTTTGACCTAATGGAAGACCTACTCGAAAAAGTGTCGACTAGCATATTGTTTCCTGTTTTTTAATATATTAAAGTTTCCATTTCTGGATGGATGAGTGTGCTTTCTCTTTAGAAACTATTTTTTTTATTCGGTATCATAATATGTAAGAATATCATTATTATTATATACGTCATTCAGACAAGAGAAGGAAAACTTCGTTTTTCGATGGAACAAGAAAAATCGAAAAGTACAGACGTTCAAAGCCAAAATAATCCAAGGACTCAAAGCTGCGGGTAAAACTATTGACAAGGTGATCAAGCACTATCCTACACAATCCTATAAGACGAATAAGGAGCTGCCCTAAGTTAGAAAAAAGCTCATAATCAATAGAGACCTCGTGCGTCAGGAATGTAGCCTTCCGTAAATCTGCTTGTCGTCTATGATGAAACCCGTCATCCGAGGACGCTAAAGCATGCCATACACGTCCGATATTCCTTTTGAACTTCCAGACATATGAGCGGTTGATGAACCACTATACACGTATGCGTTTACAAATCTGTTGATGTATTTTTGGAAATATAATAAATAACTTCAAATAAAGGTTAAACATTGCGTCAGGTATGGTGACTCTGTTTATCAATTTCGAAATCATCTACATTTTTCATTAAAACTTATCGTCTTCTACGTATAACCTCATCGATATAATCTTTCTTTTAACATTTTTGTTTTGTTTTTGGAATGTCACACGTTTCAGCATACAACTGATCCACGTACAGGCATTGTCTTCTGTGGATTAAAACATATTCATTTAGCCACTCGATATAGTTTTATTGTTCTATTATGGAATAAATAAATCTACTACTATATCAGCTTTGTTTTAACAAGACATCTACATTGTTTCCTGGGCAAAGCAAACACAAAACATTGAACTCCATAAAACAATATTTGATGTGTCACTTGATCCAGAATCCAGAATGAAAAACATGAAATACGATAATACTGTCAGCATGTATATGACCTGTAATTCGACAGTGTACAGTGAATATGATTGGAATATGTGACAGTATGTAAGTATAAAATATAAGATTTCACATACACAAGTTCACTAACCAGAGATTTTATTTTCTTATCTCTCTCATTTTTTAAATTCAGCAAATTTGCATAAGTAGCTTACAGAATGAATAAGAAAAAGTGGATGCTGAACTAATTTCTAGCTGTGAATACATCTCAAGTAAGTCTATTTGAGACAAGGAACGAATGGAATTATCATTAATACAGATTTCATAAGTATGTCTAGTAAAAAAGTAAAAAAAAGGGGGCCAGCGGGATGCGAACCCGCACCTCCTCCATCATGGAGCTTTGTTGAAGAAATTAGGGCACAGTAAGTACTATAAAATTCTTTTGATCCTATTTATCAGGGCGGAAGCAATACGTAGCATACAACGGGCTCAAGTCCGAAGCCTAGTCAACTCCATACGGTGTTTCACAGGGTTATAACTCGAGACCTCTGTGAAAATTTGAAATGTATGCAATTATGATTTTTTCCACCAAATAGTATTTTTATCAAATTCGGTCACAGCGTTGCGCGCGCGACAAGGTTTTTTATATTCTTCTTCAATTAAGTACCTTAATCACAGAACACATAAGGCTGGATTTTCAATAATGCACTGACCAAGCCGAAAACCGCAGAATAACTATTTTATTTATACAGGGTGTCCGCAAAGTTGGGGTTTTCCTTTTCAGAAACAACTACCCTTTAAATAACAAAGGTAATGTGTAGTGGAAAGGAAAAAGTACTCACTCTCCAGTTGACGAGAAGGGCTAAGTACGTCTCTGCCCGAAATCATATCGCTCCAACAGAAAATGAAATCAGCTGATGCGCTACCGAGCAGACGCTGGCGGTGGTGCAGACCACGAACAGAGGTAACAAATATGACCATCGTGCAGAAACCACATTGATTGTCTTACACTTAATGGCACATCTTCTAACAAGGAAGGCAAAATGTTGCGTAAAAAGTCTAGGTATTGCATCCCGTCCAATCAATTTGGGAGAATAAATGGTCCAATGAGCATACCGGTCACTATGCCAGCCCAAACATTCACCGAAAATGTTTGTTGAAAATGACCAAACATGAGTGTTGCGAAAGTTATTCACCCCATTACGCGTGAACGTAGATTCGTCTGTCACCAATATGCACTTCAAAAAGTCCAGATTATTGTCATGTTGACGCAAAAACCACTCACAAAACCGCATTCTTGCTGGAAAATCGTCAGGTTGAAGGGCTTGCACACGTTGGACGTGAAACGGATACAGCCCCGCTTCACGCAGCGTTTGCCACACTTTAGTTTTTGATACTTGCACTTCTCTAGCCACGTCTCTAGTGCTTGTTGAGGGATTCTCGTCTACGCGATTACCTCTACACGCGTGACCGTAACCGTCGATTGAAGGTTGCATACTGACACACTGACCCCGACCCAGTTCTGTCGTCGGGTTGAGCTAGTGTCCTTGTACCACTCAGGGATGTCGCGAGTCGCGGCAACAGGATGGTATTCAGGTCGATATTGCAGAGCCCTTTATCTCGGTTCCCTTAAGACATTGGTGTATATGGTACTAAGAAAAATTGCTTATGTTTTCAAGATCTACACGTCGTGTAAAGGAAAACCCCAACTTTGCGGACACACTGTATTTGCGTCAAGCTGAACGTATAGGCAACCAGACTTACACAACTTTGCTATTTCCACGCCATCATTTTATATCCATTAGATATTTGCAAGAAGTCTCTATAAATAGTAGTAGTCAAACTAAATTCGCTCGGGGAAGGGGGATCATGACCTCCCTGACCCCCTTGATCCATGCTATCGCTGCGAGATCAGTAACCTGTTTACTCTTCTATATGGGATTATTTGAATTAAAGACAAATTAAACATTGTCCTTACTGCTAGTCATAAAATGAAGGACAGTGTATGGTTAACCAATCGGCGACTGTGGGGTCTCTGCGGAATAGACTCATTTTGCGGCCGTTCGGTCGAAATGACATCCTCTTTTTAGCCGTCCTGATCCGCGTTTTCAATTAAACTAGTCAATCCCGATGGGTAGCCGAAAGGCGAGGGGGAGGGAAGAAGGGATACGATATATGATGAGATGAAGAGGGCAGTCAGCCCTTTTCTTCTCCCTCATCCTTCCTGTCAACCCGGAGCGGATGCCACCGGATGCAAGCATATGGATTGTTGGTATTGACTAGTTATGGTTTCTGTCATAGATTAACTTAATATGCACGGCGATTAAGAAAATCGAGTCTAGCAGATTGACTCTGTACTTCGTTAGTTGTTTCAAAGCCAACGAATGAGTCAACTTGTTTCAAGAGCATACTGTGACAACAATGTCAACGTTTTATCTTGATTCAGGTATACGCATAGTATTCTAGAAACTAGTTGTTTTGAAGCTCTGGTACGCCCCGGTTGACCAGTACGCCTTCTTCGTGTTCCTCTACCTTCTTGTATCCACACACGACACACACACATTACCGTCATTGCAGTACAATTAACACGCCGGCCAATTTGGCGATAGGACAAACCAACACCTCGATAGGCAAAAATTCTACCCCTATCAAAGTCGCTAACATAATGATAATTTGGACGACTTCGAACTCGAGGCAGTTTTGTTATGCATAACACCAGTAAATGCAAGGGCAATAACTGAAAATATCTGCACTACTCAGCTCTCAGAAGGTAAACAAAAACAAAGATAAAACACTTCTAAAGTCACTGAGTATAAATATTATTATTATCAAGTATACTCTAAGTTAGTTATCAATTGAACAATTGGGCCTTATGTCCTCACTACCCATAACCAATAAAGTTATTATAAAACCAGTGTGTCACCTACCTAAGCTAACGGAAGAGTATAATTCGAGACGTTGGTGGCAGTGCAGACGACTCCACCACATGCTGCGTTTGCTGCTATCGCTTACGTATCT
Source organism: Acanthoscelides obtectus (assembly GCA_963669975.1). Classification (NCBI taxonomy): domain Eukaryota; kingdom Metazoa; phylum Arthropoda; class Insecta; order Coleoptera; family Chrysomelidae; genus Acanthoscelides; species Acanthoscelides obtectus. The sequence continues at coordinate 4,914,029 of CAVLJG010000007.1, read as the reverse complement.
ACGCGTTCTGCGGCCGGTTTTATTTACGGTGTGTTCGGTAGATTTGTTACGACCAACGTCCCTTGGACGTGTGCGTATTAGTTACAACCCGCCACTATCTGCCACTGTCCTACACGGATGCCTACAGGGGGTACGACACACGAAGTTTCCCTACAGCTAGTTGCATAGTTTACAATTTTATGTTCAAGACGCATATGCGGAACTTGGAATGTTGCTCACGTACATCCCGAAAAACCTAAGGCTACAGGCCTACAACTTAAAGACATTTTTCCTTTGAAACAATCTTCTTGAAGGCGGAGGAATTACGGCACTGCTGTGATGTCGTAGAGATGCTTTTCAATTTCCTGTTCTAGCCTAGGCTATAAATAGAAAGTACTTGAAAAAGAATGTGACCAGTACTCGTTCGTCTGCTGTTAAATAGAGTCGCTTTTTTAAAAGTCGTTCGTTGTTTGTATATTCATAATTTGTGTGAAACGAACACAATTTGTATCTTTTGATTTTCGACTATATTAAGCGGTGATCTTTTGTTCGAATTGGTATAATTGGTATAATTATCGACTATATTAAGCGGTGATCGATTGTTTCGATTGGTAGTAAAATTGGTAGTGGTTCGGAAATTGTATGACATCGACGCGGTTTTTCCGGTTTTTTAGGAGGTTCGCGGTACGTTCGGAAGGAAAGAGGTACCGTTTCGGAAAGTAGAAACTCGGGATTTACGGGGGAGCGAGAGTTGTAGCGGTAGGAGGAACAAACGCGATCGAAAATGGCCGGTAAAGTTGAAAAATTGGTAGATTTTCGTGCCGTTCGACATGCTTTTTCCATCTCCTCCGAAGATAAAGGAGCTACGAACCTGACGATTTTTGCGCCAGAAAGCCAGGACATCGGACTCAAAGATAGCGTCTTATTTTTTTCTTTATCCCTTTTCGTTCGAAAGTTTCGATTTTTTAAAATTGCTCGACAAAATGCTACTTTTCGACGCGTGAAAAAGTCACTTTGTCATCCGGCTCTGTCCTCGCTTATTACTACCGTACGTGAGCGAGTAAAAATTATACAGCTATCGAAAAATAACGATAATGAGCTGAGGAAACGATTCTGACCGTTAGAATTACCGTCAAATTTCGAAAAAGTAAACTTTGAGCGCCTCAAAAGTACCGATGGCAGCAGTTTTTCGGCGTACTTTGTCTTCGTCGATAGGGACCTTCATTACGGATCGACATAGCTACGATTTTTTTTCGCAAAACGAAAGACCAAAGTCTCCTGATTAAACCGATATACGACACGTTACCCGATCGCATTTTTTAAACTCGGCAGATTAGAAAATTCAAATATATGCAGATATTTTTAGTTTGAAGTTAGCCTGTTAGGTGGGGTATTGTAGGTATGATCGTATTACGAAAGCGAGCGCGTGCAAGCGGAACGTCAAACATGTGCCATTTTTGGCTTCATGACTATCGCTTCATCCAATATTGGATCACGCCAAATAGAATTGTCCTTTTTTAGGCATTATAACGAACGCTTTTGAATAGTTCCAGAATTTCTATATTCCGAAATTGACCGGACTATAATGATAATAACAATCAAGTATGCCTTGGCAACGTTGTAATTTTACCGGCAGCTAAGCATTTAGGCTTTGACGTTTAGCGATTTGGTTACAAAAGTCATCATCACTTTAAATACGATAAATATGATTGTAAACCCTAATTGTGGCATAATTTTAGATGAACGTTTATATGGATCCATCCTAAAAAGGCAAGAGGTCCACAATATAGCAAAACTTTGTGCTTATAGCAGTGTTTTTAGCAAGTGTCTAGTGGTGCCGAGTGTTTACAGTTTACAGTATCTATAGATAATTTAGTTCATCTTTCAAGAGGTTTGAAAGGTAGCCTTATTAATCGTCAGCAAATTTAAATGAGGTAAACAATTTTCATCTGAATATTAAACGATGTTGTGTCATGCTATATTGACAGTGCAAAAAATTAGAACTATCACTAACAATATTTGAGCTAAAGGTACCGAGCAAACACAGCACACTAATTTAGCTCTTAATGTTGTTAATTATTCATCACGAGAATATTTCGGTCAAAGTATAAGCGATATACTCGTATAGTCGAAATCACGAAAGATGACGATTACGTCATCATTTTAGTCTACAGTAAAGACAAACGACAGCGATTTGTAAATATTTTTAATGAAGCTTCAGATATGTTAGACAGAGACAAACATACTGTTATTGTCCAAACAAACTGTATTCATATTTGAAAGATGAATAGTTAGGTTATGTTAAAGGAGGTTAGGTAGTTTTCGAATAATACTTTCGTTTTTGGTGTTCCTGTCTTAAGGTGTATTCTACTCATAACTGATTTTTTTTCAAAACAAAAACTCCCGACTAAAATTATAATCAAGGTATATTGACCATGAAATAAAATAAAAATAATCAGTGAAATAACCTAACTTCGCAAAATCATAATATAAATTCATCGTGATATGTTCCCGACATCGTGATTTTATCATCGTCCATTGACTACAATTTATGATACCACGTAATAGTCATCTTCCGTGATTTTGACTATATGTCTGTATCATTACGCATTCAACATATCGTACAAACATATGGGAAAATGGATAGTTAAATATGAGCATGGTAATATCGTGGGTCTTTTCGTGAATCGTGGGACTGCCACCGGGCGAATGAATTATTATTTGTTTCAGAGGGGGGTACTACCTGCACACATGTTTTCTCCTTTCATTCATTAATAAAAGTTTATACGGGGGCTGTTAGAAATATTTTGCTGATCGATTTGAATTTTTGATAAGGCGAACATAGCAACTGAATGTATAGGTACCTATCAATAGACTTGACGCCGTTTTTTAAATGTCATGTATTTACTTACATGCTTATTATACGTTGCATGTTATTTTACAGAATAAAAGTGGATTTATTGAATAGACAATTCAGGTTTTTTTGACATATAGATTCCATAGTTCCTCTTTAAAAGTTTGCGCTCTCTCTCAGCCAGCGCACTTAGTTTTGAAATCTAAAATCGACATGTTTTGGGTCGATAACGAATGAAGAATCGAAAGTAAAGAAAATCGTATTCGATGGGACTAGTGTCAGTCTGGGCATGTCGGTTCTCATCAATCTCCCGAGGATCACCATTTGGAAGACGGTTTTTTTTAATAAAAGCCACATGAGGCCAATACCTGCAGCGCGCATCAAAAGGACGCCGACTAATCGAATCCCACCATCCGCTCGTTTTCCGTCCTTATTCCTGCCGCTGCTGAAGTAGTTTTTTGCTAGATGCTGTTACCCCAATTATTTCGTTGTTTTAAGTTTGAACTGGCGCACAGGACGGCATCGAACATGTGTGGGATTTGATGGGGAGGAGACTGTACACTTTGCACGATCCGCCACATTCTATTCTATTCTAGATCACTGTGCAACAGAAAGAAGTGCCTTCAAAAGCAACACTTTCCTCGCTGATGAATGGAAAATAAAACTGCATCTTGCATTTTCTTATATTTCATCCATTACAGTAAAGTTCAAAGCAGACGCTACTCCAGGCTTGTAGAAAAACAAGATTATCCTGTCTTTTCGTCTATTTGCAAGGAATAATGACTTCCTGGACTGCCAGCAAAGAGCGCACAGAAATCAGAAATAATCTGATTGAAGTGCCTCCCACAGGCCATTAAGAGCTCTTATCAGCAAGCCACTAGCCACTACGTTAATAATGAGCATCCCTAATTGATGGGAGTAATTTCAAAGCAATATGAACTAGTAATAAATCAATTATATGCCTGCAGCTGAAGAGGCCAGAAACACGTTTCTGAGGCATTTAACCTTTTTCCAGATTTGGGGAAACCCCGTTAGACTTACTTAAGCATCACTTACACATCACCTTACAAGTTAGGATAAATATTTTGGACTAGATATAATAATGCTTGTAATCCTTCCAAAACGTGATAAGACCATCTGGATCGGTGCCGCAACGAAATATTGTACAGTATAAACGTTCAACACCTCCGGTTCTTTGTCGGTTCATGCCCCGTCATTAGGTTGTGAGTCAGCGCAAGCGGCGCGGCACAGTCGCTTTCCGAATATGTCAAACCATCGAAACGTTTGAAGCTAGATAGATTAATGTTTCTCGAATATTAGCCGTTCCTATCATCCATGCAGCGGTCGCGGTTCGACACAGCGTTGCTAGACGTACGAGAAACCTCGGACGAGTACGAGATTTTTAAGACGATGGCTACGTGCTCAACAAACAATTTGGAATGTTCCCTGAACAAATGAAAGTGTCAGCAATAAAACCGTTTCATTCATCATTGATGAAATTATAGGTCCCTCGGTATTCTGGCTTCTCAAAAACTATACTAAGTGACATATAAATCCGAACACCCAGTTTAAATGGTTTTATTTTAATAAAAGTTGGTGAATGTATTTATCTTACCGTAAATAACAAGTGAAAAAATTTTCAGCCTTATCAGTTGGACATTCCGGTGTTTATACTGCTTTTTTTTAATTCACTAACGCCCTAAAAATGAATATTTCAGCCGCAGTAAAGGATCAACGTTGGCGGATTTTGGTTCTTGACACCCTTTACGATCGGTTACGATGCCTAGAGTACGGAGACCTGTACGATTTAAGTGAGTTTGATAGGGGCCGTATAGTGGAACTTCGGGAAGCTGGACTTTCTTTTCGGGCAATTGCAGTTAGAGTGCAAAGAAGTGTAGACACTGTGGTTAGGTGTTGTCAGGCATGGCTTCGAGAAGGCCGTACGCAAAGAGCAAGGGGCACTGGACGCCGTAGAAGAACAGACCGTGAAGATCGCCGCCTAAGATTATTGGCCTTAAGGGACCGTTTCTCCACTACCAGGTCCATTGCAAATGAATGGTTTGCAGAACACGGAAGACCTATTGTGAATGAGAAGTTTTGGCTTGTTTTCATACCGGCCACACTGGGTCCTCCCTTTAACTCGAGACCACGGACGTAATCGCCTTGAGTGGTGCAGACAACGGTCACTCTGGGATCAGGAATGGAACAGTATTGTCTTTAGTGACGAGTCTCGATTTTGTTTAGGCATGCACGATAGTCGTGCCAGGGTTAGAAGGCGACGTGGTGAAAGGAGCAATCCACAGTTTTTTGTTGAAAGACATGTTCATCACACTGTTGGAGTTATGGTTTGGGGTGCTATAGCTTATGGTTCAAGGTCACCTTTAATCTTCATCAGAGGTAACATGAACGCGCAGCGTTATATCCACGAAGTTCTAGAACCCCATCTTTTACCCTATCTCGACACCCTGGCAGATCCAACTTTACAACAAGATAATGCCCGACCACATGTTGCAAGAGTCACAATATTTAGAACCAGGGTTGTTATGTTTTAATCAAAATGTTTAAAACGGGTGTTTTAAACACTGTTCAAAACAATGAAGGTGTTTTGAACCAGTTTGTTACAGGTTTTCCCCACTGTGTACGAGATCGTGTGCCGAACGTACGAGAAATTTGATATCTTCGGTACTAGAAAAGGGTCTCGGCGTATGGCAACGCCGGTTCGGTATGACTGGGCGATTTTGAGACGCAGTAGGCTTTGGGAAGATGCGCCAGCTTTTGCGTTCCGCTGCCGCCGCCGCGGCCATGGCACGGCTTTAATTATAATCCGATAATGAATGATCGAGGATCAAAAATGATCCGTCGAGATGCCGTTGAAATGGTCCCGAACTTGACGTTCAGCTATCATCGCCATGACGGCGAACAAACAGATAAATTATCTCAAATCAAGATTTCTATTAATTGGAGGACCTGTAATATTTTTGATTTGATTCTGAAGGATTTCTTGTAGACTAGAACATGGTATATGAAAAAATCGAAACAAGGCGACTTACTCGAAAAAATAATATTTTTGTCGCGATAAACTTGAGCTGCAAGATTTGAATTCTGCCGAGCTTCACCGTAAACTAACGTGTCGGCGATCTCTTGATTCGAGAACATTGTAAATCAACACGACGACGTACGCGAATAAAAACAAAACAACATACTAACCACTGTTAGCGTTTGCGATCGATTGCCGGTTCGATAAGTGTGATGATGACCGACGCGCTGTTGTCATGTGTGTTTTAAATATTTAATTTAATGAAACTTACTTACTTACTGGCCCAACTCAGAAAAAGCTCCGGCCATGTGTGACAGAGAAAAATAATACATCCCTCGTGTTCAAAGCATTCCAGTGATATGCATTTCTACATCACAAACTAGGAAAAATAAACCCATTATATTTCTGAATAAATAAATGAATGAATGAATAAATAAATAAATAAATAAAAGCTTGTAATAATATAGAATGCCGTCAATCCACTGGTACGTATTGTGCCGTTACCTCCGAGAGTACATGGCCAAACAACTGGGCTCTGAAAAGCCTGTGACGTCACGCAAAGTAGGCCTATGCATGTTTTTATGGAGTTTCGCGATCCCATGCTGGCAAGAGAACCGCGCCACCATTTATCTGCGGTGTTGTCATATCTAGATTTGATGTAGCAGTATCGAAATCTCTACTAATTAGTTGTACCTCTCTGCGGGCGAATTTGCAAGATGTACTCGGGGCCTGCGCAGCTTCAGCGATGATGTGATTATTCTTTCTGATCCGCCTCAGTATGTCAAGAATACATTTTCGATATTACGTTCAATCTGTCACTTGTGAAGTCTAATATTCCATTCAAAATTGGAATATGTGGCAACGTTGGTAACACCGCTAACACAGCCAACTAACCTCACATTCGGAACCTCTATTATGTATCTTTCTATGCTATGTAAACTGAGAATTATTGATGTTTTAAACTTATATTTGTGTCTCGCGATTGTTTAGCTAAGTTTTCAAAATGTCTTACAAGTGCTGCGTTCCTAATTGTGCCGGTAATTACGGGAAGGGTCCGAAGGTACACGTATTGTCGTTTCCATTGAACGAAAACTGTCGTAAAAAATGGCTCAATGCAATCCCTCGTAGTGATTTAGTGGTTACAAAATACACCCGAGTATGCAATTTGCACTTTGCTGAGGACAGCTTGGGAATCCACCTTCCATGACGAAAAGACAGGTAGGACCATTACTGTACCCCTTAAGTATCCAAAATAGAAGGCAGATGTAATTCCAAGTATCTTTGCAAATGGTCCAAAATACTGTTCAAACGACATATCAAGCAGAAGAAGCCGAGATGAGAAATTGAAGGACAATAAACAAGAACAACTACTTAAAGCACTGCAAAGTAGCATTGATGATTATTCCTCATCCCAAAAATCAACAAGTTTTCCAAAGTATTCAGACTTTCTCACAGTTTTCAGTTCATGGCAATGTCCATATGGGTGGCATAAAAACGTTACTTTGTTTGAGTTAGAATATAAACCAGCACCCATCATAACTCATTCTGTAATTTTTGATATTCATTGATATTATATGGAAGTGGTGGAGAATTGTCAATGTAAAAAGTCCATTGAAAGGAAAGCGGTTAAATGACCTTTCTGCAGAGCCTATTGTTTGCTCCAACAGTGATGGACAAGGTGATGACAGTAAGCTGACATTCTTGCAAAAAATGCTAGATTGGCTAGAAGAATGGAATGATCCAGCAAAATTTTCAAAAAGACTAACTAGTCAGACTTACACTGCACAACATCATACAGTATATGGATGATTGGAATTAGTATGGTACTGTAAATCTGAACTGCACAGTAATTATATATTGTTAGGTATATTTCAAACTGACTCATTGGAAAATAGATTTGGTATGTATCGTCAACTGGCAGGGGGTCAATATAATATATCGATTCGTCAGTTATATGAATCTGAGAAAAAGTTACGAACTCAAAGCCTGATGTCATTGAAGTCTCGCTATGGTGATATACAAATAAATAAATTCCGTGAAAATTATGATTTAGAAATAGATGAAATTCCACACGTTTTAATGATTACCACTTTTTCCGGGAAATTGAAAATTTACAGTCTGATATTGTTAGTATAAAGGATGAAATCCGTGTCATCACCTACTTAGCTGGTTACTGTTGTTATGCCTTATTAAAGAAAAATCACTGCGATCATTGTCAGGAAAATTTGACACACACAGATGATATTGACATAGAAGACAAGCATACCATTATACAGAATTTGAGTAGAGGTGGCTTATAATTCCCAAAGGATCCAGTTATTAATATTGTCATGCTAAGTTCCTTATATAATTTTCAATAAGGTTTTGGAAAGTGACGAGGAATCATTTTTAGAAATCACTGATAAGAGACGCTCTCTTTCTCAGTTGATAATTAACAATCTGAGTGATAATAATCATGACACTTTATTTTCGCGTTGCACAGTCCATTATTATTTGTACATATTCAGAATTTAGTACTTTAATTTTCGTTATTCTAATTTTTGAAACTTGTTTTCTGTGTTCTAATTTTTGTTATTATTTTGTGCTGTATTTTGTTTGTTCTAAGAGTTTTTATCAAGGTTTCATTAATCTTTGTTATGTTTTTTCTGTTGTTTATTTTACTTTGATTTTATCTGTTTTTCTTATCATTTACCCTACACTTTTCCCTCCTCATCTTCCTTATTCCTTTCCTGGCAAGAGCTAACCTCAGACCTCCTCGTTGGTTCTTGCTGGACACAACTGTTCGACAAGCACTGCATTTTTTATACAATTTTCAAGGACCAATATATTATGCCTATAATAATAGTAAATTGTCCACATATTCAACAAATTTTGTTGATCTGTTGTGACTAACATGGGGTTATTCATTGAAGAATTTATCATTTTTAGCAAGCTTTTATAACATCAACTTATTACTCTAATGTGCACGTAATGGGCGACCAAGTAAAAAAAATAAACAAATATGACAAATTTGGGAGAATAAATGGTCCAATGAGCATACCGTTCACCATGCGAGCCCAAACATTCACCGAAAATGTTTGTTGAAAATGTACCCGACGGACAGCGTGCGGATTTTCTACTGACCAAACATGAGTGTTGCGAAAGTTATTCATCCCATTACGCTTGAACGTAGATTCGTCTGTCACCAATATGCACTTCCAAAAGTCCGGATTATTGTCATGTTGATGCAACAACCACTCACAAAACCGAACTCTCGCTGGAAAATCGTCAGGTTGATGGGCTTGTTTTTTGATACTTGCACTTCTCTAGTCACGTCTCTAGTGCTTGTTGAGGGATTCTCGTCTACGCGATTACGTCTACACGCGTGACCGTAACCGTTGGTTGAAGGTTGCATACTGACCCAGTTCTGTCGTCTGGTTGAGCCAGTGACCTTGTACCAGTCGGTGATGTCGCGGGTCGCGGCTACAGGACGGTATTCAGATATTTTTGATGTTGCAGAGCCCTTTTTCTCGGTTCCCTTAAGACATTGATGTATATGGTACTAAGAAAAATTGCTTATGTTTTCAAGATCTACACGTCGTGTAAAGAAAAACCCCAACTTTGCGGACACCCTGTATATTATTCACTAGCGCTGATGTACGGCACGCCGTGGAGTCGGCCGGCCGACCGGCCTACTCGTGGTGACGTCACGCGTCTGTTGTCAGGCCTTGTACTCTCGGTGGTAACGATCGTGCGGGGTACGATACTAGACTCACCGGTTATAGTGGGCGCATACCCATATGCTAAGCTTGTGCAACTGATTTGGGAGGTTGCTAATCCTTATAACCTGCGGTAGATCTGTTAAAGTAGCAGGAGATTCAATTAAGCCAGGGGCACGCAATCAATCAGCGGGACAAGTCGTCTGTGGCGCACCGCCTGACGGAAACAATGGCGGTGTGTCCCTCGCGTAAAAAACGCGACGGCAGCCTCCCTGATCAAAGTGACACAATGTAACGTGTAATCGTGGGGATTGCCTTCGAAATGCGAATGCTTACCGAGGGGACATCCACATGGGGGCGAGTGAGGTTGGTGGAGGTAAGCCTCCGTAAAGCCGGGTTTTCGGAGCGATGTAGTGCAGAAGCTACATCACAGCTTATACGATACTACGGAGATACAGTTGCGTATTTAGGTAACTAACAAAATGCCGCTTAGAAAGTTTCGAAATTCAAAGTACTTCCGAAGACAGACGAAAAAACAAAGAGAATTTACCCAGAATCGCTTAATGATTAAAATTTGAGGAAGATCTGTTGTACAGGATGCGGCAGAGAGGACGGACGTTTTTGGGACGGGTAGTACTCTCCGCCTCCGCCTACGAGAGAGGTGGGGAGGGTGCCGTTTGACTCGTGAGATCCTAGCATTATTTTACCAGTTGTCGTTATGGAGCCTTGGACTGTGGAGCACCGCGTTTTCGCATATGAGTGACGAAGCCCACTTTCACCTAAACCTTACTTCTTCAAAGACGGTAATGGTCGAGATGTTACCGTGAACTTGAGGGAGCGATGTTGGAGAGAGTCTACGCGAACTTCCAAGAACGCCTCCAGCACTGCATCAACGATTTCGGCCACCACACGCCTGATGTGATTTTCCACACTTGACTGTCTCAAATGCTATTTCCTTGTGAACCTGATTCCATCATTAAATTTGTTTTCGAGCAAAAATTAACTATTTTATGATTTTTTTAAAACCGTCCATCCTCTCTGCCGCACCCTGTATAACAGTGAATAGACGCACACAATCACTTGAAGTTGACTGTTAAAATCGCTTTTCTAGAACTTTTTCGAACATTTTTGAAAAGTTTTCAATACAGAAATTAGGCGATAATTACAAGGTTTATCTCCAGATTTAAATATAGGTTTTATTAAGGCTTTCGGACTGTACGTACTTGAAAAATTTTATAATTTATTTATTTCAGAGTTATGCGGTCATATGATCAAACCCCGGTGATTTTTTAAGTTTCAACACTTTTATGTCCCAAAGCGGAAGTTTTTTTTCCACCCTTTAGAAAGGCTTTTATATCTGCACATGCCTACTCTGTGTTTCCTTCCATTTAAATAACCACGATAGCTCTCAATAAAGATGAAGTGTCTGGCTAATGGGACTAGATCCTAGCGCCAATAAAAAAAACACATTTATGATATCTTCTATTTTATGTTGATCGATCGGTGTCAGATACATGGAATTTTGCGATACGCTTTTCGTATGTATGAGCTGTATTTTACTTGAAATTTTGTTTGCTGTCACTCACTCTCACCAATTTCAGAGAAATATACAGGGTGTCCGCAAAGTTGGGGTTTTCCTTTCCAGAAACAACTACCCTTGAAATAACAAAGGTAATGTGTAGTGAAACGAGGGCGACCAAGTAAAAAAAGTAAAGGAAAAAGTACTCACTCTCCAGTTGACGAGAAGGGCTAAGTACGTCTCTGCCCGAAAGCATACCGCTCCAACAGAAAATGAAATCAGCTGATGCGCTACCGAGCAGACGCCGGCGGTGGTTCAGGCTACGAACAGAGGTAACAAATATGACCATCGTGCAGAAACCACATTGATTGTCTTACACTTAATGGCACATCTTCTAACAAGGAAGGCAAAATGTTGCGTAAAAAGTCTAGGTATTGCATCCCGTCCAATCGATTTGGGAGAATAAATGGTCCAATGAGCATACCGTTCACCATGCCAGCCCAAACATTCACCGAAAATGTTTGCACTTCTCTAGCCACGTCTCTAGTGCTTGTTGTTTTTTGAAAGGCAAACGATTATTCGGGTTCGTTTACCTCTACACGCGTGATCGTAACCGTCGGTTGAAGGTTGCATACTGACCTGACACACTGACCCCGATCCACTTGTACCAGTCGGTGATATCGCGGGTCACGGCTACAGGACGGTATTCAGATATTTTTTATGTTGCAGAGCCCTTTATCTCGATTCCCTTAAGACATTGGTGTATATGGTACTAAGAAAAATTCCTTATGTTTTCAAGATGTACACGTCGTGTAGAGGAAAACCCCAACTTTGCGGACACCCTGTATACAAAATGTTTCGATATTGTTTTTTGTAAGTTCGTCGTTTTCTGTTTGTACAGCGGGAATTTCCTGGCATTTTTCAAATTGTAGCACTTTTTCCTTGAAATACCACATTTTAGTAGAAGAACTTTGAAGTTTCATTCGTCCATAATTTTGATTTAGCCCCTTTCGTAATTGTTGTTAATTTATTCCTGTACAATTTAAATTCATAATAAAGAATTTGAATCAACCAGCAACACAATAAAATAATTGAACAACCATCGCTCCATTTCTCCAACTTTTCCAGTGGTTGCTCAACTCTCCCCTAGCAACTCCAGATTTTGTATATGGAGAACTCTTAAATGAGGGCTTTTTTAACTGTGTACTTGAAATTAAAGTGCGGGTGAAGCCGAATCCCAATAAATATGTCTAGCGAGGCACGTTAATATATCTCAGCCTCCCAATGACATGTGGTCTATAGCTTCCACTATGCTATATTTATTACTATGGGGACAGGGGCAGCAATAAGGCTTCCGAAGGATTCCGCCTTTTGCGTCTGCGGACGCGGAAATGATGAACATTATTTCAACTAGGAGGATAATTATAATTCCTGATGGTCGAATCTTCTAGACGTTATATTTGACATTGTGCTAGTAGTTTCAACTGTCATTTGACTTGTCACTTGTAATACATAATGAATCTACACTTGACATTAGCAGTCTCAATAATAATAACAATTAATGTATTTTTTATTTGTAATAATATACTAAGTGACATATAAATCCGAACACTTAATGAAGCATAATAAGTAAATGATAAAAATTTCAAAATGATTGCACTGCTTTAAAGCCCTTGACCTTTAATAATGTGTGGATGCACCCTGATGTGCTACGCATTCTCCAACGCGCCTAGGCATGCTTCTGATCAGATGCTCAATGTCCTCCTGTGGTATCTCATTCCAGGCAACCACCAACTCCTCTCGAAGTGCTTCTAGAGTCTGAGGAGGACGTTGCAAATTGAGCAATCTCCTACCCATCATATCCCACACGTGCTCAATTGGCGATAAGTCGGGAGATCTTGGTGGCCATGGTAACAATGTGACATCATTATGTTGAAAGAAGTCTATTGTGACTCTTGCAACATGTGGTCGGGCATTATCTTGTTGGAAAGTTGGATCTGCCAGGGTGTCAAGATAGGGTAAAAGATGGGGTTCTAGAACTTCGTGGATATAATGCTGCGCGTTCATGTTACCTCTGATGGAGATTAAAGGTGACCTGGAACCATAAGCTATAGCACCCCAAACCATAACTCCAACAGTGTGATGAACATGTCTTTCAACAAAAAACTGTGCATTCCTCCTTTCACCACGTCGCCTTCTAACCCTGGCACGACCATCGTGCATGCCTAAACAAAATCGAGACTCGTCACTAAAGACAATACTGTTCCATTCCTGATCCCAGAGTGACCTTTGTCTGCACCACTCAAGGCAATGGACCTGGTAGTGGAGGAACGGTCCCTTAAGGCCAATAATCTTAGGCGGCGATCTTCACGGTCTGTTGTTCTACGGCGGCGTCCAGTGCCCCTTGCTCTTTGCGTACGGCCTTCTCGAAGCCATGCCTGACAACACCTAACCACAGTGTCTACATTTCTTTGCACTCTAACTGCAATTGCCCGAAAAGAAAGTCCAGCTTCCCGAAGTCCCACTATACGGCCCCTATCAAACTCACTAAGTTGACGAAATCGTACAGGTCTCCGTACTCTAGGCATCGTAACCGATCGTAGAGGATGTCAAGAACCAAAATCCGCCAACGTTGATTCTTTACTGCGGCTGAAATATTCATTTTTAGAGCGTTAATGAATTAAAAAAAAGCAGTATAAAAACCGGAATGTCCAACTGATAAGGCTGAAAATTTTTTGACTTGTTATTTACAGTAAGATAAATACATTCACCAACTTTTATTAAAATAAAACCTTTTAAACAGGGTGTTCGAATTTATATGTCACTTAGTATATTACAGGAGGCGAGATTTAGATACTATATCTATTCTACGACGAAAAATCCAGTACCCTAGCTGTAACAGTTGCAGACGTTCAAGTTGTCAATGTTTAGTGTTTTTTTCGATAGATCGGCTAAAATCTCAACAATCTAGAATTAAAACTCGTCGTTTGAAAATGCCTATTCAAATATGCAATAAAATGTAGATCTTTTCACTTTAAAAAATGTATATTTGGGTCACCACATAATTATGAATCACCCTATGGAAATAGAAATTTACAAGTAAGGAGCTTATCGTTGGCTAGAATGTATGTAATTCACTTTTAATACAGGGTGATTCACAAGTCGTAACCAAAAGTGAAACACCGCATTTCTCTCCTGTGTAACATTTTTTCCTCCAGGGCTTCATTAAAGTTTAGGTTCAAGGCTTACCATTTTATTTTGAAACTAATTGTATCTCGACCCTTTATGATTTGTTTTATTTTTTTATTTTTACGAAAACAGTGCACTCTCGGAAAAAACACAAGAGTAATTATTAAATTGGAGGTAAAATTGAAAAAAAATGCGCGAAAAAACAGCAGCGTAGTATTTTTATTTGGAAAAATAAAAGGCAAGAAAATCCAGTTTTTAAATTTGCAAGTCGTATTAATAAATCATAAACATAACCAAGGTGTCTTTCAGATGAACAGAGATCAATAGTAATAACTTATACAACAATAAATATAGCGTTTGCCTTGAAGCACATGATTGATACGGTTCCCTTCATCTGGGATAACTCTCATAGTTCCCTCGTATGCTGAAATATATACCGTCAAAAGGTAAACATTTGCTGAACTGCAACAGTGCAACTGTGTACACGAACTTCACATAAAATATCAAGCCTGAGCAGGGACATTACTCTCAATACTTTGTACCGGTAACGATTAGTTGCCCTACACTGTTGCCACATATCTGCTGGAAAATGGGAAAACTCAGGAAAATATCGTCGAGTTACAAACTTGATTACTCCGAGGATTGGAAAATCAAAATGCATTTTAAAATTTTACTAGGCTAGAAGAACTGAAATGACATAGAAAATAAGTTTTAGGTCTATTGAGAAATAGAAAGTGATTCAAATTTTAACTCGAAATTTCGCAAAATAGCAGATATATCCCACCTTAATGCTAATAATGTGTACAAGTAACAGTTCGCCATCATTTTTTTCACACTTGGTTGGTGTTCAGAAGAAAAACTCTCTTTGCAACTGTACTACAGCTTTCAAATTACCCTATCTGTACATTATTTTATTAAATACGAGTGCGTATTTTTCAAGGTATTAGAAGCGAAAGTGTTATGTAACTACACTGACGTGATCTATAGGCGAAATGTCAAGGATTGAAGTAATTATTTTTTACAACTTAGTTTTACCGACCGTATGTGGTATAATGCTACACACCTACATACGTAGATAATTACTGAGGTAACCCAACAAACATTTAAGTTACACTTACGTTAATTGGACCATGAAATAGGCTAAAGAGACTGCCTGATTATTTATTATTCACTTCCAAGCGGCTGCCGTTTTCCCCAAAGTGAGGAATAAAGCAAAAATTTAAATTTAGAAGTCAATATCAGGTGGACGCTAATATGAATGATACAAACAACTCTTTAGTCATGGCCGCCCGCAGAAATATTTCTCTTCAACAAAACTTTTTAACATTCTAAAAATCCTCAAATTGTACCCAAAGTCATGCTGAATATGCAAATTTTCAGGTCCAACGGGCTCAATGACCCATGAAGATCATTTTCAAGGTCATAGACAAAGACATACTTTAAAGTAAAATTTGACCTTCAAATGACCTTGATCGGGTGAGCGGCTATTAAAAAATGAATGCACCGAAGCAGCGCTCCTGCCCTTATGACATTTGAAGAGAGATAGAGCAATATACACTGTAACCAAAATAAGGATCTTATACACGGGGATAAACAAGGAAAAAGCTGCGTTCTTTGGGGCGAATTTAAATGCCGTTGAGAAACTTGTCACAATTTCATGACTCGAGGTATTAGGGAAAAACTGAATGGCCAAATCGCTTTCATTTTTTTCTTACTTTATTTTGAGGGGTTCAATGACCCATGAAGATCATTGTCAAGGTCATAGACAAAGACATACTTTAAACTGAAATTTGACCTTCAAATGACCTTGACCGGCCATTGAACAATGCATGCAACGAAGCAGCGCTCCTACCCTTATGACATTTGAAGAGAGATAGAGCAAAATACACTGTGTCCAAAATAAGGATTTTATACATGGGGATGAATAAATAAGGAAAAAGCTGCGTTCTTGGATAGCAGTGACAGTTCTGTCTCCATCAAGCCAATCAAGCTTTACGTGCAAACATCTAAATATTCTAAAAATCCTCAAATTGTTCCCAAAGTCATGCTGAATATGCAAATTTTCAGGTCCAACGGGGCTCAATGACCTATGAAGATCATTGTCAAGGTCATAGACAGAGACATACTTTAAAGTAAAATTTGACCTTCAAATGACCTTGACCGGGCCATTAAACAATGCATGCAACGAAGCAGCGCTCCTACCCTTATGACATTCGAAGAGAGATAGAGCAATATACACTGTGTCCAAAATAAGGATTTTATACATGGGGATAAATAAATAAGGAAAAAGCTGCGTTCTTTGGGGCGAATTTAAATGCCGTTGAGGAACTTGTCAAAATTTCATGGCTTACTGAGGTTTTTTGGAAACACTGAATGGCCAAGTCGTTTTCATTTTTTTTTACTTTATTTTAAGGGATTTCAAAAAACTAATGCAACTTTTTCTTAAGTTGCAGCTTCCTCAGGTACTGAGATCCCTATGCATAGGATCCTTATTGTGTATTTTATAAAAAAAATGTTGCCAAACTTCATCCAGGCGAAGAGGGGTGCCCTCCTTGCCCCCCCCCCTAAATCCGCCTCTGTTATAGACTGACAAAGATAATAGCCTGTGGCTTTTGAGCTATGAAAATAGTGGAATAAATAAGCAACAATCACCAGCTATAATTCCAGTTATAAAATAGAACCTGCATTGACTTGCAGCAAACAATAATTATTAGTAACATTCAAAGGTGGATAAATTATTTGATAGCAGTGACAGTTCTGTGACCATCAATCAAATCAAGCTTTACGTTCAAACATTTTGAGATTCTAAAAATCCTCAAATGGGTAGGTAGATGAAGATCATTGTCAAGGTCATAGACAAAGACATACTTTAAAGTAAAATTTGACCTTCAAATCACCTTGATGGGATGAGCGGCTATTAAAAAATGAATGCACCGAAGCAGCGCTCCTACCCTTATGACATTCGAAGAGAGATAGAGCAATATACACTGTGTCCAAAATAAGGATCTTATACATGGGAATAAATAAATAAGGAAAAGGCTGCGTCCTTTGGGGCGAATTTAAATGCCGTCGAGAAACTTGTCACAATTTCATGGCTCGAGGTATTAGGGAAAAACTGAATGGCCAAATCGCTTTCATTTTTTTTTACTTTATTTTAAGGGGCTCAATGACCCATGAAGATCATTGTCAAGGTCATAGACAAAGACATACTTTAAACTGAAATTTGACCTTCAAATGACCTTGACCGGCCATTAAACAATGCATGCAACGAAGCAGCGCTCCTACCCTTATGACATTTGAAGAGAGATAGAGCAATATACACTGTGTCCAAAATAAGGATCTTATGCATAGGGATAAATAAATAAGGAAAAAGCTGCGTCCTTTGGGGCGAATTTAAATGCCGTTGAGGAACTTGTCAAAATTTCATGGCTTACTGAGGTTTTTGGAAACACTGAATGGCCAAGTCGTTTTAATTTTTTTTTACTTTATTTTAAGGAATGTCAAAAAAACTAATGGAACTTTTTCTTAAGCTGCAGCTTCCACAGGTATTGAGCTCCCTATGCATAGGATCCTTATTGTGTATTTTATAAAAAAAATGTTACCAAACTTCATCCAGGCGGAGAGGGGTGCCCACCTTGCCCCCCCCCCCCCTAAATCCGCCTCTGTTATAGACTGACAAAGATGGTAGCCTGGGGCTTTTGAGCTATCAAAATAATGGAATAAATAAGCAACAATCACCAGCTATAAGTCCAGTTATAAAATAGAACCTGCATTGACTTGCAGCAAACAATAATTATTAGTAACATTCAAAGGCGGATAAATTATTTGATAGCAGTGACAGTTCTGTGACCATCAAGCAAATCAAGCTTTACGTGCAAACATTTTAAGATTCTAAAAATCCTCAAATGAGTAGATAGATGAAAATCATTGTCAAGGTCATAGACAAAGACATACTTTAAAGTAAAATTTGACCTTCAAATGACCATGATGAGGTGAGCGGCTATTAAAAAATGAATGCTCCGAAGCAGCGCTCATGCCCTTGTGATATTTGAAGAGAGATAGAGCAATATACACTGTGTCCAAAATAAGGATCTTATACATGGGGATAAATAAATAAGGAAAAAGCTGCGTTCTTTGGGGCGAATTTAAACGCCGTCGAGAAACTTGTCACAATTTCATGGCTCGAGGTATTAGGGAAAAACTGAATGGCCAAATCGCTTTCGTTTTTTTTACTTTATTTTAAGGGGCTCAATGACCCATGAAGATCATTGTCAAGGTCATAGACAAAGACATACTTTAAACTGAAATTTGACCTTCGAATGACCTTGACCGGCCATTAAACAATGCATGCAACGAAGCAGCGCTCCTAACCTTATGACATTTGAAGAGAGGTAGAGCAATATACACTGTGTCCAAAATAAGGATTTTATACATGGAGATAAATAAATACGGAAAAAGCTGCGTTCTTGGATAGCAGTGACAGTTCTGGGTCCATCAAGCCAATCAAGCTTCACGTGCAAACATCTAAAGATTCTAAAAATCCTCAAATTGTACCCAAAGTCATGCTGAATATGCAAATTTTCAGGTCCAACGGGACCCCATATTTTCATAAAGATCATTGTCAAGGTTATAGACAAAGACATACTTTAAAGTAAAATTTGACCTTCAAATGACCATGATGGGGTGAGCGGCTATTAAAAAATGAATGCACCGAAACAGCGCAAATGCCCTTATGATATTTGAAGAGAGATAGAGCAATATACACTGTGTCCAAAATAAGGATTTTATACATGGGGATAAATAAATAAAGAAAAAGCTGCGTCTTTTGTGGCGAATTTAAATGCCGCCGAGAAACTTGTCACAATTTCATGGCTCGAGGTATTAGGGAAAAACTGAATGGCCAAATCGGTTTCGTTTTTTTTTTTACTTTATTTTAAGGGGCTCAATGACCCATGAAGATCATTGTCAAGGTCATAGACAAAGACATACTTTAAAGTAAAATTTGACCTTCAAATGACCTTGATGGGGCTATTAAAAAATGAATGCACCGAAGCAGCGCTTCTGCCCTTATGACATTTGAAGAGAGATAGTTTTCCAAAATAAGGATCTTATACATGGAGATAAATAAATAAGGAAAAAGCTGCGTTCTTTGGGGCGAATTTAAATGCCGTCGAGCAACTTGTCACAATTTCATGGCTCGAGGTTTAAGGGAAAAACTGAATGGTCAAATCGCTTTCATTTTTTGTTACTTTATTTTAAGGGGCTCAATGACCCATGAAGATCATTGTCAAGGTCATAGACAAAGACATACTTTAAACTGAAATTTGACCTTCAAATGACCTTGACCGGCCATTAAACAATGCATGCAAGGAAGCAGCGCGCCTACCCTTATGACATTTGAAGAGAGCTAGAGCAATATACACTGTGTCCAAAATAAGGATTTTATACATGGGGATAAATAAATAAGGAAAAAGCTGCGTTCTTTGGGGCGGATTTAAATGCCGTTGAGGAACTTGTCA
The DNA here is from genome assembly GCA_963669975.1 of Acanthoscelides obtectus. Classification (NCBI taxonomy): domain Eukaryota; kingdom Metazoa; phylum Arthropoda; class Insecta; order Coleoptera; family Chrysomelidae; genus Acanthoscelides; species Acanthoscelides obtectus. Next base: position 4,894,234 of record CAVLJG010000007.1, on the reverse strand, counting down.
AAATTTCATGGCTTACTGAGGTTTTTTGGAAGCACTGAATGGCCAAGTCGTTTTTATTTTTTTTACTTTATTTTAAGGGATGTCAAAAAACTAATGAAACTTTCCCTTAAGGTGCAGCTTCCACAGGTATTGAGATCCCTATGCAGGATCCTTATTGTGTATTTTCTTAAACAAAAATGTTGTCAGACTTCATCCAGGCGGAGAGGGGAGCCCTCCTTGCCCCCCCCCCCTAAATCCGCCTCTGTTATAGACTGACAAAGATAGTAGCCTGTGGCTTTTGAGCTATGAAAATAGTGGAATAAATAAGCAACAATCACCAGCTATAATTCCAGTTATAAAATAGAACCTGCATTGACTTGCAGCAAACAATAATTATTAGTAACATTCAAAGGTGGATAAATTATTTGATAGTAGTGACAGTTCTGGGACCATCAAGCAAATCAAGCTTTACGTGCAAACATTTTAAGATTCTAAAAATCCTCAAATGGGTAGGTAGATGAAGATCATTGTCAAGGTCATAGACAAAGACATACTTTAAAGTAAAATTTGACCTTCAAATGACCATGATGGGGTGAGCGGCTATTAAAAAATGAATGCACCGAAACAGCGCAAATGCCCTTATGATATTTGAAGAGAGATAGAGCAATATACACTGTGTCCAAAATAAGGATCTTATACATGGGGATAAATAAATAAGGAAAAAGCTGCGTTCTTTGGGGCGAATTTAAATGCCGTCGAGAAACTTGTCACAATTTCATGGCTCGAGGTTTAAGGGAAAAACTGAATGGTCAAATCGCTTTCATTTTTTGTTACTTTATTTTAAGGGGCTCAATGACCCATGAAGATCATTGTCAAGGTCATAGACAAAGACATACTTTAAAGTAAAATTTGACCTTCAAATGACCTTGATGGGGCTATTAAAAAATGAATGCACCGAAGCAGCGCTCCTACCCTTATGACATTTGAAGAGAGATAGAGCAATATACACTGTGTCCAAAATAAGGATCTTATGCATAGGGATAAATAAATAAGGAAAAAGCTGCGTCCTTTGGGGCGAATTTAAATGCCGTTGAGGAACTTGTCAAAATTTCATGGCTTACTGAGGTTTTTGGAAACACTGAATGGCCAAGTCGTTTTAATTTTTTTTTACTTTATTTTAAGGAATGTCAAAAAAACTAATGGAACTTTTTCTTAAGCTGCAGCTTCCACAGGTATTGAGATCCCTATGCATAGGATCCTTATTGTGTATTTTATAAAAAAAATGTTACCAAACTTCATCCAGGCGGAGAGGGGTGCCCACCTTGCCCCCCCCCCCTAAATCCGCCTCTGTTATAGACTGACAAAGATGGTAGCCTGGGGCTTTTGAGCTATCAAAATAATGGAATAAATAAGCAACAATCACCAGCTATAAGTCCAGTTATAAAATAGAACCTGCATTGACTTGCAGCAAACAATAATTATTAGTAACATTCAAAGGCGGATAAATTATTTGATAGCAGTGACAGTTCTGTGACCATCAAGCAAATCAAGCTTTACGTGCAAACATTTTAAGATTCTAAAAATCCTCAAATGAGTAGATAGATGAAAATCATTGTCAAGGTCATAGACAAAGACATACTTTAAAGTAAAATTTGACCTTCAAATGACCATGATGAGGTGAGCGGCTATTAAAAAATGAATGCTCCGAAGCAGCGCTCATGCCCTTGTGATATTTGAAGAGAGATAGAGCAATATACACTGTGTCCAAAATAAGGATCTTATCTTTGGGGCGAATTTAAATGCCGTTGAGAAACTTGTCACAATTTTATGGTTTACTGAGGTATTTGGAAAAAACCAAATGGCCAAAAAAGATTGCCAAACTTAGACATCTAGGCGGAGAGGGGTGCCCTCCTCGCCCTCCCCCCCCCCCCCCAACATTCAAAGATGGATAAATGATTTAATAGCAGTGACAGTTCTGTGTCTAACAAGCCAAACAAGCTTTACGCGCAAACATGGTGTTTTTTTCAATATCAAATGTAACTCGTTCTTATAGGCGATTGAAAAAAGCGTTTCGTTTCTCTAGATCATCTCTTAAACTTCGTTTCGCCGATGGCCGCGAAATTTGCCGCCAGCGCGGCAACGCCGCCAACTCCCCGAGGGCAACGCGAACGGTCGCCGGAGTCGCCCGCTAGATGTCGCTACTCGTCGAATAACAACCCCTCATAGAACTTATTTGCTCTGCTGATTATATGACTACGCCGGGGAAAGTGATATACGTTTCACGATAACATCTGTACGCGATGTTTGTGAGCGGAAGGTATTTTTATACGTAGAACAATGCTCATTCACAGCGAGTTGCGATAGATATTTAGCTCGCAATTAATTCGTTCGTGAAGTTTCGTCGAGTCAAATAAATTGCTTTTGTTATTTTGAAGTGCCGTTGAATGAGAGGTGCGGTTGTAAATGAAAACAGTCGTGTACAGGTGTCGTGATCATGAAAAGGGAGCAGCTATATCTAAGTAGCATACTCTAGATGTTGAAAAACTGACTGATCATTGAGGTGGATATGTAAAATTTATAAACGAACATAAACACTGAGAGTCGGAACTCTCTTAGTTGAAAATTATGAAGTATCTTTGCTAGTTGCCAAAAAGCACTGAAATACATATTTTCGCCTTAATGTACGTACCTTTAGTAGTGCTAATGCATCGAATTTTTATACAGGCATGGACTTTTTACGCTTACCCTTTTTTCTGCAGTATATCTCTGTTTAACTAAAGCGTACGCATAAATTAAACATTTTATAAATACGTCTTATAAATCAAAAATGTTTTGCAAGAGCTCTCAAGGTGGTAAAGGTATTTTATGACATGGAAAGCATATTTTGTGTTATTTCAACTTCAATTGACGACGAAGATTGTTTAGTCTATTACGAGACATTAATTTTGCAATAATAAATTCTCTTAATTTAGGTACTACTTTAGTATTTATATGGTATAAGATTATTTTATTACAATAGAGGTCAAAAATGAGAAAAGATACAAAATGGAAATGTTGACCTTAACTCTTAAAAATTCAATAATAACTAATATACTTGGGGCGCTTGAAAATTTCCTTACATACATATAGATACTAAGTGACATATAAATCCGAACACCCAGTTTAAATGGTTTTATTTTAATAAAATTTTGTATAAGTACTTAAAGAAGCATAATAAGTAAATGATAAAAATTTCAAAATGATTGCACTGCTCTAAAGCCCTTTGACCTTTAATAATGTGTGGATGCACCCGGATGTGCTACGCATTCTCCAACGCGCGTAGGTATGCTTCTGATTAGGTGGACAATGTCCTCCTGTAGTATCTCATTCCAGGCAACCACCAACTCCTCTCGAAGTGCTCTTAGAGTCTGAGGAGGACGTTGCAAATTGAGCAATCTCCTACCCATCATATCCCACACGTGCTCAATTGAGGATAAGTCGGGAGATCTTGGTGGCCATGGTAACAATGTGATATCATTATGTTGAAAGAAGTCTATTGTGACTCTTGCAACATGTGGTCGGGCATTATCTTGTTGGAAAGTTGGATCTTGCAGGGTGTCAAGATAGGGTAAAAGATGGGGTTCTAGAACTTCGTGGATATAACGGTGCACCCCAAACCATAACTCCAACAGTGTGATGAACATGTCTTTCAACAAAAAACTGTGGATTCCTCCTTTCACCACGTCGCCTTCTAACCCTGGCACGACCATCGTGCATGCCTAAACAAAATCGAGACTCGTCACTAAAGACAATACTGTTCCATTCCTGATCCCAGAGTGACCGTTGTCTGCACCACTCAAGGCGGGCCGGTATGAAAACAAGCCAAAACTTCTCATTCGTCGGTAAACACTTCGCAAGCCAATAGGTCTTCCGTGTTCTGCAAACCATTCATTTGCAATGGACCTGGTAGTGGAGAAACGGTCCCTTAAGGCCAATAATCTTAGGCGGCGATCTTCACGGTCTGTTGTTCTACGGCGGCGTCCAGTGCCCCTTGCTCTTTGCGTACGGCCTTTTCGAAGCCATGCCTGGCAACACCTAACCACAGTGTCTACACTTCTTTGCACTCTAACTGCAATTGCCCGAAAAATAGTTCTGTAAACATTGCTAGGACATCTCTAAAAGAAAATTGTTAGTTGGAAAACTTACAAGGACTTTGTCTTCGAGGTCAAGAATTCTATGAGTACTTCTTAGAGGTGTATTTTCTTATAGTTTTGACCCAGTCAATTTAACCTCTTGGTCAAAAATCTACCAGCGCCCTAGTACAAGTAGTTATCAAATTTTGACAAAGGATACAACTCTCAAGACAATTCATCTTCTGAGAACATCATTCAGTACTAAAGTTTGACAAGTATAGGTAACTTTTTCTTGGATGGAAGCCCATTTTGACAGAATGCTGGTTGAGAAGCTTGGCGGCCTTTTAGATATACAAGGGCTGGGTTATTACCGATACTCATTCCATGTGATACGTATGGCATGTATCGATTTTGAAGGCTTTTCCCCCAGGTCCGTTCCTGTCGTCGGCAGGCGGAGGCTATTGTTCGTCGCAGACAAAGGCAGCGTCGCCGGTCGCGAGCGGCTATCAGGGATCAATATCGAGAGTGACAGTAACCTACAGAGATTCCATATACACACGCCTCGAGACACCAAACGAAGGAAGCATTATCATTGGTTTCGTTTTCCGCTTTACACCGTTCCATTGTAGCTCTTACTTGTCTTTATCAGAAGTGGGATATTCTCATCGGTTTCAAGTTAGTGATGAAGTGCAGCAACACGCACCTACTGAGATTGGCATATACTCACATTTGTCAACTGGAAAATGTCATCTTGTAGACTAGGTAGTTTTTAGGGTGCAAACAATCATTCGACGTTTGCCTACTAGGATCGTTGTGAGCGTCCACCTCCATCTATGGAGGAATGACTTAACTACGCGCATTGTTGGTTGCATACGCTTTTTTATGTTTTTTACTTTTAGCATGCACACGACTTGCATTTCGGCAGTGTATAGTGAATATAATTATCATTATTGAAATTCAGCAAATTTGCATATGTACTATACACCTTACAGCTTAGATCTACAGTAATGTCATCTCTGAAACAGATTTTATATAACATCAGAGCCAAACATTGATAACTGAAGCTTCATACGTTTAGGCAACACGTACAACAACAAAACGAGTTCACAACGTGTCCATCGGCTAGTGCTAAGTTAACATCATGTAGAAAAACCTACGTAATGTCACAAAAAACCAGTAACATGTCAAAAAAACCGACATAATGTCACTTTTCAAGATCTCTTCGAGAAAAGCCGTCTGTTTTTTTGTCGTTCCGGCTTAGTAAAATCCAGTCTTATTGCTTCTTCATGAAGCGCGGATCCGGGAGGGGGGGGTCATGGGTGTCGGGCGAATACAGTTTGCCCACAACATTTATGACTTTCGAATCTCTTTGATAAAGTTGAGAGAGTTCAAACTTGCAAATATGTAATGGATACAATCGGGTGAAAAATCGCCAGGTTAGGTGAAAAATCACCACACCTGGCAACCCTGATCGGTTTGTACTATTTTGAAACATTTACGAAACATCTCTCGATTCCGAATAAACAGTACCCTGAAGGAGGTTCTTCTTCAATAATTTTCACATCTGGTAACTGCAAAATATGCGTTTCATTCGATAGGGAATCCAAGGATCTGTCGTTTTTTAGCTCTTTTAGGAGATGAATATCTTGCTGAACATAAACCCTAGGAGCCCCTTGACACTAATGCGGGAACCGCCCTTGTTCTTCAAACACCTTTACATTACAATTTAAGTATACACTAATAGGTATACATAGGTCCCAAAAAGTCGTCGTGGATTCAGAATCTTTTCCAGGAGGTCTGATTTCCTCAGTGGTGCCTCAAGGATCAGTTCTTGGACCACTTATTTTCATTTTCTATATAGCAGATATGAACAGGGTTGTGAGATTTTGTAGTAAAAGATAAAACGTTGACATTGTTGCCGCAGCGTGCCTTAAATATAGTCATTATGTTGCCACGTTGAATAAATTATTTTTTCAGGGTGTAACACTTCTAATGTCACTGAGTATATTTTTTCTTATAGCTAAAGGCAAACCTGGATCCGGATCATCCGCGGCGCGTACACGCTCGCAGGGAACATTGGCGTCCGCCCTCGTAATCATCATGTCGTCAGCAGCGTTCGTTCTCATTCGTCCTTCCGTCGATCAGCAGCCCCAGCAGCACATCGCCGTCTCGCAACTCACGTGCCGAGCCGATCTCGTCGGTTCGCGCGTCTTCGGGTGCGATCGTTCGCCTGGCGGCAGGGCGTCGTCCACGCATTGTTTCGGTTGGCGGTAAGACAAAAGAGGCGCGTCGGCGCGTCGCGGCGTCGGCGCGTTATGATTGGCCGCCGGTATCGATTGCGGCGCACCTCCCCCGCCCCTGCTCGCCAATCAGCTAAAACAACGGCGCCGCCGCGACACACCGTCGCTCTGACGTCGGTCGCTACCAGAAACGCTCCTGCTACCCAGAAGAGGTTTCCTGGTATCCGCGGATTAGGATGACTGACCGCTCCCGGTTGAAAATGAAAAATTAGGCAATTGTCACTGAAAAGTGTCACCGCGGATAAATAATTCATGCAGCGTGTCACAATATTCCGCACGCAAAGAAATACCACGTAATTTTGGATACTAAGTCGATTTGGACATGTTTCACCTCTTAGCAAAAGTGCCTCGTTTCCCATCGAAGTTGTCTTTTTAAAACGCAGTTTTTCTCGCAACCAACAGTCAGTTTTGAATGGAATTTGGAGGTGTTCTAATATTTGTTTTTCACGAGGACATATACTAAGTGACATATAAATCCTGCGCGTTCATGTTACCTCTGATGAAGATTAAAGGTGACCTGGAACCATAAGCTATAGCACCCCAAACCATAACTCCAACAGTGTGATGAACATGTCTTTCAACAAAAAACTGTGGATTCCTCCTTTCACCACGTCGCCTTCTAACCCTGGCACGACCATCGTGCATGCCTAAACAAAATCGAGACTCGTCACTAAAGACAATACTGTTCCATTCCTGATCCCAGAGTAACCGTTGTCTGCGCCACTCAAGGCGATTATGTCGGTGTTCTCGAGTTAAAGGGAGGACCCAGTGTGGCCGGTATGAAAACAAGCCAAAACTTTTCATTCGTCGGTAAACACTTCGCATGCCAATAGGTCTTGCGTGTTCTGCAAACCATTCATTTGCAATGGACCTGGTAGTGGAGAAACGTTCCCTTAAGGCCAATAAAATCTTAGGCGGCGATCTTCACCGTCTGTTGTTCTACGGCGGCGTCCAGTGCCCCTTGCTCTTTGCGTACGGCCTTCTCGAAGCCATGCCTGACAACACCTAACCACAGTGTCTACACTTCTTTGCACTCTAACTGCAATTACCCGAAAAGAAAGTCCAGCTTCCCGAAGTCCCACTATACGGCCCCTATCAAACTCACTAAGTTGACGAAATCGTACAGGTCTCCGTACTCTAGGCATCGTAACCGATCGTAAAGGATGTCAAGAACTAAAATCCGCCAACGTTGATTCTTTACTGCGGCTGAAATATTCATTTTTAGAGCGTTAGTGAATTAAAAAAAGCAGTATAAAAACCGGAATGTCCAACTGATAAGGCTGAACATTTTTTTCACTTGTTATTTACAGTAAGATAAATACATTCACCAACTTTTATTAAAATAAAACCATTTAAACTGGGTGTTCGGATTTATATGTGACGTAGTATATAAAAACTACACCCACCCCAACATAAATTATAGCAGAATTTTTTCGCAAATCTTCCAACGACTCTGAATTTTTTTCTACTACTTGAAACATCCTTTCATTTACCTATTTTTTTGTCTTTTATAAAAACAGACCATCTGACAGTTTCTGAGAAAAAAAAGGTGCAAAAATCTACAAGGCACGTTGTTGGAAATATGAGATGTTATCGTCAGTGTCAGATTATTTTTGACAAGCTTTATAAAGTTTAAATTAATGAATAGAGGAACTGCAGCATATTTGGATTAAAAACTCCAAAAGCGTGAATTTACTTACGGTGCAGACAATTTGGAATATAGTATTTCAAATTATAATCACCTTTTTTGACTATTGTTTGCATTTATTCTAAGAAACTAATAAATTTCTCAACTTTGTAACCGTTTTACAGTCTTTGGTTAATTAATCTGTTTAGCAAAATAGCTTATCATTATTAATTATTAAGTAATCAGTCACAATTATCACAAATCAGTAGTCTCCCTGAACTTATAGTTTAGTGTTCTTAGTTACTGTTCTTACAATAATCACATATTTATACACACCAGACTCATAACCACTACAAGCAGCGTGAACCCACAAATTGCAGACTGAGCACTGTACCTACCTATTCCAAATAAACAGCATGACATTCTAACGTAAAATTCCATGACACATTTTCAATATATTCACGAAAGCAAAACAAAATTGTAAACTAACAAAGACGCATAACAGTCAATGAAGATTTTACGTATCGTAGTAAGCACTGGCGCTCCCACGGGGGGATGGGGGGGGTGGTAAAGGAGGTAATTACCCCCCCCCCCCCCACATGACTCGAGCAGTCTTTGAAAAGGTGGTATAAAGTAAACGTCTTATAAAAAAAGTCTGTAACTTTAAGAAAGGAAAGCGGCAACACTGCCAACCCGCCCAGTGCGCATGCGACTAGCGACTACTCTCCCACCAACAGCAACGGTGTGCGCTTCTTCCTGTTGGCGCTGGTATAGTCTAGTCTTTTATGGTCTAGTGTAGAGTCTAAATTCTGTACTACTCCGGAGTCCGCAACAAAATTTGGTTGAGAAATGAAAAAGCGGAGTTTTGTTGATCTGGTTGGTATTAACGCTATTTTCTATGTTCTATTGATTTTTTATTTTCCACGCATAAGCCAGAAAATTAATTTTAGCTTGTTTTTAATTTTTATACTATAAAAAAATCGTGTCTAAAAAACGAAGTGTTTGGTCCATACTCCAGCTATCATTATCATCTATGTCTATTTTCACATTTCCTTCGTCCAAGATGGCAAATTATACAGGGTGACTTTGAAGTTGAGTCATTAATTTTCAGATAATGATTGTAGAAGGAAGATAAACCAAAATATGTGTGTAAAAATAAAAAAAAAATTAAAAAAAAAATTTTACCTTGTTTTATAAAGTATCCTCCCGACAAGTATTTCAGTGCGGACCTGTATTTGATCGTGAGGTCTTGGAGCACCGGCATGCCGTTCATATGTGAGGTCTTAAGTCAAATGATTCACGAACCCGTTGTACTACATTAACAAAGGCACGAGGGGTTGGTTGCACTCGATTGGGAAACCGATCCGCATAAACATGTGCCATTTTTTATTTCGTTTGAGCCACGCAACAGACACGATTATTCACTTACGCGTTACCGAATACCGACTGACACTGACTGTATACAACTGAATGAAATAATTGTAAAAACATCGTTCCAAATTCTTTCGCTTTTTTGTTTCCGATGCGATGAACCGATAAGGCGGATTATATCCGTTGTCGCCAAACACGAGCACATAATATTGTTATTGAGACAGGGCGGTATTCAAACTTCCAAAGGGCTATAACTTTGTTACTTTAATTTTACCAGAAAAATGGTAAAGGAAAAAACATTTCTTTCGATCAGATCTACTCACTGTTAAAATAAATGACTCAACTTCGAAGTGTATATTTAGTTTTTGAAAATTGCGTGAACTTAAGAAATCTTGTTTTCCAAGCAGAAAAGGTTCTTTGTTATGAGATACGTGAATGCTTGGAAACCGATAACGCCGTTTAGTTGACAATATTTGTGTAACTTTTAGTGCTGGTTGTCAGGATGAGTAAAAGGACACAGAACATCATCGATTGGTTCCTTTCTGAACAAAACAAACTGTCTGATGCACCGGCGCAAGAATTACCGGAAAAAAATGATGATAATCCTACAATTCAACCTGAGCCTTCCACTTCAAAATTTCTTGTTGTTGCACCGTATGGTGAACCAAATGTTGAACAATCGGGTGCGAAACCTAAACGATCTAATTTTGTTGATGTTCCATCTTACCCCTCCCAGACCGAAATCCTAGGAGCGCCGCTGATAGCAAATGATTATTAATTATTGGATTCTTACAGAAAACGTTTTCAAAGTAGACGTCTCGTTCGCGTGGGGCTGGTAGCAGGAAATGTTAAGATGGAGTCCCGTTTTTAGAACTTGTGATTTTGTGTAATTTACATCATATTAATAGCAAAGAAATACACATAGCGCTTACATTTATTTAGATAACTAAGTATTCCTGCAGTATCCCAAATATGCCGCACTTCCTCTGATATGATAAATCTGGCGATCTTGGGGGCCATTCAATGGCACCTCTTCTACTAATCCATCGATCTGGAAACGTCTGATCTAAATGTTGTCAAACAGCCTTATCGTGACACATGGAAAAATTAAAAATAGCCATAAGTGAATCTTTCGTTTCAATCTGCTAGCCACTACTTTTTAGATTTTTTTTTATTGAGCCTTCCACAGCTGAAGGTCGATTTCACTCCTCGCCCAGTGGCGTATGAAGTAAAGACAACCCGATTACATCAGGATTGCGGCGATGAGCGATGTCTTGAAACTCACCCCCTGTTACAGACGTTCCAGGGTGTGCTCTCCGCGACCATAAATAACATTGCTTGCTGCTAGATGCAAACTTCACTTCCCCTTTTATTGCCATCAAGGGGTGCCCGCTCGAGAACTTTGACGGCGGCCTCTATTCATTAGGAAATAAGTAGCCCCGTAGCCCGTACGTGTGTTTGTACAACGCTGCCGTCGCTAAGGGATTACGCATGATTTAGCGGGATGATTTTTGCGTCTACCAATATTTAGGTCGGCGTTCTTTGACGGGGAAAGAGCTGTACTTTCTTTGTAAATGCTTTTTTTATCATATCTTCATGCTTACTTAATATTCAGCGACCTTTCTGCGTTGGTTCCATTGGTTTTGTTGTTGTTGAAGTTTTACAATCACATCTGCTTGTAACGATTGGCTCAATATTTTTTTTTAAATCGACGCAGTCCTATTACTTCCCGACAAACCCTGTACGATCTTCCGATTTTGTTGTTTAAAATGAACACCTTCACTAAGATGCTTTGAAATACTCCACAATTAACATCGTCCAATTTCAGTTCCAGAGTCCACCTTCCACTTCTCCGTCAGCAAAAGAACAGTCTGTTGTATCGGCAATACTGTTCTCCGGACGGCCTTGGTGTGTAGCGTTGTCGGTGTGACTGGAGCAGGCGACAACGACACGGCCGTGTTGCGGACCTGCTGATGACACCGGCCATTGTGGACACGTCTTTTGGTCCCGTTCCCGCAAAACAAACGATATCGATTCCGAAAATAACACGCTCCTAATCTGCGTCGACAAACTAATGCTCTGAAAGTAACTACAGAAGGGCGTTCATCGAAAAGTTGGTGGTAAAAAAACCTATAGATAGGTTTAGCAGAGAAATTATGTCCTCCGAGGTGAACGGTATACAAGAACTCTTTTTATTTAACGTTACAGACGCAGACATATCAATTCATAGTGTATTCAACAGGTCTGGTGTTATCCTAAGTTGTCCACAAAAAGGTGTATGGGCGAAGAGTCCTTCAAAAGAAGCCGTACATGTCCAGCATATTACAGTGGTTAATTTGTGTTAAAGCTGGGCCAGAACTACGACGCTGCACTCCTACCAGACGGACTGGTGGAAAGGATAAACCAAGACATTGAAGAATGCTTGTGTCTAGCCACCATGTTCCTGATGGCGTATCGGTTGTCCGCGAGTCAACGGGCTAAACCCCGGCGATGTTTTTTAGACGTGAGCCCCAGGTACTTTGTGAACTGCAGTTTGGGAGTCGATCCGGATATGGCAAGTGGTGTCTTGGTGTCCACACTGGAAAGACGCATGGGCGAGATCCATGAGAAAGTAGGAAAAATTGCGAGTGACCGGATGAAGGATCATTACATCCGTGCCCGAAGAACCCCGAACATAAGAAGTCCCGGAGTCCTGGTCCTGGGAATACCCTAACGGCATTCTGACCGACCCATTCTTTCGGAAGTAACGAGGAAGCAAGCGCCCACTGCTTTGAAGCAGGAGACACTGCGTTCTCGTTGGAAGACTTCCCTGACGTGACCCGTGAGGTACAAGAGGTCTTGTTTTCGCTGCCTCAGGAACACCCGCTGACATACTGCGTAGCTGTGGACCTGAACACCTCAAGCGGCGAGGAACTTCCCCGTTCCAGAAGAAGTTTTGATCCCACTGGAGGTTTAAAGAGCAAACGGCCGCTGGTTGGGAAGGTGGTGTGTGTTCTGGATGATGGTCATCACCAGCCACAGGCCTGTCAAGCACTGTAGGATGTCTCGAGACTCCTACAGCAAGAGCTGATGGCCTGGAACATCCGGAAGCCGAAGCTGGAATGTGAGCTAGGTGGACTGGATTGGCGGACCGTTCGTAATATGCTGTTCCAGCATACGGGTGTGGAAATCCTGGTTTGCAGCAACGCCATTCTGCGGAGAGAAGCCCAGGAGAAGATGGTGCCTTGCTACTTCTACAGAACATACAAATGCACCCAAGGATCTACCTGGAGGGAATCCCCGGGACGAAACCGGAGAGGGCAATGTAAAGCCTTCGTAACTGAAACTCTGAGCGACAATGAGACCTTCGCGAAGGGTCATCACTCTTCGATGAACAATGAGCGCCATCTAGCAAGTTTCGCTAAAGGCTCGAATTCTGCCTGGAAAGCTACTGGAATTCATCGATTCCAGGATATATACGCAAAGCGAGAGCGGTCAGACAGAGTCGACAATGGGTCAACAACAGCGCGAAACGCGATAGTCCAGTCGACATCCTCATAAATAAATTTGAATTTAAATAGTTACTATTACAATACTTGCCAGCAGGCCCGGGAAGTAAGAGCATTGCAAGGTAATTGAGTCGTACGCCTACCAGTGTGCTATGATTGATCAAGCCCAACATGAATATGCGTGTACCAACTTTACGTTTACCTTTCATTGCTATTTTTAAGCCGTACATTATATTATTTGACATCAATTAAACGTAATAATCGCCCGTCTGTCCAGACCCTATCAATATAGATTTATATTCAATTTTAAGGGACGCAGTAGCGGCTGGCGTTCGCGAAGACCTGTTGAGCTGACAGTCCGCTTTGTTTCTCATTTTGAAGTCGATAATTGGTTATAGATTGTGCGGCAGACAATGGGAGCCGTGTACAAAGAAAATGAAAGGGCTTTCGAAAAGGTAAAGACGATTAACTTCCAGCAATTTTCATAGAGTTGAGATTCGCAGGGAACTATCGATAGGATGCAACGCCGCTCGTCAGACGTGCTCGTGTTTATACAATATGTCACCTCCAGAAAACTTTAAATAATCAAGTCATCGATTAGGGAAATAACCGAGTCCGTGCATGAGTTAAGGTGCTTTTACAAGTTGCAGGCGCATATTATGCCAAGTGCAAGTTGCATAACAAGTGGCTATAGCTTGTGTAAATTGCCGTAAACTTGCGTTGCAACATGTTACGTGCCACAGTCACTAGGCGCATTTATTGTTACAGGTTATCTCACATTCAAAAGGAAGCATTAGGTTGATATCATATGACTGATCTAACTTAGCATGTTAGCATGTTAGTATCTTAGTATGTTAGTATGTTAGCATGTTAGTATGTTAGCATGTTAGTATGTTAGTATGTTAGTATGTTAGTATGTTAGTATGTTAGTATGTTAGTATGTTAGTATGTTAGTATGTTAGTGTGTTAGTATGTTAGTATGTTAGTATGTTAGTATGTTAGCATATTAGCATATTAGTATGTTAGAATGTTAGGATGTTAGTATTTTAGTATGTTAGTATGTTAATATGTTGGTATGTTAGTATATTAGTGTGTTAGCATATTAGCATGTTAGAATGTTGGAATGTTAGCATGTTAGAATGTTGGCATGCTAGCATGTTACCATGTTAGTATGTTAGAACGTTAGCATGTTAGTATTTTAGTATGTTAGTATGTTAATATGTTAGTTGGTTAGTATGTTAGTGTGTTAACATGTTAGAACGTTGGCATGTTAGCATGTTAGAATGTTGGTATGCTAGCATGTTAGTAGGTATGTTAGTATGTTAGTGTTTTAGTGTGTTAGTATGTTAGTATGTTAGTATGTTAGTATATTAATATGTTAGTATGTTAGTATGTTAGTATGTTAGTATATTAGTATGTTAGTATGTTAGTATGTTAGTATGTTTAAATATGAAAGTATGTGTGGGACAAATCTTGGAACTGAATTTTGAATCACATAACCATAATCAACTGAGCTGCAATGTTGTACACACTTTTCGTTTGCGTGACAGTACAAAATGAACTGCCACCATTTTGAATTGACTATAGCAGGTGCTACAACATTGCGTTTCATCGTCTCTACAGTACCATCTATGATATGTGTATCAAATGAAAGTGTTTGATGAGAGCAATACAATAAGCAGAGCGACGTCATTGCAAATCCAACATGGCGATTGTCACAAAATGGCGGTTTACATATTTCATCGGCACATCTGCAACATGGGTATCAAATAAAAGGTTTTGATGTGAACTTTTAATAATACCGAAGCAATCGTGTAGGCAGAAGCCTGAATACCAGTGCACCGCGGCTGCTACGAGGAGCTTAAAGAGACTTTATTAATACTATCTCTAAGAGAAGAGAGAAGAGAGAAAAGAGACAAAGGAGCGGTTGTATCGGCCAGTTCTGGATGTACGAAGTCCGCCCGTCGGTGCGAAAGGGTTCCGAGACTGTCGGAGGCTTGCAGCGATGCTTGTCTTAATATCCAATAAGATTAAAGCAGTTTCATGATTCTACCGATCCCGTGTCTCACATTTTCCTGAGTGGATTTTGTTTTTGCTGGGATAACCCAGCTCGTATTATTCCTTTTCGGAGGGTATTCACTCACAAAAGAGAAGCAGCAGTTTCTATGCACCAGGGTGCTGAAACAAAAATTGTTGCAATTTTTAAGACCACATTAGTGAAATTTGCATGTACCTACCCGACCAACGTTTGACCATTATAGCCACGCAAACTTTAAAAAATATCGAATTTTAATAAATATCCCCTCGAGCACTTCAGCAAATACTCACGATTAAGCGCTTATTTCAAATTTCTGCGGGTAAAAAGAGCACACGCAATTTTGCGGAAATTGTCGGTAATTGGTCACTCGTTGGTTTCTGCGTTAGGTGGAATATGCATTACAATGCAGCTAACGTTTGATGTTTGCATACGTACGGCAGCTGACGTCTTATTACACGCTGTTTATACACACTTGCGGCTACGCTTACGGTAATTTGTTTAAATATTAAGTACTCATTCAGAATTAGACGTGGGTTCACTTTTTGGGAGACACGTTACTACTCGTTAGGGGCGGCACTTGAAATCATCTACGGAAATATAGATATTATAGATAATAATTGTTCAGTGATATTAGACTATGTACCTACTTCAAATAAAGTTTTTAAAAATGATAATTCAAATATTTAATGGGACCTGATTTATTCTGTATTTGTATATATATTAATAGTATCTAATAGCATCTGTATTAGATAGTAGAAATCAAAGTTTTTCATAAACGTATGTTGATTTCTATTTCACATAGAAGAAAATGCCCACAAGAGGCCTCCATTTGATCATTGATTTAAAAAATAAAGGACCAAGTTCAGCAGAAGAGAAAAAAAGTAGTTACGAACATCTAACATGGAGAAATTAAACGGATCAAGTCAGTTAAGCAGGCCCATACAACACGTCTACAGATATTCACTCTCTGTCCATAATAGATGGAAATGGATTCAGTGATGATCATGCAACGCAGACATTTGGAGGCGAACATCACTGGGCGGTTGGCTGGAATTGCAATTTGCAACATTCATTAGCGTAATGAGGATTAAAAATTACATTACGCGACCACCGCGAAAAGCGGTTTCTACGTGATGTCCGAAAGCAATTAACTTCAGCTAAAATTGCAGCTAGGGCTAACCAGTGGATGCACACTGAATAAAATGAAACTGGAAACCTGCTACTAACAGCACGATACATCCATGTTTGAAATTAGTACCGCACCTAGATCTCAGGCCAACAAACATGAAAAATTTTAAATGTTACTTTAAGCTGTAATCGAAAAAAAAATGTATTTTTAATGTAAATTAAATTATTTTATACATCTCATTGTTGCGTAGTGACAATATTTTTGTTTTGATAAGTATTTCAGTGCGGACCTGTATTTGATCGTGCGGTCTTGGAGCACCGACATGCCCTCCCCTGTGAGGTCTTAAGTCACCTGATTCACGAGCCCGTTGTACTACATTAACAAAGGCACGAGGGGTTGGTTGCACTCGATTGGGAAACCGATCCGCATAAATCCGTGATGCCGCGTAAATAAGAATCATGTCCACAGGTTCAGCATTTTCGTAAACATGTGCCATTTTTGATTTCGTTTGAGCCACGCAACAGACACCACTATTCACTCACGCGTTACCGACTGACACTGACTGTATACAACTGAATAAAATAATTGTAAAAACATCACTCCAAATTCTTTCGCTTTTTTGTTTCCGATGCGATGAACCGATAAGGCGGATTATATCCGTTGTCGCCAAACACGAGCACATGATATTATTATTGAGACAGGGCGGTACTCAAACTTCCAAAGGGCTATAACTTTGTTACTTTAATTTTACCAGAAAAATGGTAAAGGAAAAAAACATTTCTTTTGATCAGATATACTCACTGTTAAAATAAATGGCTCAACTTCGAAGTCACCCTGTATAAAGCGGAAGTGGATGGAACCGGAGACGCACATGTCGACGTACGTGATGACGAGCTAGTGCTAGGCTGTTCCGCGTTTAGATCTATTTGCTTTTCGACAGGCTTCAAAAACCATTTCATGATAACTACTAATCAAGAATTAAAAAAAAATAAAAAGCCATAGGTAAATATGTTATCTGATGCTATATGATGAGCACTGTATACTTTCAAATATACAGGGTGTTTCAGTTTATTGTTGCATAACTTTAAGATTCGATAGAACTTTTAAAATTAATGCTAAAGTCTATATAAACATGGGTCGAAAAATGAGTGGCTTCCGAAATACAGGGTGTTTAAATTTACTTTCTAAAATAGTTTTTTTTGAATATTTCGAAAAATATTTGATGTATAACAGTGAAAATTGGTATACAAGGGTTTTTTGGTACGACAAAACGAACCATGGGCATAGTTTTACTGTAGGCGCTAGAGGGCGCTCTCTACTGCACCTGTAGTGTATTAAAATGACCGAAAAATTTTTCTTAGTGCAATTTTTTGCTTTTTGAATAAAAAAACTGATTCTTCGCACTTTTCAACATAAAAAAGCTCTCGTGAATTTTCGTTATAGTTAGCCGTTTTTGAGATATTTCGATTTTTAAGGTTCGATGCATTTTAAATTATTTATGATAAAATAACTTTAAAAAGTCAGTATCTCGATAATTTTTAGAAGTAGGCTGTGCCTGCGAATATTTTTGAAATTGAAAGCATAATAAGGTCAAACGTCAATTAGTTGACAGTTAGTTTTGTTGTCTGTTGAAACCTGAAACGTTTTTTTGCAATTGTGAATGCACGAAATTTAGTTTCATTTACCTGTTTTTTTTTTTGTAAGTTTTATAAAAATGCCATTTTTATTCTCCAATCTACGTTAGAGTTAGCGGATATTCATTTTGTGTATGGCTTTGTAAATGAAAATGCAGCAGAAGCAGCCAGAGAATACGCACGAAGATTTCCAAACAGACGACATCCAACTCGCTCAGTATTTGTAAGAGTGCATCGCCAAATAATTGAAAATGGTTTTGGAAATCTCCAAAGGGATCAAAAAATAAATGTTCGTCAGCGCAGATTTACCCGTATGATTCTGCGTGAGTTTGATAGAGACCCGACCACAAGTGTTATTAGAGTTTCTGGTGCCTTGGGAATTTCAGCAAGCCATGTCCACCCTGTTTTTAGAAATGACCATAAGCTATGTCCACACTGTGCCTTTTTTGTTCAATAAGGGCATGCGCTATAGCGCAGTCAACAGCGCACGTGAGGCATGCCTTTAACGCAAGCGCGATGGCAGTTGAAAGCGAAGCGCGCGCTGTGATACACGTTTTCCGGCGTCGGGTGGATGTCTGTGCCTTATAGCGTTCAACAACAAGATGGCGGACGAAGAAAAAGATTTAACATTAAAGTTTATTGAAGATTACAGAAGCTTTCCACAACTCTGGGATCCAAATAATAAACTTTATACAAATAAAGTAAAGAGAAACGATGGTTTGCAAGTTCTGGCTACTAAATATAAAATGGATATCGATGGAGTAGCTTAACCTTAACGTTATTGCTAACTTTATTTCACTAGGTATAGCTTCACGTAACTGGGTTGACTGCTTTGTAATTTTTGGTTTAAGCAATTTCAAAAGTCGATCAAATTTTTTTTCGGACATGCGTGTAAAATTTTTAAAAAGAATATTTTTATCTTCTCTTAGTTCACTCATAATCACGTTACTTCGATTATTATAATAACCTCGTATCCAAAACTTTCTCTTGGTTCTTTTTTTACTGGAATTTCTGATGACCAAGTAAGCTGCACATATTCCACCAAGTAAAATATTTTCGTCGCACATGTTTCCAAATTATGACAGAAACTACGACTAAACTATGGTGTTGCTTTCATTTAACGCATTCACTTATTGTAAGCGTTAAACGAAAGTCGAATAGAAAGATGAAGACGAAAGTTGACGATGAAAAGGTACAGTGTGGACATAGCTATAGACGTCCTTACCATTTGCAACCTGTGCAAGGACTACAGCCAGGGGACGGAGAACGAAGAATGACATTTTGTCAGTGGATTCTTGATAGAACTGATAATAATAGTAACGTTTTATGGACCGATGAGTCATGCTTCACTAGACGTGGAGTGGTAAATTTTCATAATCAACGTATTTGGTCGCATGAAAATCCGCATGCAGTTCCGGAAAGAAATTTTCAGCATGAATTTAGTGTGAACGTGTGGATTGGTAACCGTAATCGACTATTTGGACCCTACCTTTTGCCTGCAAGGTTAAATGCTGCGACCTTCTTGGAATTTTTAAAGGCTGAACATGCAAATATGTGGGATGATGTTATGTTAGATTTAAGAAGATTGGCCTGGTTCCAGCTTGATGGTTGTCTAGCTCATTATTCGAGAATAGTTAGAAACTGGCTGGACGAAAATTATCCAGAAAGATGGATCGGCCGTGGAGGACCAGTCGCGTGGCCTCCACGATCCCCTGACCTAAATCCATTAGATTTCTTTGTGTGGGGATTTCTAAAAGAAAAAGTGTACCAGACTCCCGTAACCACAAGAGATATGCTAATAGACAGAATCAGGAATGCATGTGATGAAATAAGGCCTTATTTGAATAATGCTATACCACGTTCGATCATCCGTAGATGTGAATTGTGTATTGAACAATTGGGTTTACATTTCGAGCAACTACTTTAGATTTTGTATGTTTGTCCTAACTATCCAATAGCATTTTAGTTGTAAATAATTAATTTAATTTGTTAAAAATAATATTGGAAAATTAAACAAATTAATATTCTGTTTCTTGTGTTTATTTGGAGTTAGGAACTATTGCTGTATTTAAAAACACAATCTAAACGATCATTTTAATTACTTGTAGTGTCCAAATCGAAAATGTAAAAAAAATATTATTTTCCCATAAATAATTAAAAATGCATCGACCTTAAAAATCGAAATATCTCAAAGACGGCGAACTATAACGAAAACTCACAGGGGAGCTTTCTTATGTAGAAAAGTGCGAAGAATCAGTTTTTTTATTCAAAAAGCAAAAAATTGCACTAAGAAAATTTTTTCGGTCATTTTAATACACTACAGGTACAGTAGAGAGCGCCCTCTAGCGGCTACAGTAAACCATGCCCATGGTTCGTTTTGTCGTACCAAAAAACCCTTGTATACCAATTTTCACTGTTATACATCAAATATTGTCCGAAATATTTAAAAAGACTATTTTAAAAAGTAAATTTAAACACCCTGTATTTCGGAAGCCACGCATTTTTCGACCCATGTTTATATAGACTTTATGAATTAATTTTAAAAGTTCTATCGAATCTTAAAGTTATGCAACAATAAACCCTGTATAAACGATAAAAATGCGCTCTTGGATTGAAAGGCACTTAGCCTGAAAATATAAAAGTGATCCCTCGTATAAGGTTATTCGGCTATAGTCATTAACTAAATTTTCAAACACCTCGTACATATTTCGATGGGCGCTTTTGCAGCTGGGCTCCGGCTAGCTTTAATTGACACGGTCGGTACGGCGGCGAAAACGGTCTAGTCACGATCACGCTTCACACCTCTGTCAGCACGTCACCATATCATCATCATGGAAGTAGGCAGTTACGCATTTTCTGGGACCAAAACATTTACCATAAATAAAAGAACACCGAACGTATTCACGATTGAAATTCCTTCTGTTCTGTTCCTGTTTTCAAGGTTTGATTGTATTCTAGTGACATATCAGGACAATGCAGTACCGGAGCAAATAAATAGAGCAGAATCACTGAGCATTTTTAAACGTAGGTTTGGAAAAATACCACATTGAAGGGTGTTTTCATCCTGTGGCCGATTTTATCATTGTTTATGAATGTTGGTTATTGCTGTTGTTAGTTTTTTTATTTACATGTGAAATTTATTATATGCGCGTGTGTGTGTGTGAATGAATCCTATATATACGTACTTACGTCAATTGGAAAAATGTACGAGGTCTGTAAATTAGGTGATGAGACTAGCAACGTATCGTTCATTATGGCGACACTGGAGGCGCCGCGCCGGCTTGTAGGGGAGACACAGGAACGTGTGATTCGTCTTCAGTACAAGTCCGAACTCGCTAGCAGTGTTGCCAGCGCTACAGTTTTAACTGTAGATTTACGGTTTTACAAAAATCTTCCAAGTTTTCAGTTCGGGACTTCAAATCTGCAGTTTTTTGTTTATATGCGAGCGCCATCTGTTTTGTTCGACTATACCTGGCAACATTGGTTTTATTGACGGAAGTAGTGACATGAAAATGACAGAATTTAATTCGTTCATTCATTTTTATCTAACGCAAGGTCAACCAGAATCAGAACCGCTGCGAAAACTACTTGATTCAAGTTAACTCAGAAGTGTGCTATTCGTACGCGATATACTATTTTTCACGAGTATTTATGCATGCAAAAGCAAATTCTTTTGAGCGCTTGTGGTTCTGGTTGGCCTTGAGTGTGGCTTCAGAAGGAATCTATGTTGAGGGTGTATATTTGAATACAAAAATCAGTCTCATTTACAGGCCTCGTACGTTTGGCCGATAATTATGCTGTTACAACACTATGCCTCAGACGCCATTTTTTATAAGCTCGCGAGAATTCTCCTGACGGTCCCTTTCTCCGCTAATGTCGAACATGGATAGGCTGTAGCGGTTCATCAGGCCCGCCGCATTCTTGGTAATTACAGAGATTGATCGTCATCGACCGGCAATCGCCCGCCGATACACGCTGACGCTGCAGGTAAAAGTGTCAGAAAAATTAGATAGAATTTAATCACTTGCTGCCGACACAACCTCCACTGACACCTCTTTGATGTTCGCGGGAAACGTTAATAAAAATGGCGTCGGGTAGGTTGACTCCGCATCGCCGTCATCAGTTTGTAAAAGACTGTGTTCAGACCCTCTGAGAAAAAAGTTTGTTACGAATATTTGTAACAGGTCAGTCAAACAGGCCCACAAAATGAGTCCAAACACGTCTTCTCCGTGCTCGTCTGGCAACGTCGCCTTTCTCTGATACCTGACGGCACAACTCGTCAGACGCTGCCAGGGTTGCCAGTTGCGGCGACTATGGATAGCTTGGCGATTGGCTACTTTAGTAAATTGACGGTATCTGGCATTTGTAATCACTTCTTGCTGCGGAAGTTCTGTGCTCCAAGCACAATGGCGTTGATGGTCAAATGTCATGTCAGGTGTCGTCGCAATCCCATCCTGACACTTTTGATATAATGTTGCGAAATACTTGCGGACCTGTGTAATTAAATGCAACAGGTTCGTAACGCCGTTGAGCGCAATTGAAGCTCTGCTGGATCTCCCACTGTTGGATCCCCCACTGTTGGATCTAATGATCCAGGACAGCTGGGCCTTCTTGAATCCGGTCAAGGGTCAACGTGCAATCTTAGTCGAACTGTAAAGGGAGGGCGCCGTCGTTCTAAGCATGAGTGATCTTATTACTCCTAAATATCGCTTCAACCGCAAGTTTAATGTGGAGTATTAAACCAGAGAAGAGTGGAACGTCGGTAGCCGAAGGCTTTACGGAGTGAGTGGGCAGGTCTGGTACACGGACGGCTCGGTCACCGAACAGGGCTCTGGCGCCGGAGCCTCTGGGCCTAGAACTAGGCTTGGTGGATACACCACTGTGTTCCAGGCTGAAATTCTTGCGATGTTGACCTGGCTATTTCGCATTTTGGAGGGGGCAGGGTCTACGAGAAGAATAACAATCTTCTCCAGGCTGCAACGAAGGCAAAAAGTTTTTTTTTTTTTTGTGAGCGGGGACTCCAGGTTGTCTTGAGGAGACCACCTAATACCCACTAAACCCTAACCTCCGCGTATGCCGACTCATCAGCGTCTCGGTAAGGCCATGTGTTGTGCGTGACCTGCGGTCTGCTACAACGTCTCCTCATGTGTTTCAGTCTCTGGGAACGCCGGGTTGGTTCCCTTTACCTCGCACAGTTCTATCGATGTCGTTAAGCGAGAATCGATATAGGGTTAGCTATGTTCTCTGGAAACTCTTGTTTTCGAAAAATCAAGAGTTTCAAGTTCTCTACTACTTGCATGTTACCTGGTCCTGATGGGTCCTGGTCCTGGTTGGTCCTGGTCCTGATGGGTCCTGGTCCTGGTTGGTCCTGGTCCTGGTGGTTCCTGGTCCTGATGGGTTCTGGTCCTGGTCGTCCTGGTCCTCGTCCTCTGCTTCCACGCCGTGGGGGGGGGGGGGAGCAACATCGGGTTCTCCTAGTCTCCTAGTCAAGGTTCCAGTTAGCGAGTGCCAACTGGGACTTGGGTCTAGGGTACTTGGCTCTGCGAGGCCTCTCGTCCGGATCGTAGTCCATGAGGAGTCGTACCTGCTCGTTCGGGTGGTCCTGAGCTTTCTGGAAGGTCTTCTTCGCTTTTTTCCTC
The DNA here is from genome assembly GCA_963669975.1 of Acanthoscelides obtectus. Classification (NCBI taxonomy): domain Eukaryota; kingdom Metazoa; phylum Arthropoda; class Insecta; order Coleoptera; family Chrysomelidae; genus Acanthoscelides; species Acanthoscelides obtectus. The sequence goes on along the minus strand of CAVLJG010000007.1, from coordinate 4,870,917 downwards.
ATGTACTCGTGAATGGTGTCCCAATGCAGGTCCCTACGCAAGGTTGAGTTTCTTATGTAGGATGGTGCACTGGTGGCGATCCGGAGTAGCTTCATCTCTAGAGCAGCAAGTCGCTTGCGGTAGCTGGGAGCAGCGTACCCCCAGACCGCGGAGGCGTAAGCGAGCTGAGGTCTGGCGATGGCCTTGATCAGCCGTAGCTTGGTCGCTAGCGGCATCCGGCTGTGTCTACCCAGTAACGGGTAGAGTTGGGCCATGGCTGCTCTGGTCTTTGCGATGGCAGCTTCTATGTGATATTTGACTTTGTCGCTCCACTGGATATCTTCGTCGAAGATGGATGCTTCGAGAGGTCTTGCAATCCTTCTTCGTTGGATAAAGATTGCCTGCGTCTTCTGGACGTTGATGCGGATTTTCCATTTCACGCACCAGTCCTGCATGTGGTCCAGTTCATCCTGCAGTCTCCTACGGATGATCTCGGGTCGTCGATGCTTGGCGGCTATAGCAGTGTCGTCTGCATATAGGGCCAGCATTGTGTCAGCTGTCTTCGGTACGTCGTGAGTGTAGATGTTGTAGAGCAGGGGGGCTAAGGCTGACCCCTGGGGCACGCCTGCTTCCAGCTGTCGTCTTGTTAAGTGGCATGTACCAATCTTCACCGTGAACCATCTTTGTGTTAGATAGCTCTGGATCATTTGGCACATGTTTGCATCGATTCCGGCGGCTTCCATTTTGGCGATGAGTCCATCGTGCCAAACTCGATCGAAGGCTCGTTCCACGTCCAGCAGGACGAGGCCGGTTGCCTCCTAGAACTAAGTGCCTGTAAGATTACTTCGAGCTTTATATTGCAATGCAGGGAGACTCTGGACTGTCTCGCAGCGAGGCACCCGGTGTCGTTAATTTGAGTACCGGGGCACGCTGCGATAAAGGGCGATGATACGGCGGACGCTGTGGCGAAGACAGGATCAGCCAGCAAGCTCGTTGGTTCTGAGCCAGCTTTAGGAGTGCCAGCGGAGCAAAATGGGGAAGTAGATTGCAAGACAACACTTTCAAAATTGGAGAAGTATCTCCGTCAGGCATGGAAACTCATTGTAGGGCCCAGCGTTAAGGTTGGATGATTCTACTTATCTTTGCATAGCACCAACCTAAGGTTGCCGGTGGGACTGTTGTCTGGCCATAACTCGCTAAGGTGCCGCCTGCACATGATGGGGATGGTAGAGGTTCGCTTGCGTGAGCGCTGCGGGGTAGAGGAAGATACCTCGGTGCACGTTCTGTGGCGCTGCGAAGCTCTGAGTTACTACAGGCAGGCTATACTGGGGTCCATTACTTTGGACCCCCAGGACGTCAAGGAGGCGAGGCTTGAGGTCTAAGGAATGTAGAGGTGTACAAGGGCCTATGAACTGCCTCGTTATGATGGCCGGAATGCCTCTAATTTCACGATTCATTCAATCAATCGGTTCGTAAGGCATATTGGCTTTCCTCTACACAGACGTTAGCAGCGGCGCTTGCTTGTTGTAATACACGTTTCGTTGTTGTCCCGGCAGACTTTTTCAGCATTACGCTGCTAACTTTGGCGCACTACTGTGAAATTCATTGACGCGGCGATCGCCCGAAGGCTCATTCCCGCCAATTTCCTAAACAATCAGACTAGCATTGCCGCCCTCAAAGACAAAGCCTCGCCCGTGGGCAGCCCGTTTGTGTGACCGCAGCCCAGCGTGCACGCTTATTAGCACACGCGAATTGCCGGACATAATGAGCCGGTCCGGCCCTTCTAAGGCACTGCGCGTTGCCCGAGGGATTGATTAGGTTATACGCAAATTGATAATTTCCCAGCCAGGACCAGCTTCAACGTTCGAGATTGAAGCTCATGCGGCGATTTTAGCTTTATACGAGCTGATTGCTTCTAGGATTCCATTGGTTGGCTATGCATTACACCAGAAATTGTAGTCAAAATATACTTCCCACCCAAGCAATACCTCCATAGGAGATACGAAGTCGCTTAAATGGCACAAAGTATCACCAAAACCCCAATACCTACTGTTTGTAGCATTGCATAATGATGATCTCTGCAGCCTACTTGCCTCAAAGTGCAGGATACCTTCGGCATGAAAGAAGCTTTGGTAATGGGAGGAACATTCATAGTTGGGCGCCCGCAGGAACTTTTCCCGGGAAGTAGGCGATCATTTGTCCTACCAAAGAACCGTTCATTTTGCCTAGTCTGATCTGGCATGAACACATCTCGTCAATAGCAGCAGCCGATGGAAAAAAGCTAGGTTATTTGTTTAGGGCTAAGAAGTTCTTTTCTCCGCATGACCCCATCACTCTGTAGAAGGCCTGTATAAGACCTAGCTTCGAATACTGCTCACATGTTTCGGGAGCTGCCGTTCCGACTATATTACTGATGCTCGATGCTATCCAGAGGAGGGCTGGCCGATACGGCCACTCCTTTCTCCCTAGGGTATCGAGACTGTGGCACAGTCTGCCTGATGAGGTTTTTCCTAGTTCTGTTAACCTTATGCTGTTCAAAAATCGGATTAACAAAGATTCTGTAAGTCTCTCATAGCAGCCTCGGTGCGCTGGTATTTAGGCATTAGCAGGTGGCGGCTACGGTATAAAAAAATCGTATAATCATGTTACCGTATGACATTGCGCACAATCTTATATTTGTTCGTAAATTCTGTATCAGCCTGTTCACGAGCACCGCTAACAACAACAAGCTGGTTTAGAAAAGTAGATACAAAAATATTTCTCGCAAACCAACACAATTGAAATTTTTAAACACATTTATCTGCAAACGGGATATCTACAGGGTTATCCAAATTAAGTGTCCATCATTAGTAACTTTGTTATTAGTGAAAATACAAAGTTGTTTGAATTAGCAAACTAGTAGCATTTTTAACGCTGGTAAAAATGAGAAATAAAAAAAAAACAATTGAGAGTCGTTATTTTGATTTTTTTCAGTAAAATAACATTTTTTTAAATGGAAACCCCTGTATATTATATTTTTTTCTGTTAAAGCATCAAATTTTAAACAAAAAAGCTTACAATAACTTTTCTCCTAGGTTACAAATTGTTGAAGTTATGGCCTCCAATCTGAAACAATTAAATTGTATCGACAAACTTTATTTTCAACATCAACTTATAATCTTACAAAATACAATAACAATTTTTTTTAAAGAAGAAATAAATATAAATAAATATCATTCTAACATATCACACTTTTTTTCATGGGAGAACATTTTTCTTTAAATTAATGACACAATAAAGCTTATAAACAAGTATTTACACTAATGTTTGACATTATTTGATTTTATCATTGTTTTCCAAAGCCTTCTAGTTGCGAGTATGTCCAGTTTAACAATTTGTCGCTTATCTTAATGCTGTCAAATCGCGAACGCCATGTTGTTTTCATAGCCGTCTTAATATTATAATACTGCAAATAATTAAAAATATTTATCGTTATTTTGACTTTATTTTTGACTTTAGCGGAAAAGTCATTTTGAACTTTTTTGTTTAAAATTTGATGCTTTAACAGAAAAAAATATAATATACAGGGGTTTCCATTTAAAAAAATGTTATTTTACTGAAAAAAATCAAAATAACGACTCTCAATTGTTTTTTTTTATTTCTCATTTTTACCAGCGTTAAAAATGCTACTAGTTTGCTAATTCAAACAACTTTTCACTAATAACAAAGTTACTAATGGTGGACACTTAATTTGGATAACCCTGTATAATTATTGAAGCAAATCTCAAATACGTAAATAATCCTTCAATCTAACTAATACATTTTTCTCTTTATACTCATTTTTAGTATTTTTTTCATAAATTACTCATTTGAAAAGTTGAAACCAAAAAGGTAAGTTGGGGCTAATTTATTGCAAATATTTTTCGTTTATTTTTTCAAATTTTTCGCATTTTTATTTTTTAAGGTACTCATTTTTAGCATCTTTTTCATAAATTACTCATTTATCTTATTTATTTTTTGGACGTTCCGCAAAAGAATTCTAAATTGTCCCTAAATCGAAAATTAAAGATCTTGACGGATGAAGGTCATTCGTCCTTTTTTTCGCTTTTTTCCACTACCTGAAACCGACTAAAAAACACCGTTTTCAATGTTGTTTTGTCATAAAATGAATTTTTGTGTATTTTATTGTGAATTTTTTCTTCGATCATAACTTAGTACAGCTCTGAAATTGTATGAGAATATTCCACTCTTTATTCTTATCACTTCTTCTCAAAACTCAACTTGCTGCTAGACGAGACTTCAAGAAAATCAAAGGTTTATCGAAAAGAAGAAGTGATAAGAAGAAAAGTAATTACTTGTTTTATTCTTCCATAAAAGAGGAATATTCACGCACAATTTCAGAGCTATACTTATATCTGTTAACAAGTTGCGATTGCAGAAAAAATGGAGAAAAATTGTATTTTTCGACAAAAAAATTGTTTTGTAGCCTTAATGTTACTTCTTGTGAGACATTCTAAATTCTGAAACGATGTTTTTATTGTCGATATTTTTTAGCTTTATTTTTGGTACAGGTGAAGAAGAGGGATACAAGTTCTAGTGACAGCGACGATGATGACGATCGTTCGTCTAGAGGACGAAAGGAAACGAGCATCAGCCCTGAGGCCTTAGGCCTTCGTGGTAGTTGGAATATAAAAAAACAAACCTCAAATACGTAACTAATCCTTGAATCTACTTCAATATCTGACTTCTTCTGATTTTTCAACGCATATGGTTGGGGACACGTTACAACAGCATCTGCAGTATACCTGTTTAATTAATAAGTAGTGATGTTTGAGGGTAGACTGGGCTGTCGGTAGGTAAATGGATTATTTATGGATCTAACAGTCGAGGCGTGAACAAAAATAACACGTGTTAATATTGCAACGATCTTTTTAATCGTTTGAGGGGTACCTGATCATATGTAAAACATGGTATGCTCGAGAGAAAGCTTCTATAATATCTACCTGTCAAAACACCATAAGCCCCACTGACGCGTAAGAATATTCAGGCAACTTTCTTTTATTATCCCAATAGGACAGAATCGTGATGTTTTTTGTAAGAAGCCGTATGCATATGACAATATTTGTAGAGCTCAATTTGTGGCAAATATCTCCTTCTCGGTGTTAACCTAGTAATTGACATCGGCACATTAAGCCGTGTTTGATCAGGCTTCGTATTTTTGAAATAGTTGAGAAAAGTTGTATACGATAATTATCACGCGTTACATTTGGTATTTTTGAAATTTTAAGCGATCGTCATAGCAACCAATTATTGACTTACGTATCTTGAAAAGTGATATTATATCATTTTTTTGACAGTATATAGATTTGAACTATCTAGGCAGCAAGTTGACACTTTGTTGGTTTCGAAAATGAGTGACATGGTTTTTCGTCACATAACATCCAAAAAAATATAACATCTCATTTGCCAAATTTTTCGCTATTATAATATTTCCTCGTCAGTATGGCAAATGACATAACAAATTGTAGTGGACCTTGTGGGCACTGTATTTTAATAATGTTAGCAAGAAACCACTTTCAAAAACGATTAGACTACATAAACTTTATTGAGCCGCCATAAACGCATAAACATGTACACCGGAATCTCCCACCATCTTCTTTTGCTCCTGTCAAGTGTCAGAGACAAACGCAAGCGTGCGAATTTCAAATTTGAAATTTTACTTTTACAAAATATACTCGGTGACAGAAGTGTGAGACCCAGAAAAAATAATTTCTAATAATTTTTTGGTTACCTTTGTTAAAATGTTATCTCTTAGTTTTTTGTGAAGAAAGCAGTTTCAGAGAGCTTGTCACTTTCCAAAATCACATAACTTTTTTTTATTATTTTGATCACTTGTAATTTGAATTTCTCTTTATTAATGGTAGTGTGCCCGTTCTTAGGCCAAAATAAATAATAAAGTAAAAAATCCAAATCTAATGTCACTGAGTGATGTGGCTGCTTTCGGAAACGGGATGTGGAACGCCCCGCATAAGTTCACCTTTTCACCACGACAACCTGACAAACGGAAGTGAAATACTTGACCGGTAGTTGTTCACGTTTAATCGTTTTCTGCGGTCGCATTTACCTCGGCCAATATGTAAATACATTTAATAAAATTTACCATGAAATCCGATGTGATCCGGCTACGGTCCGACGGCCAACGGTGAACTGTAGCCATCTCTCGTTTCTCATGATTAAAGCCGTGGTTGGAGAGCAGTCGCGCACTTTTTGCCTCTAATCACAGATCAACTGGAGCGGTGATAATAGAGATGTCAGTTCGTCTGTCTGTTGATCAGAAACGACTGCTGCTGAGGCCTTGCCATGATCGTGGAAATTGTTTCATGCATTTGTTTTGGAGTACGTTTATAATCCGCCATGTTTCTTTGCCGGAATCAAACCGCATATAGTTTATTCACTGAAACAAATTTAGTAAATTTGAGTGCCAACCTTAATGCAAAATAGATCCTAAATTGGTACGTATAGTTTAAATTTCCAGGGTACATTTATGTTGGTAACAGTTTTCGGTGTTGTGACATTGTCGCTAACGCCAACGGCTGTTGTTTATTTGTGCTTTATTTTTGTTATTTTTGCCTCAATATTTGCATTGTCGGAGCTCCATTATTGCCTTTACAGCCCGTAAGAGAGGTATCAGGTAGTAAATAGAATTTATACTAGCTCCAGTGCTTGCAAAACATACGCTCCGTAATGTTCGTAAAGTAGATTTTGTTCAGCGTCCTATTATCTAGTAGTTTTAATTAATATGGCAACCATGTGCGTCACTGTCATTATTTGACGATGTTTAAAATTCGTCTTTATTGAACGACGGTTCGGTCGCAACGGTGACCTTCTTGCCAAAAGGATATCCAGACCTCCAAAGCGACAAGCGAGCTTGAGGTTTTTAATGTACTAGACATAGCATCGTCAATCATCTCGAAAACGTCAGAAAAATCATCCGAAAGCGTGAAAACCCAACCAGCAGTGATGTCGTAAAACACCGATCAATTGTTATTTATTCATTTAATTTAAACACTAAGTAGTTATCATAAATTACAACTCAATACTTAACGAAACCATACTATCGAATTATGTGGAGTCACAACTTGATATTATTTTGTGTTTGTTAAAATTAAAGCCAATGAATTTTGTATTTTTCACAAATCCGTCTAAGCTGAATGTCCAGTAGCACCGTCAACACAGCCACCGTCGTCCCGAGATTTACTTGCAAGTATTGATTATTCTCAGCAAAGATGAAACAGCGTATATGATTGGCTAGGGGCCGAGGGGAAAGAAACAAACGGCGAGTTTATATTACAAACCAGAGAGTAGATAGATGAATATTTAAAAGAAAGCTGGTGAATACATATCTGAACCGTATATTTTGTCGCCTAATAGGGCCATTTTGTCCGCCAACAATGCTCGAGCGCTCTCTTATTTCGCACTTATTAAAAAATTAAAAATCCTTCCTAGCGAGGCGAACGTCCTATCCGAGGGACGGTTACGAAACATTATTATTTAAACACGACGCGACAACCCTTAATTGAAGAAAGCGGCATTACATACGTGTTCTTAATTGATGTCTTTTAGGAAGGGTGAAATACATACAGCTTTTTCTTTATACGTACACTTAGATCTGCAAAGATCGACGAAATTACGAGTCAAAATTTTAATCACTTTGTATTTATTAGTAGACCTAAAGCTTGTAAGAGTATACTCAAAATTACAGCACTCCTAGTCGGTGTTGCATTTTCTATGTCATACTATTTATAACAAAATAAACAAATATTTTAACAGCGATAAGTATTTAATTAGAAGAAAAATAATTAACAATTTTTGTCTGTGTAAATTTGCGCTTAGCAATGTATTCCAATGCCTGCGCCCGTAATTTAAGAAGAACTAAAATATCCGTGTATGAAACTTCTTTTCTTTCAGCCCAATCTAAAGCTTGGTTAAAAACTTGTATAGCTTGCGCGTCAGTCACTACACTTCTGACTTCAATGGGATCGTTCTCATCACCCTCACTGTCCATATCCTCCTCCTTATCAGCATCATTCGTCTGCTTATCTTCGTTCCATAAATTAATATCAGCAGGAGTACAAACAATGTTGGGATTCACTGTTTTCAATAAATCAACAAAATCCAATGACACACTAATAACATTATCATTATTGAATCACAAACGTTCTCTAATTACGCTTAAGGGGACATCGTCTTCTTCATCATCTTCATTATTGGTACAAAAGAGATTGTTCCAACATTTTTGAATAGTTTGCTGGTTAAGTTCATTCCAGGCCATATGTAAATCTAAAACAGCTTCTCGTAATGTTACTTTTTTTAAAGCCTCAGATAAGTTTTCAGGATTCCTTGAAAAGACAGACGAAAGTAGAAACTTCCTATAGTATAGTTTGGTGAGTCTTATTATATTCTGGTCCATCGGCTGAATTAACGGTGTTACGTTGGGCGGCATGTACATGACGAAAATTGACCCATCCCTGCTCCTCAGTTGTTGCTCGGGAGGATGACTTGGTGCATTATCCAATAGTAACAACGCTTTTATTGGAAGCTTCTGTTGTTTTAGGAAACCTTTTACCTACAAATTGAAAACACATCTTCAAATTATGAATAGAGCATTTGTGATAATTGATTGTCATACTTGAGGTACAAAGCACCTGTGGAACCATTTCTGGAATATACTGCTAGTCATCCAAGCGGTTTTTGAACAGTCATAATCAACAGGGATATTAACATTTTTAAATGAGCGCGGATTTTTTGCTTTCCCAATTACCAGTGGCTTTATTTTGTGTGAACCATTAGCATTAGTGCAGTCTAGAAACGTTATTCGTTGTTTCTTCGGCTTTCTTCCCGGGGCAGATTTTTCAAATTATGCAGCTTAGGTTTTCTCTGGTAACATTTTCCAATAAAGGCCACTTTTATCTGCGTTGTAAATTTGTTCCATTCTTAAATCTAGCTCGGTAATTGTTTTCATCAATTTTTCTTTGAATGGTTGCACTAATTGTGGTTGTGCTGATAATTTTTCACCAGATATAGACAGCAGTCGAATTCCATATCTTGTTTTGAATCGTTGTAGCCAGCCATCACTAGCTACGAAATTTTCAGTTTCTTTCAGTTTCTCATTTAACAGTCTCGCTCTCTGTTTAAGTACTTCGCCACTAACTGGGACATGATTTTTCCGTTGTTTTAAAAACCACTTATACAGGGAATTTTCCATTTTAGGTGCCTTCGCATTTTTTAAAGTTTTTCTTTCTCCCGGACCTCCAAATGTATTGCACGTTCTTTGTAAAATTTCAGTTTTCATACGCTTAATTTTACAGATTGTTGCTTTCGATACTCCATATTTTTTTGCTAACTGTGTCACTCCCGCACCTAGTGCAACTTCGTCTATGATTTTCACTTTCTCACTCAACTTTAAACACTTTCTTTTATAGGATGTGGATGCCATAGTCGTAAAATATATTAACGCGTGCAATGTATTCACTTAAGTTCAAAAATCAAATACATAGTCATGCCATAAGTTCTGTCCCTCGTTTTCAAACAAGTGTAGACCTGTTAATACTTGTCCGATTGTTTACATTGTGGTGTCAGTTGATTAAGCGCTTTTCGGGTAATTACATATACCTCAGTTTGTATTGATCTCTCGAAGCATAACGATGGAGTGGGGCAAGGCAGAGAACCGTATTGCAGTGATAGCTTTACATAAGTGTAATCACAGTGCTAGTCAGATTTTTGAACTCTTACGCGGCCTTCAAATATCGCGTAAATTTGTGTCTAGGACCATTCAGCGGTACAATGAGACGTCCTCTGTTGATGACAGGCCAAGAAGCGGAAGACCTCGTCAAGTAAGGACTCCAGCAGCCATCAAAGCCGTAAAAGCCAGGATTCAAAGGAATCCACTCCGGAAGCAGAAGATCCTATCCAGGGAAATGAAGATTCCTGTCCGGACGATGTCGCGCATCATTAAACAAGACCTAGGGCTAGGGGCTTACCGGAGACGTACGGGCCAGCGACTTACGGCCACCTTGCGACACATCAGGGCGACAAGATCCAAGAAGCTCTTGGAGAGGTACGCAGCTGGGGGATTCCGAAAGATTTTGTTCACGGATGAGAAAATCTTCACCATAGAAGAAAAATTCAACCGACAAAATGACAAAGTGTATGCAAGGAGTTCACAGGAAGCTTCGGAGATCATTCCGAGAGTTGAGAGAGGCCACCACCCTGCGTCAGTCATGGTTTGGTGGGGGGTGTCCTACGAAGGGGTCACTCAGCTCCATTTCTGTAAACAGGGCGTGAAAACAAAAGCGGCAAACTATCAGAGCGACATACTGGATCCTATCGTCAAGCCTTTAAGTGGTACATTGTTTGCCAACCAACACTGGGTCTACCAGCAGGATTCCGCCCCCGCTCACAAGGCTAAGAGTACGCAGCGCTGGCTGGAAAGCAATGTGCCAGAGTTCATTGCTGCGGAAGATTGGCCCTCAGGGAGTCCGGACCTCAATCCTTTAGACTACAAGTTGTGGGACCTGCTAGAGCAGTTGGCCTGCTCCAAAGCCCACCGTAATATCGAGTCCCTGAAAGCGGATTTGATCCGATCAGCGGCAGCTATTCCTTTGGAAGCTGTGCGTGCAGTGATAGATGAGTGGCCCGCGAGATTGAAGCAGTGTGTGAAGGCCAAGGGGGGACATTTTGAATAAAACTGTTTGATTATGAATTCTAAAAATGTTGTCGAATAAATAATATCTTTCATATAAATATATCTTATCTTGTTTCATTTTTATCATGAGATTATCATGGGACAGAACTTATGGCACGACTACGTACATACGTACGTATAAACGTATCCTAAACGATCATACGACTGACCGAGTTTGTCGTATTTTATCGCAGAGGTGAATCCCCTACACTCTACATCATAAATCGGTGACTCCCCGACGCCCGACATAAATCATCGAGGCTTCAGCATTTTACCGTCGCGCTGTTTCCGTGCGCCGAGAGTTGTTTACGTTATCGAACGTACACATTGTTTACGTTATCGCGCGTTCCGTTTGATCCCATAGAACGAAGTTTGTGTTTACATTAGCGCAAGCTTTCATTATCCCCTGTTTACGTTATCGAGCGTCTGCTGTATTTATCTTTTCTAACTAGAGACTAGGCAGGAAGGTTTAGTCTAATGTGCTTCAAAATTCCAGTTAATTCACCAATAAGGTGAATGCTCGGTTCATAATCCAATTATCAATCATCATGAATAGGTAACTTTATCTTAAAAAAACATAATAATCACGTCGTCGATGAGTTGCACAAATCTAGCGAAAAACAATACCTACCTCTGCAATGATATCTCTCGGAATTCAGAGCAGCTACAACTGCATAAAATGTCCGAATGGTTCATTACCGGAAACTCAGCAAAGTGAATTCATCGAAAAACATCAACAAGAAGTGGATTTCTACGTTTCCTACCGAAGAGAAAAAACGGTTCGTGGGCTCGTTAGAATCTAAATATTAAGAATCTTATTAAAGGATTATTAAAATAAGAACCGGATAATTCACCGAGAAACCACGTTGTTATTAAAAAACCAGGACTGCGGCGTAAAGTTATTTAAACTGGGCTGTGTGAAATCATCCGGAATTGGTTTCGTACAATCGTACTTGCAGTGGCGTCCAACCAGAACAGCTAGTTTATGTTCAGGATCATGAGATGGTGATTGTTTTGTAGCGAAGAAACTGCGTATGGAACAGCCTAAATACCAGGGCGCCGTTATTTGAGATGCCCAAGCTTAGTAGAACTAACTAACAAAGTTTTTGATATAGAAAAATAAATATCCTAACGTTTATTCCTGGAAATGTCCCACATTTTCATGAATGACAACTATATGAATAAGAGGACAGATGTTAAGCAACTGAGCGTCATTTACTCATAGTTGGAGCACTTACACATCTCTCCAAACTCTGACTTTTCCATTCCATTCACGGTGTAATTTTAATTTTCCTTCTAAATATTGTTTAATACGTTTTTAACGAATGCACCATGTATCCAGCTTTCACCAGGCTACTAAATGTTTCCCTTAACTTAACCGTTAATAACATTCAGCAACAATCTCACATACTAATGTAAGTAATTTAAAATCATCATTATGCACAATAGTTGCTAGTTTTCTTCGCAATGTTATTGCAGCTCCTGATGAAGCTGGCAAAGTCCATTGAAAGCTAGAGACTAAATACCATATCTTAAGAGTACAGGCATTACTTCCCATTGATTTTCCGAGGCGTGTAAATTCTTGTCAGTGGTATCTACAAAAAATTACACAAAATCCGCCGCAATTTGAATCAATGATTCTGTTCAACAACAGCCTAAATATCAGGGCACCGATTTTTGAGATGCCCAAGCTTAGTAGAACTAAGAAAGTTTTTGATGAAGAAAAATACCTATCCAAACGTTTATTCCTGGAAATGTCCCACATTTTCATGAATGACAACTGTATGAATAAGAAGACAGATGTTAAGCAACTGAGCGTCATTTACTCATAGTTGGAGCACTTACACATCTCTCCAAACTCTGACTTTTCACAACCATAGATGGAATTTGGTTTTTTGGTCTATTCCACCCTTTCCCTCCAAAATTCCATTCCATTCACGATGTAATTTTAACTTTCGTTCTAAATATTTTTTAATACGTTTTTAACGAACGTACCATGTATCCAGCTTTCACCATGCTACTAAATGTTTCCCTCAACCTAACCGTTAATAACATTTAGCAACAATCTCACATACTAATGTAAGTAATTTAAAATCATCATTTTGCACAACAGTTGCTATTTTCTTCTCAATGTTATTGCAGCTCCTGATGAAGCTGGCAAAGTCCATTGAAAGCTAGAGACTAAATACCATATCTTAAGAGTACAGGCATTACTTCCCATTGATTTTCCGAGGAGTGTAAATTCTTGTCAGTGGTATCTACAAAAAATTACACAAAATCCGCCGCAATTTGAATCAATGATTCTGTTCAACAACAGCCTAAATACCAGGGCACCGATTTTTGAGATGCCCAAGCTTAGTAGAACTAAATAAGAAAGTTTTTGATGAAGAAAAATACCTATCCTAACATTTATTCCTGGAAATGTCCCACATTTTGATGAATGACAACTGTATGAATAAGAAGACAGATATAAATCAACGGAGCGTCATTTACTCATAGGTGGAGCACTTACACATCTCTCCAAACTCTGACTTTTCCATTCCATTCAGATGTAATTTTAACTTTCGTTCTAAATATTTTTTAATACGTTTTTAACGAATCTACCATGTATCCAGCTTTCACCAGGCTACTAAATGTTTCCCTCAACTTAACGGTTAATAACATTTAGCAACAATCTCACATACTAATGTAAGTAATTTAAAATCATCATTTTGCACAACAGTTGCTATTTTCTTCTCAATGTTATTGCAGCTCCTGATGAAGCTGGCAAAGTCCATTGAAAGCTAGAGACTAATCAAGTATAAAGGGTCCTCATTGCTTGTATTTTGTCGAAGTATATATATATTATACTCTGGCTTAGAGCCATATCTCTTATAACATTATGACATGGGGCAAATTTTTCGGAATTAATGGGGTATTTGTTGCCCAAAGAGAAATCGTCAGATTAATTTTTGGAATGAAATCATATGATTCCTGATGAGACATTTTTTAATCACGAGAAATTCTTACTTTGCATTGAAGTTACATTTTGAAATATGTAACTTACGTACTATGTCAATGTTATTAGGTATTTGTTGTTGTTGCATAATTAGTAATAAAAAATTAAAAAAAAATTATTTCCAAAAGAAACTTTTCCACATAATCTTGGATTTGCAATTGAGACTTTTTTCTTCTTGAAAACTAAGTAAGATACGAAAAAAAAATCAAGAGAATGAAGTTGTATTTCTATTTTCTTAATCCAAAGAATTTAGTAAAAATTGTACAAACGTCAGTGGCGTACATTTTACTGTCACAAAAATTCGTTCAAATCCCGCTCAAGTCTAAATTAGATCCTTAATGCCATAAAAACCACCGCCAAATTCCAACAAAATTAGGCAGAGAATATTAAAAATATTTAAGAAAAAACATGTTTTTTTTTAAACTTTTAACACCCTGTATCTTGAGAACCAACAATTTGCGGAGCTGTGTTTACGTGAACTTTTTGTCTTGAAATTACTCAAAGAAAATAAAAACGTCAGCATTCAGCATTATAGTTTTATTTTAATATTCAATATAGCCGCTGTCGTCTTTCAATATTACGACATAAGTCTTTATATAAATTGAAATGTTCTTTGATCAACTATGCTCTCTTTTTTTATGCATTGTAGTGTACACTAGACGCTGCCAATGGGTTCGATTCACTTCTGACGTCTTAATAAGTAAGAACAACGGTTCCAAAACGATTCGAAAATACGATAACGCGCATAAACCACCATAAGATTTTTTGAGATTAAGCAGCAGCTTAGGGTATAGGAGCAACGTCCTCGAAGAATATCACTGCAGTCAAATAATAGCAATTATGTATCTCGGAGCCAGACTAGGTTAAGTCCAAATAAGTAGTTTTGAGATAATTGTATCTGAAATATTTTCTTGCATTGTATTGTATGTGACTTGGCATGCGTTAAAAACTCGTAACTTCCTTCTTATTACAGATGTGGGGATATTTTTACTATAATATTTTTTATACAATTAGTTTGTATTTCATTTTTTTGAATGTATTTCAAACGCTGCATGTAGCTAATGAAAATTCACAATATTATGATAAGCTTAACATATCAAACACATTTTTGACAAAAATGGACTTAACCCAGTCTGGCTCTGGGGTACAGAATTGCGATAAACTTAACGGACACAATTTGCAACATATATCGCAGGATTTATCTTGTATTTCCTTCTTAACAACCATTTCCTGACAGTGGTTGAGAATCTTGACAAAATATCTCAAAAAGGTTACGCCTTGTATTTCCTTCTTAACAACCATTTCCTGACAGTGGTTGAGAATCTTGACAAAATATCTCAAAAAGGTTACGCCTTGTATTTCCTTCTTAACAACCATTTCCTGACAATGGTTGAGAATCTTGACAAAATATCTCAAAAAGGTTACGCCTTGTATTTCCTTCTTAACAACCATTTCCTGACAGTGGTTGAGAATCTTGACAAAATATCTCAAAAAGGTTACGCCTTGTATTTCCTTCTTAACAACCATTTCCTGACAGTGGTTGAGAATCTTGACAAAATATCTCAAAAAGGTTACGCCTTGTATTTCCTTCTTAACAACCATTTCCTGACAGTGGTTGAGAATCTTGACAAAATATCTCAAAAAGGTTACGCCTTGTATTTCCTTCTTAACAACCATTTCCTGACAGTGGTTGAGAATCTTGACAAAATATCTCAAAAAGGTTACGCCTTGTATTTCCTTCTTAACAACCATTTCCTGACAGTGGTTGAGAATCTTGACAAAATATCTCAAAAAGGTTACGCCTTGTATTTCCTTCTTAACAACCATTTCCTGACAGTGGTTGAGAATCTTGACAAAATATCTCAAAAAGGTTACGCCTTGTATTTCCTTCTTAACAACCATTTCCTGACAGTGGTTGAGAATCTTGACAAAATATCTCAAAAAGGTTACGCCTTGTATTTCCTTCTTAACAACCATTTCCTGACAGTGGTTGAGAATCTTGACAAAATATCTCAAAAAGGTTACGCCTTGTATTTCCTTCTTAACAACCATTTCCTGACAGTGGTTGAGAATCTTGACAAAATATCTCAAAAAGGTTACGCCTTGTATTTCCTTCTTAACAACCATTTCCTGACAGTGGTTGAGAATCTTGACAAAATATCTCAAAAAGGTTACGCCTTGTATTTCCTTCTTAACAACCATTTCCTGACAGTGGTTGAGAATCTTGACAAAATATCTCAAAAAGGTTACGCCTTGTATTTCCTTCTTAACAACCATTTCCTGACAGTGGTTGAGAATCTTGACAAAATATCTCAAAAAGGTTACGCCTTGTATTTCCTTCTTAACAACCATTTCCTGACAGTGGTTGAGAATCTTGACAAAATATCTCAAAAAGGTTACGCCTTGTATTTCCTTCTTAACAACCATTTCCTGACAGTGGTTGAGAATCTTGACAAAATATCTCAAAAAGGTTACGCCTTGTATTTCCTTCTTAACAACCATTTCCTGACAGAGGTTGAGAATCTTTACAAAACATCTCAAAAAGGTTACGCCTTGTATTTCCTTCTTAACAACCATTTCCTGACAGTGGTTGAGAATCTTTACAAAACATCTCAAAAAGGTTACGCCTTGTATTTCCTTCTTAACAACCATTTCCTGACAGTGGTTGAGAATCTTGACAAAATATCTCAAAAAGGTTACACCTTGTATTTCCTTCTTAACAACCATTTCCTGACAGTGGTTGAGAATCTTGACAAAATATCTCAAAAAGGTTACGCCTTGTATTTCCTTCTTAACAACCAATTCCTGACAGTGGTTGAGAATCTTGACAAAATATCTCAAAAAGGTTACGCCTTGTATTTCCTTCTTAACAACCATTTCCTGACAGTGGTTGAGAATCTTTACAAAATATCTCAAAAAGGTTACGCCTTGTATTTCCTTCTTAACAACCATTTCCTGACAGTGGTTGAGAATCTTGACAAAATATCTCAAAAAGATTACGCCTTGTATTTCCTTCTTAACAACCATTTCCTGACAGTGGTTGAGAATCTTTACAAAATATCTCAAAAAGGTTACGCCTTGTATTTCCTTCTTAACAACCATTTCCTGACAGTGGTTGAGAATCTTGACAAAATATCTCAAAAAGGTTACGCCTTGTATTTCCTTCTTAACAACCATTTCCTGACAGTGGTTGAGAATCTTGACAAAATATCTCAAAAAGGTTACGCCTTGTATTTCCTTCTTAACAACCATTTCCTGACAGTGGTTGAGAATCTTGACAAAATATCTCAAAAAGGTTACGCCTTGTATTTCCTTCTTAACAGCCATTTACTGACAGTGGTTGAGAATCTTGACAAGATATCTCAAAAAGGTTACGCCTTGTATTTCCTTCTTAACAACCATTTCCTGGCAGTGGTTGAGAATCTTGACAAAATATCTCAAAAAGGTTACGCCTTGTATTTCCTTCTTAATAACCATTTCCTGACAGTGGTTGAGAATCTTGACAAAATATCTCAAAAAGGTTACGCCTTGTATTTCCTTCTTAACAACCATTTCCTGGCAGTGGTTGAGAATCTTGACAAAATATCTCAAAAAGGTTACGCCTTGTATTTCCTTCTTAACAACCATTTCCTGACAGTGGTTGAGAATCTTGACAAGATATCTAAAAAAGGTTACGCCTTGTATTTCCTTCTTAACAACCATTTCCTGACAGTGGTTGAGAATCTTGACAAAATATCTCAAAAAGGTTACGCCTTGTATTTCCTTCTTAATAACCATTTCCTGACAGTGGTTGAGAATCTTGACAAAATATCTCAAAAAGGTTACGCCTTGTATTTCCTTCTTAACAACCATTTCCTGACAGTGGTTGAGAATCTTGACAAAATATCTCAAAAAGGTTACGCCTTGTATTGCCTTCTTAACAACCATTTCCTGACAGTGGTTGAGAATCTTGACAAAATATCTCAAAAAGGTCACGCCTATAGCCTCGTTTTCCGTGCAATAACGAGAAATTTAAGTATACAGGGTGTTCGCAAAATAGACGGAGTTATTTTAGAGGGTGTTTCCTTGTTAAAAACTATGGAAAAAGTTTCTATAAACATGGGTCCGGAAACATAGAGTTTTTAAGATACACAAAAAATATTGATATCTTAAAAATATTTACTCTATTCTGTTGAAATTCGAAATGGCGCGCAAATGCCAAACCTCCATGCAGAAATGATTTTTTTGCTTTCCAAGGCACTTGTGAATTTTGTAGCAAAAATTAATAAACCGATTTTGTTCAGTGACATGCAATAAAACGGTTTTTATTTCTTTTTCTCGAAAACGAAGTCGGATATGAAAAAAATACAAGAGGCAAAGTACTTGAATTCTAGGATGCTTAATCAAACAACAAATATTAAAGTTATTAAAGGCAGTGGCGTACATTTTTTTGTCAATAATATTCGCTAAGGTGACCCCCGGGACGCCACTCAACCTAATAATTTTAATATATTTAGGGCTAAATTAGCCTCTTAGTATAACAAATAATATTCTCAAATTTAAACAGAATCCAGCAAATATCTTTTTAAGACATTGGTAAAAGAAGTTTATTTTAAAATTCATCACCCTGTATCTTGAAAACTCTGCATTTCCGGACCCATGTTTATAAAAACTTTTTTTGATAGATATCAAAATATCATGGAGATAACTTTTGTTGCTTATTCATCAGGCAACAAAATTGCTTTGACGTTTTTTTTTATGTTTTTTAGGTCTTTACTTAATCGCGTGCAGGCTATATGGACTAAAGACATAAGAATGCTCACATAGAACGATCAAACATGACAAAAAGGCTTTTACGTCAAAACTCCTGCAGATATTGACTTTGATTGGAAGAGCATCTTTAGAACAATCTGCGATCTTCAATATGCGATAATGATCATTAAAGCGGTGACACTCTGACTTATAGAAAAATACAGACATGCGCTGCACAATTGTAACTATTGCATTGCATGTTATCACGTCGCAAAATGCCGCTGCATTGTGGCCAGTAATTCGAAAATACCATCGGTGCAGTAAACAATGGTTCCAAGAACCAAGATGTCTGCGCATCATTGTTACATATCCAGCACGCGTCATTTTTATAACGCACTCTGTACGTCGCACCGTATGTGTTTGCGGTTTCAGAACATCTCTAAATAGCCGCTTAGAAAGTACACACATCACGCACCAAAAGGAGAAAAACACCGTAATTATTTCTAGCTGTTTAATTGAACATCGGAGATGCATTGCGAGATGAAACCAGCGAGGGTGTTGCGCTGACTAGATGAGCATTATCCACCTTCATGCGATGGATTCTGTGGGTGGAGCATTTTAACTTTGTGCATTTATAAAGGCCTCTCTCTCTCTCTGAAACAAAGTGAGTCAAACAGGTCCATACGAGCAGTCAATAGACATTATTTTCCTGCATTTCACCACTAGTGCATCTGAAAACGTCGCCTCTCCCCGATGCTTAACTCGGACAGATGTGGCGGTCAGAGTATAGGAAACACTATGCTGTTGCGCGGCAAAAATACCTGTCATGCACTCCGCAGCCTATTTGCACTACCTAGTCTGCACGATGCCATTGTGTCATACACAACCACTGAGATACCGGGATACAGTTGGAAATCTCCTCTTCCGTCTCTAGCCGTATCCACCGTCACTGATAATTTCATAATTTCTTCGTCGGTAGTGTTCGATGGGATCACATGAGATTTTATGTGGTATGGGCTGCGCGTTAAAATTCCATCTGAGCCACCTCTGCAGCAGCAGGCCGTCCAAGAGCGGAGAGCGAAGCGGTTTGTTGCACCTTGTTAATAACGCTGACTTTGCATATTGCGGGTCTTTTTGTGCCGCAATGAAGCCGGCCGGCAGGCGATAGCACAGGACAAAGTTTACAGATGGCGAGGAGTAAGCTCACTCGACGACAAAGCTTTTTTGACTGCAAAAACAAGCCGATCCTGGCCTGTTTGAGCGGCGTCGTGATTTTTTTCAAATCTGGCAACACCGTCTTGTGTGTCTCCCATCAGCGATCCCAACAGGAAGCGCCTATTGGCGACACTCACTACCGACCATGCGCCATCATCATCTTTGCGCGAAAAAACGTTACCACCCATAGAAGTTCATCGCCAATTGAGTGAAGTATACAGGGTGGCGCATCGAAAACGAAAGGGGGACACAAGTTTGACAAAAAATCACGTTAACACGTGCAGCCCCCTAAGCAGGGGTGACACCACCCCCAAAATCTTAAATGGAAAGGGGGTCGAGTGATACCTTATTTTAAAGGTATTTCCATTCCCTTTATAATGATATAAAATTAATGTACTTCAGTTCAGTAGTTTTGAAGATTTCCTGATTTAAAGCTTAAATAAATCTAATACATCATCATTAGTGGAGATCAATACATTTAAAAATGAAGAATGAACTGACCCGTGAGGCAAGTAAATGTTGAAAATGGCCACCATAACTCTCCATGCAATAATAAAGATTTTGCTTAAAACGTTGCCGCTATTTTCAACAACAAAATGATAAACAAACCATGGGCGTAGTGAAGAAAAGCATCTACTTATTAAGTAAATTCTTGTAGTCAAATTTCTTCTGAAAGTAGTACAAACTAATCTGATGTACCTATTAAGCTTTAAATCAATAAATCTTCAAAACTACTATTTTAAAATAAAACTACTTATAAAACCTTACATTCTATTAATTTGAAAAGTCGAATTCTATACTGGAAGAGAATATATTTAAAATAAAGACACAGTGTTTTGCTTGTATAATTTTCATATTAAATTTAATAAGTAATCGATAAAGTGTAGATTTTGGAACATAAAAAGACCTTGAATCTGTATCTTTTAAGAATTAAATCGATGAACAATTGAGCTGAATACGGGGCTTTTTAGCAATATTGAATACATATCCATAGCGATTGCAATAAAAATAATTGTAAATGGCTAAAAAAATGTGAGAATGAGGGCATCATTGGTTCGACATGGACGAGGTACAAACCAAAAAATGGCGACTGTAGAGAAAAATAGCTTAAAAATCACCGTTTCCAATGGTGAATTCGTTTTTTCAAATAAAAAATCCCTTGTGCCTGAAATGATGATTTTGAATTTACAATGAAAATTAATGATAGTCATTAGATACCACTGAAATTAAAAATTTAGTTTACTTTGCCACGTGCCAAAATCACGTAACCGTCTTTTACTATTTTGATCACTTACCAGTAATTTGAATTTCTCTTTATTGATTATAGAATACCAATTCCTAGGCCAAACCTTTTTTAATGATTTTCTCTTGACAAATTGCATAGTTCATTCATTGTATAATTGCACACGTATTATATATTTCTTTCTCAGCGACTCCGCATTGTGTTGAAATCTTTCAGATACTAATGTTATAGTATTATTAACGACTATCTCAGAAATTTCCTCATAAAATATCGTTGGTCCCTCGTAGAGAGAGAGTTGGTTCTGCCACCTTGTGATTTCTACACGTACTAGCCGTATATTAATATTTGCTTTCCTATTCAAAATACCTTCTTTAACCATCAAGATACCTTCTTTACCGGCTTTTCTCCGTTCTTTTTGTCGAACATACCTTCTTCAAGGCCACTCATTTGACCTTCTTTTAAAAAGTCAGTTAGTTTCATTAATTTACAGACTCCCAAACACCAATTTATGGAGTAGTATCCTTCCATTTTGTATCTTACGTTTAGCTGTGTTGGTTTAGGTGCTACCCCGTCCATTTTCTAATGCGATTTCAACCTTCTGCAATAAGCTTTGTATACCATCGCACCACGTCCATTAATGCGTGTCCTGAAGAAGTTTGTTTAATATCTGCTTCCTTATAGTGGAAAGGCATTAAGGAAAACCACAATTCACACTGCTCCAGCTTTGTTTTGTAGCTGCCTTGTAGCTGTTTCGCAGCCGGCTTTGTTGGAAGCCATCCGTTCCGCTTGATAAAAAATTGGGCTTACTACCACATTGATCATGATTTTGATTTTTGAACTGCCACAACTTATTTTAGAACAAGCGATAACTTTCTCAGGGTATATCACCTTAGTACATTTTTATCTTTTCTTGCCCTAGCAGAAAGAAAAGTTAATTTCTTGTAAAAGAGAATGTATATGGTTTTTCTTCAAGTTTTGAGTGTTTTAAATGTGTCGTTCTGTCTCAGACAGAGACTAGGAAGTAGAATTATAAGCAGTCTTTCTCTATCTCCATATCTAATTGTACAAAAAGGCATGCTAAATATGTAAATCTTAATTGTATGACTAACTTGAACCAAACTCAACTAGACGTCATTTTTTGTCAGATTGCTAGTTGCATAGTCTTCTGTGTAGAAATGCGCATAGGAAGAAGCTGATTTGACCGCTGAGTGACGCTACTATTAGTACCGTTTATAGACATACATAGTACGTCCTCGGTGTACCGGCGAGCCGCGCATATGGTGCGCGGTTAATTTCCATATTACGTTTTTTCTGAGCGACCGGACGATTTTTCGACACCGCGGTAATTAATCACATTCTGTTGATCGAGCGCGTTTCCGAGGGATTTCCATTTACGTTCAAGCAAGTCCTTCACACGAGGTTATGTCGAACACAAGACATATCCTTTTCGAGATTCATCAAAATAAAAAGCTCTAGGAAAGAGAAAACTGTTCCTCTTCAGTTTTTTATCAACGAAAAATAGGGTTAGCAATAATTTTCTATTTCTTTCATAAAGCTATTTGATCGCTAAGGGAATCAACATGGGGCTTTTTTTGGCCCTAAAATACATACAGACTAAATTTTCGAACTCCAAATTTTATACGGCAGTGGTCCATTCTTATTTTTTTAAATTTTCAATCCTTTACTATTTGTTTTAATATGCAACTTTTATATAGGTGATTTTTGGTATATAAACTCCTTTTGTCAAGTCCTACAAGTATACTAAGTGACATATAAATCCGAACACCCAGTTTAAATAGTTTTATGTTAATA
Organism: Acanthoscelides obtectus; assembly: GCA_963669975.1. Lineage (NCBI taxonomy): Eukaryota > Metazoa > Arthropoda > Insecta > Coleoptera > Chrysomelidae > Acanthoscelides > Acanthoscelides obtectus. The sequence goes on along the minus strand of CAVLJG010000007.1, from coordinate 4,848,216 downwards.
AAAGTTGGTGAATGTATTTATCTTACTATTGGCTTATTGGCTTGCGAAGTGTTTACCGACGAATGAGAAGTTTTGGCTTGTTTTCATACCGGCCACACTGGGTCCTCCCTTTAATTCGAGAACACCGACGTAATCGCCTTGAGTGGTGCAGACAACGTTCGACATAACCTCTGGGATCAGGAATGGAACAGTATTGACTTTAGTGACGAATCTCGATTTTGTTTAGGCATGCACGATGGTCGTGCCAGGGTTAGAAGGCGACGTGGTGAAAGGAGGAATCCACAGTTTTTTGTTGAAAGACATGTTCATCACACTGTTGGAGTTATGGTTTGGGGTGCTATAGCTTATGGTTCCAGGTCACCTTTAATCTTCATCAGAGGTAACATGAACGCGCAGCGTTATATCCACGAAGTTCTAGAACCCCATCTTTTACCCTATCTTGACACCCTGGCAGATCCAACTTTCCAACAAGATAATGCCCGACCACATGTTGCAAGAGTCACAATAGACTTCTTTCAACATAATGATGTCACATTGTTACCATGGCCACCAAGATCTCCCGACTTATCCCCAATTGAGCACGTGTGGGATATGATGGGTAGGAGATTGCTCAATTTGCAACGTCCTCCTCAGACTCTAGAAGCACTTTGAGAGGAGTTGGTGGTTGCCTGGAATGAGATACCACAGGAGGACATTGACCACCTAGGCGCGTTGGAGAATGCGTAGCACATCAGGGTGCATCCACACATTATTAAAGGTCAAAGGGCTTTAAAGCAGTGCAATCATTTTGAAATTTTTATCATTTACTTATTATGCTTCATTAAGTACTTATACAAAATTTTATTAAAATAAAACCATTTAAACTGGGTGCTCGGATTTATATGTCACTTAGTATAGTTAAATTAAATGACTCAACTTTGTTTACACATGCAGATAATCAGATATTTACTGCCAAAACACACAAGTAATCTTGGAACCATTAGGAAATATCCATCATCGAAACATTTTTCACAAAACGATATTGTATAACAATTACATAAAAGAAAAACCTGCGGAGCTGCTGCAGTGCGTTTTATAACGTTTTGTGGTTTTATTGTAACTAATTTATTTTGCAGTTAGAGAGCCACCGGTAAGCAAAGCCAACAACATTTGTAATGCCGAAAACAGATCTGCGGTGTGCATTCTATTGTTGCTAAAAGTGCACAATTGATTTGTTATTGGAAAATTACGATTGACGCTTCCAGTATGTAAACATTTTATTGTATCATTCGATAAACCCCAATTAAGGGATGTTATCTTTGAACAACCTAAAAAATCCCCAAAAAAGGATCTAAAACCGACCCTTACAACTACAGGCCTATAGCTCTGCTTTCTGTTATAAGTAAAGTGATGGAGAGGTGCATAAATCGCGAGCTTCTGGACTACCTCGAACGTCACAGCTTGATTAGCGACAGGTAGTACGGTTTCCGGCACCAACGATCCACAGGGGACCTCCTAGCTTACGTCACGCAACTGTGGAGTAAACTCATCCAGTCTCATGGTGAGGCTCATATCGTTGCTCTTGACATCACGAAAGCGTTCCTTCAGCTGTGGCACGCTGCCCTCTTAAGCAAACTTCCATCCTATGGCCTTCCAGAAAAACTTTGCAGATGGGTGGCTGACTTTATCTCTGGCCGCAAGATATCCATCGTAATTGACGGATTCTCCTCTTCATCCCACAACGTCAACGCGGGTGTTCCCCAGGGATCGGTCTTGGCTCCAACACTGTTTCTCTTACATATCAACGACCTCCTTTCCTGCACGATCAAGCCAATCCACAGCTTCGCTGATGACAGCACTCTACATGCAGGAATTCAGAGTGACAAGCCGATCTCTGCCGCTGAGCTGGAAAAAAGAAGACTAGCGACGACTTCTTCTCTGACAAGAGACCTGGAGGCTATCACTGCTTGGGGACGCAACAATCTTGTACAGTTCAATGCTTCCAAAACACAGTACTGTACTTTGACGAACAAAAAGCGTCCTAGCGCTCATACAGTTTCGATGGACGGTCGAGTTCTACCAAAGAGCCATTCATTTCGGCTGGTCGGAGTCCAGATCACCGAGGACCTGATCTGGCACGAACACATCTCTTCAATAGCTGCAGCTGCTGGGAAAAAGCTAGGCTATTTGTTTAGGGCTAAGAAGTACTTTTCTCCGCATGACATTCTCACTCTATACAAGGCCCAGATAAGGCCTAGCCTCGAGTATTGCTCACACATTTGGGGTGCTGCCGCCCCGACTACATTGTCCATGCTCGATGCTGTCCAGAGGAGGGCGGTTCGACTGATCGACGACTCTTCTCTAACAGACAGTCTCGGGACTCTTTCGCACCGGCGGGCCGTCGGCGATCTAGCTCTTTTCTATCGCTACATCAACGGGCTTTGCTCCTCAGAGCTCTCTTCCATGATGCCGCCGCGCGATGTGCCTGCCAGACAGACCCGCCTGACTTCGGCGTCCCATCCTAACCGTGTCAAACTTCGTACATCCAGAACTGGCCGATACCACCGCTCCTTTGTCCCGAGGGTGTCTAGATTGTGGAACAAACTACGGGAGGAAGCTTTTCCCAGTTCTACTAACCTTAGGCAGTTCAAAAATCGTATTAACAAAATTTCTTTGGGATCATCATAGCAGCCGCGGTGTTCCGGCATTTAGGCTTCTGCCTGCGCGGCTGTTTCGATATAAAAAAAAAATAACCTTATTGAAATTAGTCATGTAACCTTTTTAAACTCTTATGTGGTAATTAAAAGTTTCTTTTCGCGATTACCTTGAAGCGCGCAGGATGCATACATCACCATTGTGACAAATCCTGACGGGAAATTCTCATGTCGACCCAATAAGACGTAGCCGAAATGATGGTTCCACGAAGTCTGTCGTTACCCACCATTCATTTTACTTCCCGAGTCTGACCGTACTGTAGGTAAAAGCCATATATTAAAACTGTCAAACGCTCAACCTCATCGATGGATCTTTACCTACTTCCCTCTGAGGTGGGTGTTATTTCTAGCCACTATATGCCAAACAATAGCGCTCAAGGAATGTGATAATCGTTCTTTGCAGGCCATTATGCCCCAAGGTGAATTGGAATCGGCTCAAGTTTATAACTAGGAAAGGCATTTTGCAATGTTGTATACATTATATAATATAATAATATATGTAATACTCAAAAAATGTGCGATGAATTTGTACAATTTTTTACTGATACAGGTGTGAACTTAGCAAGTAGTATACAAGAAAATGTGCAGAACACTCAGCTTCAAAAAATATCTTCGAACTCATTCATTTTGGTTAAAGTAGAACAACGTGAAATATGTTTTGGAATGAGATACCACAGGAGGACATTGGCCACCTGATCAGAAGCATGCCTAGGCGCGTTGGAGAATGCGTAGCACATCAGGGTGCATCCACACATTATTAAAGACAAAGGGCTTTAAAGCAGTGCAATCATTTTGAAATTTTTATCATTCACTTGTTATGCTTCATTAAGTACTTATACAAAATTTTATTAAAATAAAACCAGTTAAACTGGATGTTCGGATTTATATGTCACTTAGTATATTATAAACTGTAATAAGCCTAGCGCGTACTGGATGTTATTTTTACTTTCAGAACCCACCCTTTGTATCGCAATTACATCTTCGCTGCATCACTTCTTTCACGCATTCCAATAATAGTCAGGAGTCCACTAAAATCTGAGCTTTTCGCCTGCAAATACTTTAATGATCGTTTAGCCGGCCTCCTGTCCAGCACTGCTAGCGCACCAAGGGTACTGCTTAATTTATTGCTCCTAAATATCTACGGACGGTACCAACGGACCCTGCCATGCGGTTTACGACAGACTTCGTGGAACCTTTCTCAGTTGGGGGCTGAGGCATACCTGAGCAACCGAGCGCCTGTAGCAACAATCATTTTCACTCGACAAACACCAAGAGCATGCTGAATTACGCTCTGAAACCGAATTATTACTTGCATAATGGCATAATCCCAGTTTATTTAAGATGTGATAATCTCGATATCGTTAAAGTGATAGCTGGCGCTGCGCCCTGTTTTATTTAGATAGATCACACACTTTGTACAGTGCTATGCTTGTTATCCACCGTAAACTATGCTCTCCAGACTATATTTTTAGTTATGATTTGGGAAAAAAGTAACTAACCTTGTGTTCAGTTGGTAGAGAATGTGACCTAAGAGTGTGCTTCTTTGTGCTTTGGTCTTTGATGCAAATGGTTGAGGTTTAGGCGCCTCCTAGTTCAGAACTAGAAGAAAGAAATAACAAGTAGTGCCTTTCCGCCTATCAAAACTTGAACCGACTGACAAATGATGCGTCTCTGGAGCTGAAGGAAACACAAATTCACAAGGCACACAAACATTTACTGGAGACAAGCAAAAGGAAATTAGTTGCTACTAACCCCCTCCCCCAACTAAATAGTTTCCAGCAAAAACTAAAATTTAAATAACGGTGGGATTAATTCTCACACCAGAGAAGAAATATATATATATATATATATATATATATATATATATATATATATATATATATATATAGGTGAAAAAATTAAAGCTTCCGCCTTTTGTTGGGTACTTCGACAAAATTTAAGCAAAGAGGACTCTTTATACTTTTTTTAATTCTCTCTAGCTTTCAACGGACTTTGCCATCATCATCAGGAGCTGCAATTACAATGATAACAGTAGCAACAAAAGTGTAAAATGAATTTAAATTGAATCAACTTACAGTAGTATGTGAGGATGTTGCTAATTGTTGTTTTCTTATAGGATGAGGGAAACGTCCAGTAACATGGTGAGAGCTGGATATATGGTACAATGGTTAAAATTATATAAAATATGACAAGACAAGTTAAAGACAGATTAAAAATTATTTAGAAAACATTAGAGCATTACGTCGTGAAGCCACTTGATGATTGCACAAAATGGTGGTCATTTATATATAGGGTACAAAATATAATTACTTGTTAGTTGGGAAATTGACAAAACTTTTAGGCTAAAGTTGACTCTTTTGACGATAATCACTCGACCCCCCTTCCATTTAAGATTTTAGGGTTGGTGTCACCCCCGCCCAGGGGGCTGCACGGTGTTAACGTGATTTTTTGCGAAACTTGTGTCCCCCTCGAAAAAAAAACGTACGGGTCTGAGCGTTTTTCGTTTTTCAAAAAAAAAACTGATCTGCCAGTAAATGCGTCTTTTTCGTTTTCGATGCGCCACCCTGTATATACAGGGTGACGTCGAAGTTGAGTCATTAATTTTCAGATAATGATTGTAGAAGGAAGATAATCATTCTCGGAGTGCTAACGCAGGCAATTCCTCTTCGCTCGATGGTTCAGTGTAGCTGTAACAACATCTGAATCCCCAAGAGGATGAGAAAAGGATTCCGACGACAAAATTCACCAATGGAGGCAGATTTCGACCAAACCCACAACCCGGCAAAACGCCCGAACTGGGTGTGAAATTAATTCACTAACGAAGGTTGTGGACGCTGAACTCCTACACAAGAGCACCGGAAACAGCCCAAGTCACATTTTAAAATTTAAATTCAATATTTTTGAGAACCATTATAAAATTATTATTCTGAATTAGAAAAACGTTGTAATAATTTACTTTATCAATATATAGTTAATTTTAGAGGACCATAAAAAGGAACTCTAACATGTTTCGTTCGTTGTCCTAGAGACCCAAGCTTAGACCTTGCTGAGGAGAAGCCAAAAAACACGAAATAGCTGTCTTTGGTCGGATGTACGAAATCAAACCATATTTAACTCGTTATCATTACTCAGGTAGCACAAGCACGTGAAAATAACGTTACAAACTGGTCATAAAATAGTTGAATGTCGCTAGAAGTAACGTGAAAATAACTTCCTAATACCGATGACGTCATATAGCAGTCGTCAATAGTACGTTACTCGCTGGACGTGAATATGACGTCTATCATTAATAATGAATGACCAGTTTAGCTTCATTAACATCATATACTGTGTGTTACCAGTAGTGTCACACAAATGGAGTACCTTAGGCTACAAATTGTAACACTGGATCGGTGCTGCCTAGCGTCGAAAGACGACCTATTACTTATTACTGGGCTCCCCCACCCTCAGTTTACCAGGTTAGACGACGTTTGAGGTACACAGAATATCGCATATTTTCATCAAAGCTGGTTACTGAATAGACATAGAAAGTCCAAAAACTTGTTTCCTTAAATTCAAGCCAAATTTGATACAAAAAACTTTGATGCCCTTTGGGTGAAACTGTTCGTTGCTACGCGGTGTATGTATGGTACTTCGGTACTACCTGCCTCGACCCGTGACGGTTGTGATTCGTCAAGGACCGTGCGATGCCAGCGACACCATTCAGCTTACCTCACAACTTCCAGGTATCACGACAGCCGTTCTTTCCTATTATTTTTGTGAAAACATTACCTACATATTACACAAATAGTATTCACAATGAGAGAATATTGACAGTGCAACTATTTCTTGTTAGTTGGCATTGAAAATTAAATGTTTATTCGATTGCCGTTTCGAAGATGTGGGTTTAAAGAACATTAAGATAATTTGCCAATTTTAGTGATATAATGAACATACTTTCAGTAATTTGGAGCTTTCCGATGTGATGTCTCAGCGGTAGATTAGTATTATTGAAATGCAAGATGCGTGTATCGGTTTAGATATGACGGATTTGAAATGTCTCCGTTGATCTGCCTAAGCAGAAACCATTCTGGTAGGGACTAACGATTTTGAATTTTGTTACTGGACATTCGGTTGTGAATGGACTCCTCCATCACTTTATAAATTACAGAAGGAAATATTAGTGGTTGATTAAAGACTTGTACCAATCTGGAAATCGGGTACAAGCTTATCTGTTTTCAGGGATTCGAGGAATATACCTCACTCACTGCAGTATTTACTATAAAGCATATTGGTTATGCAATTTCAGTCGAGATGAATCTCACTAATTTTACGGATATACGGCGCCCCCTGTAATCCGACATGTCTTTGAATATGTATTACATACATACGTATTTGACAATCTTCGCTAATGCTCGAGGCGTAAGCATTGTTTTACTTAGTTTGAATTTGACTACTGGTGATAGCGGTACGGCCTAGCGTGCGTTCATTGTTTACTATTTATTCATTGTGTATTAAGTATAGTACCTAGTAATGTCATCACAAACTCGGAAGCGAAAGTACAAAACATTGACAATTAAAGTAAAATGTGATATTTTAGACCGCTTAAATCACAATTAAACTTTCAGTAGTTTAGCAAGTGAATACGGCGCAGGCCGATCTACAATTTATGATATTAAAAGAAACCACGAAAAGATCAAGAAGTTCGTGTCAACTAATGACTGCGGGCCAGGCAAGAGACAGACACACAAGAAAGCTGAAAATCCAGAAGTGGAAGAAGCTTTGTACTGTACATGTGGTTTCTTAAGGAAAGAAATAGGCATGCATCAATTTCAGGGCCTATGTTGGCTTTGAAAGCTAAGTCTTTTGATAAGGAAATAACAAAGAAAGATGATTTTGTGGCCAGCAAAGGATGGCTAGAACGTTTTAAAAGTCGTCATGGCATACGTTTAATGACTATTACAGGAGAGAAACTTTCTAACGATGCCACCTGCATAGAGCCCTTTAAATTGAGATTTTTGCAAAAGGTGAACGATTTAAATTTTGACCCGTCACACGTGTACAATGCAGACGAATCAGGGCTTTTTTGGCGTGTGATGCCTAACAAAACTTTCGTTTCTTGTAACGAAAAATCCGTACCTGGACGAAAAGTAAGTAAAGAACGTGTAACCTTACTACCATGTAGTAAAGATGCGGGCACACACGTGCTTAAGATGATGGTCATTGGGAAATATAGTAAACCACGGGCATTCAAAAACATTGATTTACCTGTACACTATTGCGGACAAAAAAGTGCATGGATGACAAAATACCTTTTCAAAAAGTGGTTTGATGAATTCTTCGTACTTGAAGTTAGAAAATGGTTAAAAGATCATAATTTTCCTCAAAAAGCGTTGTTGCTTCTTGATAACTCTCTAGGTCATCCGATTGAAAAAGAACTAACAACTGAGGATAAATGCATCACTGCGATGTTTCTTCCGCCAAATTGCGCACTGCACTGATTCAACCAATGGACCAGAATATCATTCAGTTTGTCAAGCAAGACTATAAGAGAAACCTACTTCTGAGAGCCCTATCAAAAGACCAACCAATAGAAAAATCTTTAAAGGAATTTAATATGAAAGACTTGGTTTTTGCTCTTTGTCATTCGCGTTACCGTCATCAACTATTAAATCGTCTTGGAAAAAGTTATGGCCAGATATAGTCACCACTCCTAGCAACGTTCCACAAATCAGTGGAGGTACTTCGGAAGTTATAGAACAAGTCGCTACTGAAACACAGATAAGTCCGGAAGATTTTGAAATCTGGTGCCGTGGAATGGATAAAGAGGAAAATGTTTTTCATGAAATGTCTGATGAAGAGATCATAAAAGAAGTTTCTAATTATACAACAAACAATCAGGAAAATAACGACGACGTGATTGCAACTGCTCCACAAGTCACAGCACAAGATGCAATTAACGCATTTGATCTAGGTTTACAATGGACTGAAGAGAATGGTACATCCTACAACGAACTTTTACTTTTGAGAAGACTGGAGGACAAAGCTCTGATCTCGCGTTATAACAACCTTAAACAAACAAAAAAATTGATGAATATTTCCAAGTTTCATAATTTGATAAATTCATTAATGATTTTGATTAATAATTCTTGATTATTTTGGTACATATGTATGTGCATTTATGCTTAATTTTATAATAAAACGTAAGCTCCCTATTGTTATTTAATTTACTAAATTCGACATACATAAACTTCAAAGTACAAACATATACATAACATATATAATCTTACCATTGGATATGTAATTTGTCGGATTACAAGGTACTCCTTTATAAAAAATTCCGGACTATAGGGGGTCTTAGGCAGTGCTCTATAATCCGACAAATTCGATAGTCCGACACTGCCCTGCATTACCGGAGGTCACTGTATATCAACTTCCTCCTTAGTGATTGTGTAAAAGAAAAACAAGTTTGCTTGCATAGTAATTTTGTTGTTAGTGTTATTGTTAAAGGGCTTATCATCATTGCATCATATGCGATTGTAGAGAAGTAATCACCAATATAGCGGCTGTTATTATTTTTTATCACTAATCACACATTATTTTCAATTTGTAATTCGATCCTAGATTTCTTATATATTTTGCCACACCTTAACTAAGTCCCATAAAGCTTTCAGTTTCTTGTTTTTTCTATCTTACCGCTCCTGCCTTCCAGCCTCGTCTTCAACCTCATTAATCGTGACGTCGAAGAAATATTGTTAGCATATTTCCTTGTCTAGTCAAACAGGTCTTACTTTTTTCCTTGCGCCCAGCATTGAACAAACATTTTTGGCGTGACAAATGTCCGAAACGTCCTAATGATCATTTGGTCGCCGGTGATGTGTTTCGCTCAGTCCATCATTTTGATTTCCTAATTAGAATATACAAAATAAAAATGACTCTATTAGTGCGGAATGCGCCTTATGAGATTTATGAAAATTGTTCGGTTAAAGATTCCGACCCACGTGATCAGTGGCGTTCGTTGTTTGTCTTGCACTATCTCGAGCAGCCGTTTGATCAAGGAAAGGCGACTTTATATGTAAATCGAACTAGTAATACAGATTTAGATGAGTCGGTTGCACAACACCATTCAAGTCAGGAACTTCTTAAGAAGAGCAGTTTGACGAAAGAATAATTTTATTAAACGGTTCAATATCTTGGCCTCCTAGATCCCATGACGTGTCACCCTTGGATTTCTGCCTCAGGGGTCACACAAAGAATGACGTCTATAATTTTGAGCACAGTTAGAAACGTTAACAGAAATACACTAGCTAAGGTTACTCGAACAGAGCTGTCTTCTAACATTGCTAATATTGAATCGAGACTTGCAAGATCTATGGAGACGATGCACTCAGGCAACGGCGCTTCTTCTACCCCTATTGCCCCAAGCTCCGAAGCTGAGACAATGGAGTTATTTAGACGTTCCCACAATATCATTCTGAGGGGTATAGCTGAAGGGAACGATGACATAAACATAGTATCAGAGATAATTAGGCATATTGAACCATCTGCCGAAAATCACTCGCCTTGGCAGAACAACTTCAAGCAATCGTTTAATTAGAGTTGTGTTTTCCTCACCTATTATCGTCAGCAACATTTTGCGGAAGAAAAACTCCATCCTTAGCCACCCCACGCTTCGTCACGTAAAAATCTCTGACGACAAAACCAGAGGTCAAATGCAAGAACTACAACACCTTTGCGAAGAGCTTAGACGTCGTCAAACAACAGGCGAAAGTAATATTACTATAAAATACGTTCGTGATAAACCTTCTATAGTACACACAGCTACCCAGGAGATCACACCTTCAAAAAACTGATAAATTCTGTGGCAAACTGGACGGTTTGTTACACTAATATACAATCTCTCTTTTCTAAGCTACTTGAACTCCAAGCATTTGTTCGAGACAATAATCCGACGTTCGTTTGCCTTACTGAAACATGGCTCCATTCCAACGTGTCCGACTCTTCCATCAATTTGCCTGGATACTATTTATACAGAATGGATTCACCACGCACTCCTGGTTTTGGTGGAGTATGCATTTATGTTCGCACGGAAATCGCGTCGGCTTTCTCGGTATCTCCCTCTTTCAGTCCTTTCGATGGCACTGACAATCTATTTTTGGAATTGAGGTGCCCAAATTTCAGCTTCACGATAGGCTGCATATATCGGCCACGGCTTTGTTTGGGAGACACACACCTGTGCAGTCTCATTTCAGATCTCTTAAATAAAAACACCAACCTTTTCATAGCTGGTGACTTCAATCTACGTGACATTAGCTGGCCTATGTCAACCATTCCTGAATGCAATTCTTCTTCTGCTGCTTACATCGACTTGCTACGCAACTCTAGCATATCTCAACTTGTTGATCGTCCAACGAGATTCAGGGAAGGACAGACGCCTAGGGCTCTGGATTTGATATTCGTTAACGACGCCGACTTTGTTTCTAATTTAGATTATTTGCCACCTTTTGGCAAGTCTGACCACTGTTCACTTTTATCTTCTCTCCAGTTCAATATAAATAGTCGTTCTACAACCGATAAGTTTAAATACCATCAAAATTGTAAACCACGATGCTCTTAACCAAGCCCTGTCTGAAGTCAACTGGCCTGCTTTGCTTAACAACCGTAGCACCCAAGATATGTGGGACACTTTCGCTCAACGAGTCCTAAGCGAAACGGCTGACAATACTGTTGAAAATAAGGTATACTGTGACCCCTCAAAGCCCTGGATCAACACAAGAGATCTTTGTGGCAACGGTTTAGGAGTGGCCATTCACAAGATTACGTGTCTCATCGATCCTTTTCTAACCTCCTATCTAGAACGTTACATAATGCCAAACATGATTATGAACGAAAACTCGTTACCTCCAAAAATAAGAAGAAGCTGTTTCGGTATCTAAGAACAAACCTGAATTCCAATGTTTCATCACCTCAGATCCGCGACGCTGACGGTCATCTCCACATGGATGCCACCGACTCTGCCAACTTACTGGCAGAGTCCTTTAGTGATGACTTCGTCGATGAGCCTAATGGAGACCTTCTACCGACCACTATCTGCCATAGGTGTCCCAACAGCCTTTGCGAAGTTGAGTTCCTGCCTGAAGATGTATTAATGCACCTGCGAAATCTGAAGACCTCTTCCTCCCCTGGTAAAGATGGGATGACGGCTGCTGTACTTAAAAACTGCGCTTCAGCACTGGCCCTACCATTAAGCTTGATATTCACATCGTCTTTTAGATCTCATACCCTACCCTCATGCTGGCTTAGTGCTTCTGTTACCCTGTATTCAAAAAGGGCGACAAATCCTCCGCTAAAAATTATCTACCAATAAGTCTCGTTCCTATCGCCGCCAAAATAGCTGAAAGAATCATATTAGATAAGCTCCTGTCATGTGCTTTCGAAAATGACCTTATCCCTAAGAATCATCATGGATTTCTCCCTGGTCGATCAATAATGACCAACCTTCTCCACGCTCTCAACGATTGGACTCAGTATCTGGACACAAAGACTCCTGTTGATATAATCTACTCAGATTTTTCTAGGGCTTTCGATCGCGTACCACATAGAAGGCTTCTGTTTAAGTTGGAATGTATGGGAATAAGAGGCGAGTTGTTACTGTGGATTAAGGCTTTTCTCACCGGGAGGACTTTCTCTGTGCGCGTCAGTGATAGCCAGTCTCACCTTCATCATGTAGCAAGTGGAGTTCCTCAAGGCTCTGTCTTGGGGCCAGTGCTGTTCCTTCTGTATACAAGTGACCTGCCCGCATTGATTTCCTCCACATGTTCAGCTTATGCCGACGACACCAAGATTTACAATACTGTCGTAAATTCTGCTATGCTTCAACGAGATCTTGATATTGTTTGTCAATGGTCAGTCAGTTGGCTTTTACCCTTAAATCTAACTAAGTGTTGTGTCCTTCACCTCGGGAAGACAAATCCGCGATTTACATACAAGATCTCTGACCACAACATCGAAGCAGATTCCAGCCACACTGACCTGGGCGTTCTAGTCAACGATCGTCTTTCCTGGTCAGAGCATATTCACCACGTTACATCAAAAGCCAAGAAACTTCTATACATGCTGGAGAGGTCTTTCAAAGGATCCGATGTCAACACTTGCGCCTACATTTACAAGGCATTCGTGAGGCCAATTCTTGAATTCGCTGGCCCGGTATGGGACACTGTGCTTCTGCGCGATAGAAATCTCGTCGAATCAGTACAGCGTCGGGCTACTCGTATCCCTTTTGGAGCACGAAGACCAAGCTATGAAGATCGCCTTGAATTATTCAACCTGACCTCATTCTCTGAGCGAAGACTTCGTGGCGATCTTATAGTTACGTTCAGGATACTTCATGGTTTGCGGAGCACCAACCTCATGCATCTATACCGTCTGTCGCGCAGCAATCTACGCGGACACAGATTCAAACTGCATAAGGAGCCATTTAAAACAACAGTCCGACAGTGATTTCTTCCCAACCGCATATTCAACACCTGGAATAGTTTTACCTGAAAGTGTGGTTGGTGCTACTTCAGTTAATAGCTTCAAAGTGCAGTATAATAGCTGGAGGAGTGTACAAACTTTATAGCTATGAACTGTCTTTTTTTATTTTTTTCTATTTGATGTATTTGTGTTACGTGTCCGTACACTATATTTACTGCATGAGCTCATAGTACTGTGTACTCTGCTCATCTCAATTATCATAATAAAAAAAAACAGTCACTAATTGTCAAAAATGTCTGGATGCAAATGGACGTTATTTTGTAAATCTGTAAATTAATACCCACTTAGATGATTAGTTTTTACATTACATTACAATTTTGTAGAATGTTTGTTTGTTCAAGTGTAAAATAAATTTACGACGATTTTTCTGACTTGTTGTTTTATAGTTATATAGTTGGGAATTTGACCCGAAACATTTGACTTGTTAAGAAGTCGATATCCTTGTATAGAGAAGCGATTCTGGGACACACTGTATATAACTAATCCTAGTAATTTCTTATTTAATCGATATTGATCTAGCTACTGCTTTCTTCCGTATATTGGCTCAGATATACAGGGTGGCGCATCGAAAACGATACAGACGCATTTACTGGCAGCTCAGTTTTTTTTTTTTGGAAAAACTACTGAACTGAAGCTCATGTATTTTACATCATTATAAAGGGAATTGAAAGACCTTTAAAATAAGGTATCACTCGACCGCCCTTTCCATTTAAGATTTTAGGGTTGGTGTCACCCCCGCCCAGGGGGCTGCACGTGTTAACGTGATTTTTTGCCAAACTTGTGTCCCCCTCGAAAACAAAATCGACGGGTCTGAGCGTTTTTCCAAAAAAAAAACTGAGCTGCCAGAAAATGCGTTTGTTTCGTTTTCGATGCGCCACCCTGTATACCTGACGACGGTCGTATTGTTCCGACAGACGTCGCCTGCTTTCTCGATGAGGTCAACCAAGAAAACGCTAAAAGAAGCAATTTTTATCTCAAAACCGCTACCCTGCCACTGCTTTCGTAGCAGGCCAGTGATGATGTATAAATTCATCAGTGAGAGCTGGCAGAGGCGAGATATGTCAGAGGTGTGATTTGTATCTGTCGACGGAACGGGCCATCACAGTCACTAATGACCACCGTTCGTAGCACGTAGTGACTGACGAGCCCTGAGGCAGCACGGCTACGTTGATGCTGATTTCCTGCTGATGAGGAGAAGTTATCGTGTATGATGCGGCCTCCATTTTGTTCGGCGGATAAGTAATAGTAATAAAAAAGCATTCATTGCCCAACAGTAGAGATACCAGTTAGAGAGCAATACGTATAATAATTTAATTTACACAGTGTGTGAAACAAACACAAAAAAGGGAAAGGCGCTTTAGGTAGAGAGAAAAGAAACAATGAATATGATTAACAGATAACAGCAAGAAGGAATATAAATAGATATCTATACGATGCCTATATCACTTCTTAATTCCTGAAATCCATAACAGAAGATATCACAAAAACTCACAATCCTATCCGCATCGTTGCACAGAAAGTTTATTGGCGCCTTAGAAGATTTGTATGTGCCCTCTTGCAGAAAAAGGTAACTTGTATGTTAATCTAGATATCTGGAAAGCAATTTGCGATAGCAAAGCAGGAGAGTCGATGTTACCATGCAAAAATATAACGCCTGCTTTTTTATCTTCTCTAAAGAAGATGCACCAAATCTATTCAATAACAATGAGTAGTTATGTCCGCTTAGAGGATATACCTCCGTAGCGTAGATATTTCAGAAATTTCATTTGCACTTTTTCAAAATCATTTCTGTAAAGTTCATAGCTAGGATTCCAAATAATTGCACCGTATTCTAGTCTACTTAAAACAAGTACTGAAAATAACTTGGTGATTGGAATTTCTAAAATTTCCGATAATAAATTAATATATGCGATACGCATTATTTATAATTTCACTGATGTTGTTACTAAAGGATATTTTTCCAATACAAAATCATTCATTATGTTTGGGTAAGCTAAAAACTTGGCTTTTCATGTGAAGATTAGAATGCGGCATTTAGAGTTGTTCAAGTACAAATTGATATTGATACACCATATTTGTGAAAAGATCTGTTGTTGGAGGTTTTCACAATCTTGCTAGATAGGAACAAATATGTAGAGCAAACGTAAGCTTGTTGCATGTAATGAACTGCAAATAATGAATACGGAGGCGCGGATACTGTCTTTGAGCTGTCAGTTTCAAAACGTCTCTTCACTAATTAGTACTACCTCAACCAAAATACATTCATATTCCGAAAAAGTCCAGATTAAAAGAATACCTACTGTATCCGGTATTTATAGAGCATTTTTCGTAGAGGCTGTCGATATATCTCCCAGTTTCCTATATCAATGGAGAGAGAAATCAGTTGAAAGTCACATATGTGTCGATAGAAAAGAATTTCACCTCCAAATACAACACAATACAAAAAAGTCAAAAAGTCGAAATACATGAATATTACCACACTGCAAAATAAAACAATTCTACATTACAAACATGGACAAATGATTACATTGAAGTCAAATATACAAATTAATACAATGATAGAACAAATATCTGATCTACAAAATTTGAAGACACATAACGGAACTCCAGATGTGGCCTAACGCACCAAACAGGCTACTGCAATACTAACATACTAACGTTCTGATGTACTAACGTACTAACCTCCTAACGTGCTAACGCACTGACGTACTAACAAACTAATGCAGTAACGTGCTAACGCAGTAACGCACTAATATACTAACGTAGTGCCGTACTAACACACTAACACAGTAATGTGCTAACGCACTAACGTACTAAGTCACTAACGTACTAACGAACTAACGTATTGACGTGTTAACGTACTGACGTCCAGACGTGTCAACGTACTAACGTATCAACGTACTAATGTACTGACGTACGCACGTACAGACGAACTAACACTAGCACAGTAGCGTGCTAACGCAGTTACGCACTAACATACTAACATACTAACGTACTTACGTGTCAACGTACTAACGTACAAATATACTAACTTAGTGACGTACTTACACACTAACGCAGTAATGTGCTAACGCACTAACGTACTAAGACACTAACGTACAAACGAACTAACGTAGTGACGTGTTAACGTACTAACGTATAGACATGTAAACGTACTAACGTATCAACGTACTAATGTATTGACGTACTGATGTACTAACGTACTGACATACTAACAAACTAATGCAGTAACGTGCTAATGCAGTAACGCACTAATGTACTAACGTAGTGACGTACTAAGACACTAACGCAGTAACGTACGTACAAACGTTCTATTGTACTAACGTACTAAGGCACTAACGTATTGACGTGTTAACGTACTATAGTATAGACGTGTAAACGTATTCACGTATCAACGTACTAATGTACTGATGTACTAACGTACTGACGAACTAACACTAACGCAGTAGCGTGATAACGCAGTTACGCACTAACGTACTAACATACTAACGTACTAACGTACTTACGTGTAAACGTACTAACGCACTAATGTACTAACGTAGTGACGTACTAACACACTAACGCAGTAATGTGCTAGCGCACTTACGTACAAACGTACTAACGTACTAAGGCACTAATGTACTAACGAACTAACGTATTGACGTGTTAACGTACTAACGTGTAGACGTGGAAACGTACTAACGTATCAACGTACTAATGTACTGACGTACTGATGTACTAACGTACCGACGTACTAACAAACTAATGCAGTAACTTGCTAAAACACTAATGTACTAACGTAGCGTCGTATTAACACACTAACGCAGTAATGTGCTAACGCACTAACGTATTGACGTGTTAACATACTAACATACAGACGTGTAAACGTACTAACGTATCAACGTACTAATGTACTGACGTACTGATGTACTAACGTACTGACGGACTAACACTAACGCAGTAGCGTGCTGACGCAGTTACGCACTAACGTACTAACATACTAACGTACTTATGTGTCAACGTACCAACGTGCCAATGTACTAACGTACTAACACACTAACGCAGTAACGTGCTATCGCAGTAACGCACTATCGTACTAACGTACAAACGAGTTATCGTACTAACGAACGACCGTATTTACGTATTAACGTACTAATGTAACAACGTACTAATGTACTAACGTAGTGATGTGCTAACGTACTAACGAACTAACAAACTAACGTACTAACACACTAATGCAGTAGCGTGCTAACGCAGTAACGTACAAACATACTAACGTACTAACGCACTAACGTATAAACGTATTATCGTACTAACTAACGAACGTATTGACTTGTTAACGTACTAATTTATCAATATACTAATAATGTAGTAACGTACTGACGTACTAACACAGTAACGTGCTGACGCAGTAACGCACTAGCGTAGAAACGTACTAACGTATTAATGTACTAACGTACTGACGTACTAACACACCGACGCACTAACTAAACGTACTATCGTTCTAACGTACTACGTACTAACGAACAAAGTATTGTCGTGTTAACGTACTAACGTATCAACGTACTAATGTATTATCGTACTGATATACTAACGTACTGATAAACAGATCAAGTAAAATGAAGGCTTGTAAAAACTCGGCAGTCACTGTTCGTTGATTTGACACAAACTGCTAGTATTCTCATAAATCAAACAGGAATAGTGGAGAGATGATTAGTTTGCTTATTAGATAAATCAATGTAACAGAGTCTTTGTGCAAATCCCCATCAATATCGGGACTGAATGGGTATACGGCGTATCGTCTACCTTAAACACCTCCGTACTCTTGAAACAATTTGCATATTTTTGAGGATTATCCCACATGCTGGCGACACATACGTCGTCGAATGGATCGCATCAGAAATACAACATATAATTGCTTGACAGTTGAATGGCGCGTCAGTAGCAAATCACAATCAAGTCGAGCGTAGAACCGGAGGGTATATACGAGTAGTGAAACGCAACCAGTGACGTAATTGCGGGGGGAAGAAGGGATATGAGAATTCAGGAGGAAGATGACCGAGTTTGCAAACTGTCAATGGCAACTTTCAAAGTATTTGTAATTTTTGTAAGGTCATTTTTCAAATTTTAATTTGTGTCAGTATGACGCAGGTAGGGTAACTTGAAGGCTCATCAATTTATATTGAATAGGTAATATAAAGAGAGCTTGTCGTTTGGGCCGAAAAAATGACTGACAACCTTTAATAGTCGACTCCCGTAAATTTATTTATTTATTTTATCTATTTAATCGACACAAAAATACAAAACAGTCTTAATTTAAAGAATTACATTCTAATATTCTTAACAGTTCGTTTAAACAGAAGTTCCAAATACTTCCAAGCCACATATAGATCTATAACCTAATAGAAGAAGACGGATTATGGGTTCATCCAAATCATAATGTGTTTGATGAAAGGGTACAAAAAAGTATCAGTATGTCGCGTTCTCCTAAGTGAAATTTTTCCTTACAGTTAAGGACAACCAAAATCACCATTGAAAATTTTGTTCAAGGCAATTAGGTCAAATTCCAACCTGCATCGCTTAAAAGAAGTCATGTTATGTAGAGAAGTTATACTGATAACTATATACTACCCCCAGTGAAACACATTTTATATCCAGATTCCCAAAAACTTTTTCACAGTTACTGTCTAACATCAAGTTGGTAAAACTTGACACCCTGACGGAAACCATGCTGCTATCACATTTAGTAAATAGATGTTTCAGTTAGCGGTACCGAGACCCCCTCCCAAAAAGGGAACGATCATTTTCATCCGCTACTGACTACTCAGCGAATAATCCATGAATGTAATCATAAATAAAACAAGTGAAGATCACGTACAGCCGCGAATACATGAGTAGTGGAAAACGGTCGTTTGTTCGATGTTCAAGTGACATTGAATGCGCCTGTTACGCTCACGTGACTGCCGCTGCACAACACGCCGTGTACCCCAATCCACACAGATTTATGGGAAAGCAATGCTAGTGGGTCGCATTACCTTGACAGTGCTGTTGTAGCTTTACTTTATCAGATATCATCTGCCAAAAAGCGCGATACAAACGTGTTTGACGAAAGAAATTGAGTGGATCAAGTCAATCTAACACGACCAGATACGCCATAGTTCCCACCTGCGACCTACGCCAATCATAGTTCCTTCCCTTTCCTAAGCATCGACCATCTGGCTACGGTGCTGGACCACACCAGTCAACTACGTCATAAGCGCCAGTCACGATACTTCAAATCGATGCAGTCAGAGTCTGGCTTCTCAAGAGAAAGCGGTGGTTCTCAGCAAGAGTACCGGAAAACTGATCAGGTTAAAATCCCACTAAAATGGACGGGGTAGCACCAAATATCTAAAACAAACTTCTAAAGGTAAGGTAGGTAAGAACTGGTGATTGGGGCGCAATATCGACATAATGTTCAACCAAATGAAGGGTCGATACACCTTCTCAACCAAGGATTCAGCCGGAAATGACAAACTCGAATTTTTCGGTCTTCTGTTAGTCAGTCAGTTGACTGTCAATCAATGTCAAATGTAGGAGGGCGTACCGAAATTCGACAATCCACAGGATCGATATCGAATCAAAATGTGTGCCAAAAGTAATAACGAATGAAAAATTTCCAATCCCACAAACCTGGCAAAGGCGTTCAGAAATGAGTAAAAGTGCCGCAACCTAACCTACCTACATACAACATCGCTGGTTGCCTAATTCAGCTTACGAGAAACCAACGATGTTTTATGAGGAAATTCCTGGGATAAAACGAGTAAGTCATTAATAAAATATTATAATATTAGTGTCAAAAAGATTTCCTCTCAATACTGAGTCGCTAAGAAAAATAAAATATGTGTGAAATTATACTTTCAGGATTAGGTAGTTTTGATCAATGAATCAATAAATATGATGAAATATGCCAAAAGAAAATGATAGAGAAGAGTTTGCCCTAGAAATCGGTACTTTATTATTAATAAAATTTCTGGTGACAGTGGATCGCCTTCTAGATCGACGCGAAGTGACCTCCAATATTGTAGATGTTGCTTTGTGGTTCACCAGACCTTTCTCGAAGCAGCAATTGGGACTATATATATATATATATATATATATATATATATATATATAACTCGGCGGCCGGCAGATGGAAGCAGGGAGTACAGATTACACCAGAGCAGAGCGGAGTGGAGTATAGTGCGGTCAATTGCGACATAAGAATTAGTCAGACATAAATAGTTTACATAAATGTTCTATCAAGTTAAATAAATTAGTGCATTTCTTTTTTTTGGAATCCAGTGTTTTAATTCACACCCAAAAGAACCCAGAATAACGCTAAAATACCCTTGATCTTTTAAATGTTATCTTTTTTGAAGCATTCAGCAAACACAATTTAGATACTGTCAGATGTCAATATTTTGGGCAAGTAGTTTTTGCAAGACAAAAGGGTCTTGTAACAGTCTGGTCTGGGCCTTGCGAGGCCCTAGTTTGAATGGTTTTCATATTCTTTCCACTATAAAAAATATGTTACAGCAATTCGTATTTTCTAATTACAGAAAGGTACATACAGAAAGCGAGAAGGCGCGTTAAAAGTAAATGGTGTAGCAGCTAACAACAGCAGTTACTTTTCGAAAAGCGTCCAGTCATGCACGGCTAACTCATCATTAGTGCGGATTTCGAACGCATGTTTTCATGCTGCTGACTCACCACCATTCTTGATTAACTTGTCAGTGTTTTTACTGGAAACGCGATTTTTTAAATTTCGCCTCGACATGTCCATGGAAACTGGAAGTTTTTTAATTACGGCGACATTATCTACGCTTTGGTCTTTTCATTAATCTTGCCAGAAAAACCGGGGGACAAGTCGGGCTTTAGTTGTGGGGTAAACGTACTTAATTTCTGTTTTGTCATTTTTTGTCGAATGAGGGAGTTGAGCATGTCGCATGTCCGTAATGTACTTCGCAGGGCGATTTTCACGAAATTAGGCAACATCGCATCCGCGGCTATTTTTTGTATGAATCAACAATTATCTTAGGTGTATTTTCGAGACGGTATTGTTATTTATGTTTTTAAATGATCTTCATGAAGTTGCTAGCTGACCCGACAGGCGTTGTCCTTCCTGTCTTAGCCATGAACTGGGATGAATAATGAATAATAAAAGGGTGAATATATGGAATATATATAAGGCCTTCGTGGTAGTTGGAGTATAAAAAAAAATATAGGTAAAATTGTATAGCGAAGTGTTTGTACCGCCATGTGGCTAGCAAAATACGTTGGCAGCACTGTCAACTATGCAAGCAAACTGTCAAGCGCGTGTAGCTTAAATAACTAATGATTTCCCAATTTTATATGCAACTTTTTTGATTTTTCCTTCCGTAAAAACCTTCTATACAGCATTAGCAAACTTAAAAAAAAAGATTAATGAAATCGGTAAAGTCGTTTTCAAGTTATGGCGTGACCACGCGAAATATGGATTCATTTTATATACAAGGTGACTCATCAATGCGTGGACGGAATATTACTCAAAAACAAATACATTTTGGGAAAATCTATTTATGGCATTTTATACATGACATTTGAGGGCACATTTCTAAAATATTGGCAATTATACAGGGTGTCCCAGTTTCGACCTACATATCAAAGTTGTGATTTTTCAAATGAAATGCTTCAAATTTTATTGCATATTTGGATAAATAAATTCTAAAGAAGAAAATTGATATAACATACTATGGGGTTTTGGTAATTAGCTACTGAGATATAAGATGTTTTATCTAGAAAAAAAACCCATTTCGGCAACGCCTCAGTCCGCCATTTTGAAATTTGGAGTGCTGAATTTTGTATCAAAAAAACTTATACACCTCAGCTTTAATCTTGTTTGTTACTTTTTCGAATTTTAATTTCTGCTGATACAGGGTGGTCAAAAACGCAAATTGTAGTTTTTCTCAAAAATTTCAAATGCATCATCCTGTATATTTGTGCACGGTTAGATTCAATTTTTTATAAGCTTTTTTTTTATACTAGTCACATAAGGATTTTTACGGCTATTTTTTCGGATATTAGCACGTCTTTTATGGAACGGCTTAATTCCCTAAAATATCGCATCATCCTTGGAAATAAATAAATTGTTGATTAGTTACAAACTGTCAAATTTAGCTTTGTGAGCATTATAATAAAAGCGGTTGTAATGGGCCTATATCTTGGCCTCTTAGATCACCAGATATGACACCGATGGACTTCTTTCTATAGGGTTACGTTAGGCAAGAGGTTTATAGATATCCACCATCTACCCCAGAAAATATGAAGTACAGGATTAAGGATGCTTTTCTGAACACAAGGGAACACATGCTGAGGAATGTGCAACGGTCATTTATCTAAAGACTACTATGGATGATGTGATTTTTTCCTTAATTTTGTTGTGTTGTTCTATTAAAAGCTTAATAACTCAAATTCTAGTGATTTTATCTAAATCAAACTTATACCAAAAAAAGCTTATAAAAAATTGAATCCAAAATTGCACAAATATACAGGGTGATGCATTTGAAATGTTTGAGAAAAAGTACAGTTCGCCTTTTTGATCACCCTGTATGAGAAAAAATGAAAATAGCAAAAAGTAACAAATAAGATAAAAGCTGAGGTGTGTAAGCCTTTTTGATACAAAATTCAGCACTCCAAATTTCAAAATGGCGGTTGGAGAGGTTGCCGAAGTGGACGGTTTTTCTGAACAAAACACCTCACATCTCAGTAGCTAATTATCAAAACGCCATAGTATGTTATATCAATCTGCTTCTTTTGAATTGGTTTTTCCAAACATGCAATAAAATTTGAGACATTCCATTTAAAAAATCACAACTTTGATATGCATGTCAAATTTGGGACACCCTGTATAATTGCCAATATTTTAGAAATGTGCTCTCAGATGTCTTGTGTAACATGCCATAAATAGATTTTCCCTAAATGTATTTGTTTATGAGTAATATTCCGTTCACACATGGATGGACCACCCTGTATATACTGATTTTCTTATACAGGGTGACCCAACGAAAACGTCGCACAAACATTGTGACTTTCCTGGTACATTTTGGAAAAACCGCTCGGTGACGTCAATTTTTATTTCTAGGGACACATCTTTTAATCTATACCCGTACAATACAGGGTGATCCAAAAATAAGATATAGAAGATTGTGCCAATAGTGAAACTAATATTTTTGATTATTTGCTTTCAAATAAAACAGGTATCCGTTTTGAAAAAACAAATCACTAGCGTCGCGTTTTGCAACCCTTAAGCACTTCCAGCGCCCTTTTTTAAGCAGTACCCCCCGTCGGGCCACCCATTGGTACTTGGGATCTGATCCTCTTAGGTCACCTTCGCAAATCCCCGGGAAGAGTGGCGGTCGGTACCGAGGCGGCATCCTCTTCCCCCTTGGCAATCCCCGATAATCTCCCCGCAGTGAAAAATCACGCAGAGCCGTACAATGGGCATGGCTACTCATTATTCGGGTTAAAAACTAATCTCGAATCTCGGAACGGACACCTAGACCGCATGCCGGGCGCGATATTACTCCCAAGACGCAGTGGCAGCCCGACCATTGTTTCGTTCATCCGCAAAGGAAATCGACAATGACAGAAGATTATATTCGTATGGATCGTTTAGGTTGCTTTTACTTTCAACATAGGTGAAGATTTTAGAATTTCAGATCTTCTTTCTTCTTCTTCCGGAGCATTTAAAGCCGTTCCTTTATCTTATTATTGCAATATCATTAGTGTATTGCATTAAGTCAGGGTTAGGTCTTTTCCCTGGTCGTGGTCCCATCCTGATTTTGTCTCCGATGGAGCATCATGTGTTTTTCGTTTCTCATAATTTGACAGTGATAAAAGCTTTGTAATACAGCTTTACTTATTGTCTTCGTTCAAAGTAATTTCCACCACATTCAATACACGCAGGATGCAAGATCTGGACTGTAAGGAAGGTGATCAATAAGTTTCAGTTCAGAACCTAGCGGTCAAATACTCGGTGCAAGCTGCAGCTGTTGGTATGTTACTCTCCGGTCTCCGTCAAACATTTTCTTCACAGCAGTAATGTTTTCCTCTGTTACTGACGTTCGCGGCCTTCCTTCCCCCAAAGCGTCCTCCAGAATGAAATTGCCCCTTTGTAATTCTCTGTACCATCTGAATGTAGTCGTACGACGAGGACAATCATTCTTCAATGCAAGCGTAACGTCTTCTAAGCGCTGCTCTATGCTTAAACGACGCGTAAAGTTACTCCGCAAAACTGCCCTTACGAGGGATGTCTCTTAAGTTTTGCATATGGAAATAAAACAACACGGTAGTGAGAACACTGCACGTATTGTTGTGAAACTTTGAATTTAAGAGTGAGGTTAAGATTCAGTACTGACGTCCGATCCGCGCGGCCTACTATGTTTCTATATGCAAAACTTAAAGGACATCCCTCGTATCTCACTACCTGACCAGGATGCCATAATCCGCACTTTACACTGTCAATACGAATGAACGACCAAATCGACAGACGCGCTACTGGCGGCTACTATGCACTCAAGGACACGTCTCAATATCCGGTAACATGCAGCCTCCTGTGTCCGTTCGTTAAGTCATATTGCAAAACTTTTTGTCCTATGGAATTTTTCAGTACGCCTCTGCATCCGGTAATATTCATCGCCGTGGGTCGCTTTATTACTCAGCCACCGTAGCTTTTACAATTATTATTTCGCTATAAATTTCTAGTCGCTAGATATAATTTATATAGTCTCTGTCAGGTGACCTTTTATTAGTATGCCAGTGGAAATTTGATACAGAAGGGGTGCAATTTAAAATTTCTTGGATCATCGGACCTCATTAAAATATCAATTCTGGATGTCTTTAAAATAAATCTTTTACGTACTATCCAACTATAGATAATCGCTGTTTGATATTATATTAGATATCGATTTGTGATTTTAGGTTTTCGGTTTACGATCATTGTATTTGAAAAGGCTGTAAAGATTATGGCAATGTGCAACCTTCCTTGACCTCATGCACCTTTTTATTTTATAACTAGTATTGCACAAAGTTTTTGTTTTTCTATCTCGAAGCGGTTGCCTCAGTAGCGCCTGCTCAGAGGTAATCAGAGTTAACTTGTTGATCCAAGATTTGGGCACACATTTCCGATGCCCTATGGCCAAAACGGCAGTCCTACCGATCAATACTCGACGTCGTTAGAATGATTGCCTCCAGAAGACATCAGAGGTAGAAAGAAGAACGGCCAACGATGTGAAAGGAATTTCAGGCAGTACATCTAATATGAACAGTGTAGTTTCCACTCTTCAGAAAACATTCGTCTTCGGAATTATATACAGCTTGATTATGTAGAATACGAGCCCGTTCCCACTTCAGTTGGCCCACTTCAAGATTTGTACCAAACCAAACCTGTAATTGCAACATGTGTTATTTTTATGCTGCAAATTTGATTAGGGAGTGATAAAGTTGGTGTTTTCTACTATATAATATCAAAATATTCATTGTTAATATTTTAAACCTATAACACCTTTTTGTTATTTGTGTTTGATAAGAAAAAAACTAAGATTTCAATAGTTGGGCCAACTGAAGTGGGAAGGGTCTCGTAGATCTTCCCTTGAATCTTGTTATTGTTTGGAGTTAGAGGCAATTATCGGTCCCTTCTTAGACGGATCTAACGAGCAAACTTCCACCACAGGAAAAATCATTACGAATGAGGCATAAAAAGGGACATGCTCGGGAGCAGTTACATCTCCGCTGGACGATGGCAGGAACCATGTCTAATTCAAAAGCGTTCCTATTCCGCCTAAAGGTCACTTTTCTCAGAGTTTGGGAATTATTTCTATTGATAGCACTTAGGCATTGGGAGGGAATCTATGATACAATCAGCCGCAATAGCTTGGTAAGTAGAGGAAAAAAAATAAAGTACTTGTTGTTTTAAACGAGCGTATATTTTTAAATAAACTTGCGATTTGAAGCTCCTAGCATACTCTAAAAAAAAAAATAATATTAAATGTATTTTTTACACACAAAAAGTATATTTTAAAAAAGTAAATATTTTTGTGAATGTACAACTGGTTCCCTAATTTGAGATACTATTCTAGATACTACAATGCCTATATTTTGCCCGTTTTCACCCTTCTTATCTTCGGAAAATCGACCCGTACAAAATAAAAATTCAGCAGCGCTTTCATGTTGCTTTCGTCAGAAGGTGAATCATCCGACTTTGGATTCTGAACTTGGACTGGAGGGGGAAGGTATCTATCCGAATCCTTTTGAGGCTTTTAAATAATCCATCTCCTTCCTCTTGTGATTCCAGGCATCCGCATCTTGATACAGGGCTCTAATTTGAGATAGTTTCAAATTAGGAAAACTTGAGTATCTCAAGTTTAAAAAGTTTGCACAAGCATATTTAGGTTATATACCTAATAAAATCACAATATTGTAAAAGAAAATATATTTGTAATCTACTAAATTTATATCAGACGATTGTTCTAAATATACTAAGTGACATATAAATCCGAACACCCAGTTTAAATGGTTTTATTTTAATAAAATTTTGTATAAGTACTTAATGAAGCATAATAAGTAAATGATAAAAATTTCAAAATGATTGCACTGCTTTAAAGCCCTTTGACCTTTAATAATGTGTGGATGCACCCTGATGTGCTACGCATTCTCCAACGCGCCTAGGCATGCTTCTGATCAGGTGGTCAATGTCCTCCTGTGGTATCTCATTCCAGGCAACCACCAACTCCTCTCGAAGTGCTTCTAGAGTCTGAGGAGGACGTTGCAAATTGAGCAATCTCCTACCCATCATATCCCACACGTGCTCAATTGGGGATAAGTCGGGAGATCTTGGTGGCCCTGGTAACAATGTGACATCATTATGTTGAAAGAAGTCTATTGTGACTCTTGCAACGTGTGGTCGGGCATTATCTTGTTGGAAAGTTGGATCTGCCAGGGTGTCAAGATAGGGTAAAAGATGGGGTTCTAGAACTTCGTGGATATAACGCTGCGCGTTCATGTTACCTCTGATGAAGATTAAAGGTGACCTGGAACCATAAGCTATAGCACCCCAAACCATAACTCCAACAGTGTGATGAACATGTCTTTCAACAAAAAACTGTGGATTCCTCCTTTCACCACGTCGCCTTCTAACCCTGGCACGACCATCGTGCATGCCTAAACAAAATCGAGACTCGTCACTAAAGACAATACTGTTCCATTCCTGATCCCAGAGTGACCGTTGTCTGCACCACTCAAGGCGATTACGTCGGTGTTCTCGAGTTAAAGGGAGGACCCAGTGTGGCCGGTATGAAAACAAGCCAAAACTTCTCATTCGTCGGTAAACACTTCGCATGCCAATAGGTCTTCCGTGTTCTGCAAACCATTCATTTGCAATGGACCTGGTAGTGGAGAAACGGTCCCTTAAGGCCAATAATCTTAGGCGGCGATCTTCACGGTCTGTTGTTCTACGGCGGCGTCCAGTGCTCCTTGCTCTTTGCGTACGGCCTTCTCGAAGCCATGCCTGACAACACCTAACCACAGTGTCTACACTTCTTTGCACTCTAACTGCAATTGCCCGAAAAGAAAGTCCAGCTTCCCGAAGTCCCACTATACGGCCCCTATCAAACTCACTAAGTTGACGAAATCGTACAGGTCTCCGTACTCTAGACATCGTAACCGATCGTAAAGGATGTCAAGAACCAAAATCCGCCAACGTTGATTCTTACTGCGGCTGAAATATTCATTTTTAGAGCGTTAGTGAATTAAAAAAAGCAGTATAAAAACCGGAATGTCCAACTGATAAGGCTGAAATTTTTTTCACTTGTTATTTACAGTAAGATAAATACATTCACCAACTTTTATTAAAATAAAGCCATTTAAACTGGGGATTTATATGTCACTTAGTATAACTTTCCTTAATTTTAGTAATCACCTTTGTCGCACTATTAAAAATATTTTTAACTCTCAAGGAGTAACAAGTTGTGATGTCACAGCAAACCATGTGCAAAAATAAACTGTAAACACATGTAGGATACTACCGCGTCTTAGTTCACAACTTTGTGGTATTACTAGAAGATGGTGCTTCAAAGATACAAAGTTACACCACTGTCTCAAATTTGGTTCACAATACTTTTGTTAAATATTAATGCTGGAAAGCTAGTCGTTATCTTCTTGGCCAGCGATCAGAAGGATTCAGAAATTAGTCTTATGGAGGCGAAAAGTTTCTGCCTATCGTCATACAAGTAATAAGGAAAGGTTAATATACAAATCAGCTGCTGTAAACGCAAATGATATACGCGTATTTACTGCATTTTTTCGCTGCTTATTAATTACGGCAATGTTCCATTAGGATATTCCACAAGTTAAACCGGAGATTAAATCGTGGTAGCATCTCGCGAATGTCGTCCCTAGTACATGCCTAATGGTTATACGTGACACACTCGGCAACATACATCATCCAGATCCAAGATAAAGTTTTCAAGCATTTATCTTACATTTTTTCGAATT
This sequence comes from Acanthoscelides obtectus, assembly GCA_963669975.1. Lineage (NCBI taxonomy): Eukaryota > Metazoa > Arthropoda > Insecta > Coleoptera > Chrysomelidae > Acanthoscelides > Acanthoscelides obtectus. The sequence continues at coordinate 4,819,480 of CAVLJG010000007.1, read as the reverse complement.
AAGAGTTCTGTCAGGTGCGATTAATAGCTGGTAGCTACCTGTTATTTTTAATTAAAGGTATTTCGTTATGGTTTACGAGACATCCAAGCTACATGTAACCCTGTGACATTTAGGACGTGTCATTGCTAGTTTTTGAATATGAGTTTTTTGTGGAATTGTGTCTGTATATTGTTCAATACAATAACAGCCGCAGTATCCGCCAAGCAAAAAGTTTGTCACTAAGCTGAATTTCCTGAAAAGAGACACCATTAATTTTTTCTGGCCAAATTTACAATATCTTCTACTGATTCAACGTTCTTCACATTTTCATATTGCTTCTGTCATCCTCTTCTCTTCAGTCAAACTGTCAGGAACCACTCTTCAGCAACACCTTTGAAAAACCACTACTTTATTTTACAAACATTGAAACTTTTAGAATTTTCTGGACGAATACTCCCGTGGAAAGTATACCTAAGTAACATAACCTTTCGTGTTTATGGTTTACGTTTTGTTTTCGATACCCTATGGATTGAAAAAGTCCTGATTGACACATAAGATGGGACTAACTCAGAAATCCAAATCAGCAAGCGCAATATTACTGAAAAGTTTTAATGATCAGCCTGATCCCACAGACAACTTTCGGTTCCGAATATGCCGCCTTGATATTATCGTCGAATACTTCGTATAATACCTATCAGTTTTAATGATATATCTATCAGATGACAAGGTGGAGGAGTGGTCAAGGGTCATCTCGAATGCTGCCGCCAAGCTGTCTTGATTATGAAACTTGTGATAATGCGGGATTCCCAGTGGCGTTGCTTCAATTTTTACAAAGGGCAAACGTACGAATTAAGATAGTCTGGTAATAAATATCCTAACACCGATAGTATTTATTGTCATTGTAACAGCTGAATCAAATGTAAATCACTTTTTACAAGATTTATTTAACTTGGCAGTTGGTATGTTAGCTCGGTATTACTGGACAAATCTTGGAACTGAATTTTGAAGTAAAACAAATGAAAAAGAAATAAAAAAAAAAGAAAACATTGATTGTGCAATAAAGCAAACAAAGAGGGAATAAGCAAAAGAAATTAATTATCTAGTGGGGCAGGTTGTCTCAAATTAGCGGAGGCCTCTTGTCACATGGGACAACCAGCCCCCCCACACTAGACGATTATCTTTGCACATCATTCTACGTAGGTATATGTATATAATGTATTTTTTTGATATTTTCAGGTTACATAAGCATGGTTCGAAATTTCAAAAGGAAGACTGAGAAGGGCTAAGCGCCGCCTGACGTACTTCTAAGAACAGCTAGATTAGTGAGATTAGGATCCTCAATAAGAAAAGCGGCAGCTGACTTCAATGTAAATTACCGTACTTTTGCAAGATACTGTAAGAAAATTCCAGAGTCTGAATTACTTGATGATCGAGTTGTTGCGCCGTCAATTTCAGTTGGCTACATCAAAAATCATTTAGTATTTGAGCCTGAACTTGAAAATCATCTAGTGGAATATGTACTCAAAGCATCTGATATTTATTTTGGATTATCACCCGAGGAAGTACGTGGACTGGCATATGAATTTGCTAATGCTAATTCGTTGAAAATGCCGGAAAATTGGAAGCTCCATAAAATAGCCGGTCCTGACTGGTTTAGTGCGTTTCTAAAACGTCATCCTGTACTGTCTATCCGCAAACCGGAAGCAACTAGTTTAGCAAGAGCCAGTCGTTTCAGTAAAACGAACGTCAACGCATTTTTTGATAATTTAGCTTCAGTTATGGAAAAACATAAATTTGAGCCTCACGAAATCTGGAACATGGACGAAACTGGGATTACGACTGCCCAAAGACCCGATCGCGTTGTTGCCAGAAGAGGATTCAAACAGGTTGGTTCGATAGTTTCATCAGAAAGAGGAACTCTTGTTACTTTAGCAAGTGCAGTACCAGCTATTGGAAATTCCATACCTCCTTTTTCCACGGGTACATTTTAAACCACATTTTTTAAATTCGTCTTCTCCTGGCTCACCAGGTTCTGTAAACCGATCAGGTGGGATGAAAGAGTCACATTTCTTGGAGTTTCTTAGATTTTTTCACCTTCATGTGAAAAGTACTGTGGAAAGACCGTGCCTGCTTTTACTAGATAACCATGGATCACATCTGAGTATAGAAGGACCGAATTTTGCCAAAGCAAATGGTATTGTCATGCTCTCTTCTTACCCTCACTGTTCACATAAACTTCAACCTCTTGACCGCGCCGTTTTCGGCCCTTTTAAGACATATGTAAATACGTCCTGCGATGCTTGAGTTTTAAATTATCCCGGTAAGACCATGACTGTATACGACATACCTTCAGTGGTCTCTATTGCATACCCCCTCGCATTTACTCACAAAAATATACTAAGTGACATATAAATCCGAACACCCAGTTTAAATGGTTTTATTTTAATAAAAGTTGGTGAATGTATTTATCTTACTGTAAATAACAAGTGAAAAAATTTTCAGCCGTATCAGTTGGACATTCCGGTTTTTATACTGCTTTTTTTTAATTCACTAACGCTCTAAAAATCAACGTTGGCGGATTTTGGTTCTCGACATCCTTTACGATCGGTTACGATGCCTAGAGTACGGAGACCTGTACGATTTCGTCAACTTAGTGAGTTTGATAGGGGCCGGGCCGTATAGTGGGACTTCGGGAAGCTGGACTTTCTTTTCGGGCAATTGCAGTTGGAGTGCAAAGAAGTGTAGACACTGTGGTTAGGTGTTGTCAGGCATGGCTTCGAGAAGGCCGTACGCAAAGAGCAAGGGGCACTGGACGCCGCCGTAGAACAACAGACCGTGAAGATCGCCGCCTAAGATTATTGGCCTTAAGGGACCGTTTCTCCACTACCAGGTCCATTGCAAATGAATGGTTTGCAGAACACGGAAGACCTACTGGCATGCGAAGTGTTTACCGACGAATGAGAAGTTTTGGCTTGTTTTCATACCGGCTACACTGGGTCCTCCTTTTAACTCGAGAACACTGACGTAATCGCCTTGAGTGGTGCAGACAACGGTCACTCTGGGATCAGGAATGGAACAGTATTGTCTTTAGTGACGAATCTCGATTTTGTTTAGGCATGCACGATGGTCGTGCCAGGATTAGAAGGCGACGTGGTGAAAGGAGGAATCCACAGTTTTTTTGTTGAAAGACATGTTCATCACACTGTTGGAGTTATGGTTTGGGGTGCTATAGCTTATGGTTCCAGGTGACCTTTAATCTTCATCAGAGGTAACATGAACGCGCAGCGTTATACCGACGAAGTTCTAGAACCCCATCTTTTACCCTATCTTGGCAACCTGGCAGATCCAACTTTCGAACAAGATAATGCCCGACCACATGTTGCAAGAGTCACAATAGACTTCTTTCAACATAATGATGTCACATTGTTATCATGGCCACCAAGATCTCCCGACTTATCCCCAATGGAGCACGTGTGGGATATGATGGGTAGGAGATTGCTCAATTTGCAACGTCCTCCTCAGACTCTAGAAGCACTTCGAGAGGAGGTGGTGGTTGCCTGGAATGAGATACCACAGGAGGACATTGACCACCTGATCAGAAGCATGCCTAGGCGCGTTGGAGAACACATCAGGGTGCATCCACACATTATTAAAGGTCAAAGGGCTTTAAAGCAGTGCAATCATTTCGAAATTTTTATCATTTACTTATTATGCTTCATTAAGTACTCATACAAAATTTTATTAAAATAAAACCATTTAAACTGGGTGTTCGGATTTATATGTCACTTAGTATACATAGTCTGGATTTCGGGTGTCGGGTGTATTTCCTTACAACAGAGATACAACTGATAGACCAGATCCGGGTATCTTGAACGAAGCAATAACCCGGAAAATTTAAACGAAAAGGAAGTTGGGCCAAATCAAACCATCTTGAACGAAGATGAAACTGTAAGTCCGATAAATATTAACACGCAGGAAGCAATAGATAATATACTACAGAGCAAAACAGCTAATCAAACTAGTTTGAAAATGAATCGAGTTTCCCGTCGTAAACGAGACAGTGCAATACTCGCTGACACTCCAGTAAAAGGCGAATTAGAGAAAGAGAAAAATGAAAGCTGGAACAAGAAAAAGAGGAACAGGGAAACAGTGAGAAGAGACGTTTTTGATTCAGAAAAAAAAAATGAAGGAATCTAAAAAAATTGAAAGACGCAAGTCCTGTTCAGATAATGAAACTGATGGAGAAGAATGTTTTTGCTTGATTTGTCTTGAACCGTTTTCTAACAGCGCGCCAAATGAAGAATGGGTGAAATGCTCATCATGTGGTATTGGGTAATTTTGAATTTGTAAAGTTAGAGGGATATGTTCGGCTGTTTTTTGATACAGAGTGAGTTTGTTTAGCGGTTCAAAAATATGTTTATTCGGAGGTGGTAAGTGCCTAACAAAGTAAAACCAATAAATTGTCGCTTTAACGGCTTGCGCGCCACTGAGTTCGATTATTATTGCCTCCGCTATCTCCCCGCCGCATCTCTAAAAGGCATTAAAATTTCCTAACGTCGTAATGTACGAATCATGTAATTGTGTTTGTCGGAGATGCTGCACAACGGAAAGTGTGGGTTTTGCTTATTTTTTGATTCAGTTATGTCTTCTGGACACCGTTCTTTGATATCGAGATCCCCGGAAAAAGAAGACTTTTATGGAATCGGTGCAAATTTTGGAACGTTACATGAAGAAAAAGTTGAACCGATGAACTGCCCCATGGACTTTATAGAACTGGATAGCATATAATAATAATAAAACGCCTTTTTCGGCAAAGTTTAGTATAAGCCATTCTATCAGTTATTCCGTAAAATGTCTATCCACAAAATAAACAATATATACCACTAAAAATGGAGAGATTTCAACATAAAAAAGCTTTAGTATCAGAGGGTAAAGCATTGTACATGATAGTAGCATTATACGTAAAACGTTTAGTAAAAAATGAAGTTCTGTGACTAGGCGTTGTTATTGTATCAATAAAGCGAAATCTCGTAAGTGCATAGAAATGATATTTAAACTTTTTGTTTCTTTTTGTTTTTTCATCAGATATAACATTTTTGCATCACTGCCACTTGTGACCACAATTTTTGTTTTGGAAGTCTATGTAGAAATGCAACTTGATGTCCAACAATAAAAAATTGCATCAAATAGACTGCCTCTATAATTCCCACGCCTTCTAGTACATTGTAGCGCGATGCCATCAAACTTAGATTTTTTTCAGTACTTGCAACGCACTACTTGGGCTTTTCATGAACAAAAAAATCATCAGATTTCATTTTTTTAGATTTCCGTTGTAAAACTGCTTGTCAACAATGTTTGATACAATAGCTTTTGATACGTACTTCTAATGGGTGATTTTTTTGCTAGTATCTTTTTGGCAACACTGTTTTTGACAGATGACGCGTGAATCGTGTCTTGTGTCATTGTCAAACTTGTTCAGTTTGGTCTATAATTTAACCATGAATCGACTTACGAACGAAGAACGCTTGCAAATTATTGAATTTTACTATCAAAATTCATGCTCGGTTAAGAGAGTGCGTCGAGCACTGCTTCCAATTTATGGGCAATTTGGTCGGCCTACTGAGGGAGCTATTCGGAAGCTTGTGACTAAATTTCGAACCCAGTTTACATTATTGGACATTAAACCACCAACGCGCAGACGTAGAGTGAGGACTGAAGAAAATATTGCGGCTGTATCCGCCAGTGTTAGTGATGACCTTGAAATGTCGATTCGCCGCCGTTCGCAGCAATTGGGCCTCTGTCACTCCACTACGTGGACAATTTTGCGACAGGATTTGGGTGTAAAACCTTATAAGATACAGCTGGTGCAAGAATTGAAGCCACACGACCTCCTACAATTTGGTGAATGGGCGCTGGCAAAGTTGGAGGAAGATCCACATTTTTATCGAAAAATTGTGATCAGCGACGAAGCTCATTTCTGGTTGAATGGGTACGTTAACAAGCAAAATTGCCGCATCTGGAGTGAAGACCAGCCAGAAGCATTGCAAGAGCTACCAATGCATCCCGAAAAAATCACTGTTTGGTGTGGATTATGGGCCGGTGGCAACGGCCGGAACGTAACTGTGAATGGCGAGCGCTACCGTGCGATGATAACAAACTTTCTTTTGCACAAAATGGAAGAGCTGGACTTGCCTGACATGTGGTTTCAACAAGACGGTGCCACATGCCACACCGCACGCGAAACAATGGCCCTATTGAGAGGCGTGTTCGGTGAACAGTTTATCTCACGTCAATTGGCCGCCTAGATCGTATGATTTAACGCCGTTGGACTATTTCTTGTGGGGCCATGTTAAGGCTAATGTCTACAGGGATAAACCAGCAACGATTGACGCACTGGAAGCCAATATTGAAGCATTTATTCGTGAGATACCGGCCGATATGTTGGAGAGAGTGTGCCAAAATTGGACCTTGCGCATGGGCCATCTAAAGCGGAGCCGCGGCCAACATTTACATGAAATAATCTTTAAACATTAAATTATATCGACCGTTCTATCGACTCAAATAAGGATTATCGTTTTTTCAGATTTTTTGTGTTTTTTTTTTGAAAATCAAATCCTATACCTCTTAAAAAATCACCCGTTAACGCTCATATATCGCGCCCACCTCGTATGTCACCGCGTTGCTTGCTATTATACCTGTTTTTATAAGTCACTTGGATCGAGCACCAGAGATGCAATATTTACAAATAACCCCGTGGCGCACGGCAAGTGCGACCAATAGGCGATCCGTCTACTGAAAGCATTTGTCCGTATTAAGGGTTTTTCAGTGCACACATTTTTTGCGCCAGGTGACAACCGGAAACATCGCAAAAAGGCGTGAAACGAACGCCGATCAAGAGAGCACGTCAAGTGTTAACCTCCTGAAAAGTATTGTTATTTAGTTGTTGGAATCCAGTAAAGTTAAGAAAAATACAGTCCACGACGTTATTCATCATCCCGATAATCCCGTACAAGGGTAAATGTACCTATGAGGTGTGAAATATGTCTAATAGGTGTACAGAATTACTCGCATTGGAATATTTTTGTTAATATGCCATAACCAATGTTTTAATACTTAAGACAAACAACGCATGCATATTGGTTCAACATGTTTTATCAACTGTTCAAACAGAAGATATAGATCTGGTAAAAATTCTGGGTAAATCATTCGACTCTGTCGGTATTTCATTTCAGACATTTGTCAAATTGTTGTATAACACCTGCAGGCAACACCAAAATATTCGAATAACCTAAAGACAACATGGACGATGCCAAGATTATACACAGCCACCCGCCATATTGGGCAAACATTTATTCCTCTATTTAATATTAAATAATTATGTTTCAGTTTCAGTTGTGGGAGATTTAACGCAGATAAGGTCAGTTTTCCATCTTAAAAATCTAGACATACTTTTGATCATTATCAAAATATGAATCAAATACGAAACCCGTAGAAATCGCGTAAATAATTTGCACGATAATCACAATAAAATTTGCTGCGCAAGTAATTGAATAGCCCTATATAACAGTGTAGAAGTTTATCATATACCTGGGTATGAAATTCACAATGGCCGATATGTAAGTAAACAAGATGACTGTAATGTGTTAGTTATATATTCTTCTTCGTCTTTACAATACATAAAAAATACTTTGGTTGCAATAAAGTAGAATCACGTAACAGAATAGTTGTATAGTTGACAAAAACTGAATCTTGCACTGACGCAAATGTCCTATAGCGGCTGCAAGAGGCTTACACTTTTGTTGTATAACTGTTACGTGCAGCCGTTGTACAACCTCTTAACTGACTGAAGTGTCCTATTAGGTGTGCCCATTCCGCTTGTATACCAGTTCTAAGAGGGTTTTGCCAGTGTTCTTACAGTATACAATGCTGTTTAAGGAATACCGTATAATCATTCTTGCAACTCTAATAGGAGTGATAATTGTTAGTTGGGTACCAACCGGAATGGCACCCCTAATTTTCCCAATCGTTGGATTAAAGTCACCTTCCATAGCTTTTAGGAACTTTCTTTCCCAATCTAACAATTTAATTGCTTTATTACTAGTTGTTTTTAGATCTGTTTTTTCTTCAATCTTGATTTCATGTTGTTAATTTTTTTTAATAAGCCTTTAGTATCTAATGGTTTGCCGAATGTTGATTCGTATTTGTTCAACATCTTCTTCAAGGCATCGTCCTTTCTCATTTTTATTTGAGGAACTTGTGAACGGTCTGTGCAAGCCTTGGAGTACAACTGTCAGTGATGCTGAGTGAACGAACTCCCACGTCAACCACAAGCTGGAACAAGTCAGAACATGTCGCTCAAGATACAAATACCAGTCAACCTTTTACTTCTTGGAGAATATCCTCGCAAGTATGAGGTTATACCTTTTTCTCCGAAGCAAGACCTTATACTTTTACCTTATGCTTTCGAGTATATGCTTCTCTTTTATGAATACGTCTCATTATGTTGCAAAAATTGAACAAATTACTTTTTCTGGCTGTAACACTTATAATGTCAGTACATTTAATAAATAAATTGCCGCCTTCTTTCAGCATCAAATCTCTCCTTAACGTGTCTCACATTTGTTTCGAAAGGTCCTATATGTATATACAGTAAATCTCCGGTAGCAGCGCCGTATTTCAGTAGCTTCCCTGCGGCACCAGTAGCGAACCCGAAACGACGCTTGGCTTGACAAATAGACGCGTCGACGGCGTCGACCAGCGAAGAGCGATTGCGGTCTCTTTTTATGTTTCCGGTTGGCCGGAAGTTCCGCTCCCTGCCTGCCCCGACTCCGCCACCGGTCGATATACATCTACGTGCAGTACCGCCACTGCAGATTAACTTCCTGTTTCCGCTGCGTACGACAGATTCGCCGCGCTTTAATCACACGAATTTTTACGGATATTCCGTTGTGGCTACAGGTAGGCCTCTGCGGTGCCGAGAAGCACGTATGATGTATACTTTATCTGAAGTCACTTGAAATAGCATAAAAACCTTTGGCCGGCGCGTCCTTTGTAATTTCATGACGTATCATAGGCGTGCGGTCATTTATTTAGAACGATGATAATAATGTTTTTATATCACAATAAATGGATTTTACTATCTTCTTATTTTTATGATTTGGGATAAAAAATACTTATATTGGGAGTTTCATTTATGTTGACTGAAAGTTAAGAAATGGAAAAATTACAGAATTCCAACGTTTGACATAGGCAAATATTTACATAGCAGGTAGGTATATAAAAAGGTATATAAAGACTTACATTATAGGTATTTATATATCATCCTCGCCTTCGGAGCTGTCGCTAGAGTCATCTTGTAGAGGAATTACAACGGGATTTACAGGAGGCAAAACACAATATTCATTTTCTTTTTCAATAATATGACTAGAACACTGCTTCCATAGGTCTGTGGCAGCAATATGAGATACTGCATCTCTTATTGTGGCCAATAGCGATTCACTTTATTGAGGGGTCTGATCATGTTTTCTTACTTTTTTTTTAAAGCAGCCCAGACCAACTCAATCGGGTTAAAAATGCAGTAATAGGGAGGTAGACGTAATACTTCATGGCCATTTTGCTGAAGCATATTGTCAACAACATACTCTTTTTCAAATTTTTGTCTTTTAATAAGACCCAATAATATGGCTTTGGTTGATTTTTGTGATATTCCCATTCCCTTATCCTTCATAAAATCAATAATGTCTTGTTTTTTTGTGCCTGTATTCGGAATTTTGTTTTTCTGTCGGGAATGGTATGGCGCATTGTCCATAATAATCACTGAATTTGGGGAAATGTTTGGTATTAACTGCTGCTCTATCCACTTTTCAAATAAGTCGGAGGTCATGTCCTCATGATAGTCGGTACATGATTCTTTGATATTTTTGGCAGACAACAGCAAGGCATTAGGTATAAATCCATTTTCACTGCCAGCATGGAGAATAATGATTCGTTTTCCACGGTTGCATGGTGCATTTAAAATGCACTTGTTGCTGTCGTCAACCCAGCCGTACTGCACAACATCATGGGTATCATACCACGTTTCATCCAGGTAAATCAAATTTCTTTTCTGCTCTCTATAGATTTTAACTTTGTGCAAAAATTCTTGGCGCAATTCAACGATTCGAGACGACTCCATAATCACCATTCTTTTATCTAATTTTTGGTATTGAAAACCACACAGTTTTACAATACAGTGCAGTGAGTCTAAGCATTTGTAATTATAAAAATCTTCAGGATAATCTTTTAATTTATCCCGTATCATTTCCAACGTGGGCACCAAATTTTCTTTATAAAATCCGTATATTATACGACGAATATCTTCCTGAAAACCCACGTCTATTCTTTTTAATTTTTGCCCTATGCGCTTTCTGTGGAAGGAATGGTTGACTACATCTCCTCTTTTTATAACTCGATAAATGGTAGACCGACTGATTTTTGTCAGGATACAAATTCTGTTTAAAATTTGATTTTGCGAGGAATCTGGATTTTCGTTTTTCAGACAATCATACATATTTAGGATTACTCTTTGGGTCTGTTCCTCTAAATCTTTATGAAAGAATTCTGCGTGCACAGGTTCATCAACCATCTCCTCGTGGCTTGGAGCATTTTCCCAAGGTCTCCAAAGAGCCGTATTTAGGACACACAAGAACAATCAACACAACAATTAAATCAACAAGTGAACGGAGTATTCAAAAGTCAAAAACACACAAACTAATAAAATCCATGAAAAAACACGGACAGACTAAAGAAAACACGTTTATTCACCGCTACACGGCACTGGCTAAACTGTTTCAATTTTCAGTAGCCACCTGCACTTGTTCGGAGCTCTGAAATACACGCTTTCTCATTGGCTATGTCCACGCATAGGCGTGCTTTACTCCACGTGGACCGGTGAAACTGCCTTTGATCTTATACGGGGGATATTTGCTGCGAAATTTGGCGATTTTTGCAGCAACAGAGCGTGTTAAATATAGATATATAAAACGCACCCGGTATTTCACAGTGTTTTAAGTGACTTCAGATATACCATACTTCGATGCACTCTCTTAACCGAGCATGAATTTTGATAGTAAAATTCAATAATTTGCAAGCGTTGTTCGTTCGTAAGTCGATTCATGGTTAAATTATAGACCAAACTGAACAAGTTTGACAATCGCACAAGACACGATTCACGCGTCATCTGTCAAAGACAGTGTTGCCAAAAAGATACTAGCATTAGCTGGCATTTTTGAATGCGTCAACTGCAATGGATGAGAAGTATCAAAATTGTTCTAAGGCAGTGTTTCAGAATGATCGTTGACGGATATTTGCAATCGCAAAAGCTAGCTATCCAACGAACAAAAATGCAATTTCAAAAATGTGTCTTAATAGACACTAACTGCACTGGAAACGATCCGACCGCAACGAGGTGATGCGTTAATCTTGTTGATGTGTGCTCGGAGGGGCACGTGTTTACCCAACATGGTAACAGGGATGGGGGTGGCGCGGCATTACCGCAAATTCCCCCCAAGGCACAATTAGGCAGATCTCTGGAAGCTGATCTGCCGGCGCTCGTTTCGACGATCATTCATCGGATTGGGAGATCGCGTCAGCGCGAGCGCTCCGCGTTTGTTAAAAAAATTACCGGAGAGGAGTTGCCATGCGACAGGCCACAATGAGCGTTGCGGTGACTTCCGCTAATTAGCGAGAATATGCGTAATCTGGCGTGTACAAGGTGACGGATGCACAGACGAAGGGCTTGTTTATATTACACAACTCGGCGCGGAATACCATACCCATATCTGAATACAGTATACAGGGTGTTCATTTGAAAACTTGCCACTACGGATTTATCGAAAACCGTAGATTAAAAGAAAAAACGTCGGGATTTGTCAAGGGGGACAAGTTTTTAACCAAAAACTACTTCATCTCCTTTCAGCCTTTCTTTTAAACAACAAGAGGTATCAAGTGATCGCTTATTTGAGGTCTTTCGAAGACCTTCATTTTGACGTTTTGTAAACCTTCCTTTCCGCAAAAAGTCCAGGAAAGATGGAATGCAATGAAGATTCCAACTTTTCTGCACAATCACAGAAAGGGGGTTAGCATTAGCTTCCGGTAGCTCAGTCGGTGGCATGAAGACATCTACAGGCGTGTAGCTGTTGTGTCGACCATGGCATGGCTAGAGGACGGAAGAACAAACAGAACACAAAAATTTAACAGATTTTATTTAACAAAAAAGCATTTTCATTACATTTGAAATTGAAATTTTAAAGAACAAAATAAGTTTTAAATCTTTGGCGCTGCTATAAAACTACAGTATATTCAGATAAGAGATAGACCGGACATAAACAAGACCACTGTAACATTCGGCAGGGACGTATTAAGAGTCACGCAGTACATATTTTAGATAGTAGATGCTGCTTTGCGTAACTTTGAAGTAAATTAGCACAATTCGATGTGTATACGATTGGTGATGGATATAGGATCATGTGGGGGTGGGGTAAGAAATATATAATGATGTAAATATACATAAAGGTTTCAAAATTTTCGCTTCGATTTCCAGCTTCGGATGCCGCCTGATGTTTGGTGAAATACAGTCGAATATAATCTCAAAATGGCGTTTAAGTTAGGCTAAATTAAAAATAATCGTATATCTCTTAAAATTGCTTTTAGAATATTGATTAGTAGATTTTTTGATTTCTAGGTAAATATGTAACCAAATTAAAACGTTCAAAACGTAAAAAAATGTGCATGGTTGAACATTGTCAGAAAGTAGATTCTTGAATAGGTTTTGCCAAAATGGGTTCAAAAATGTCAATAATTAATTAGAAAATACAGTAGCTTTATAATTACTTATAACTTACCGAATTTGATGAACGACATCTTTTATTGGAAATATGAGCTTGATGAGCTTTCATCATCGCTACTGCCTGAAGCACCAACTTCAATAATGAATGGCTCGACTTGTTCCTCTAAAATATTGTCCAGTTCCCAAATTCTCTTTTCAACTTTGTCTTTCACGTGCTTAATACAGTTTTCCCATTTTTGCGCTGTTATTAATTCTAGTGCTTCTTTGAAAAGTCCTTTGAGGTCACAAAATTTAAAAGTTGTATTGTGCTTAGCTATATAATTTTTAACCTCTGCCCATATGAGCTCAATGGGATTGAGCTCGCAATGGTATGGAGGTAAACGGAGCACAGTTTTATTTTGACTTGCTGCCATTTCGTCAATGGCGTATTTTTGATATTCCGCCTTGTGATCCTTGACAATTCTTAATAATTGTACTTTCAGCATTGCTTCTTCAAAGTTGATATTTTTCGAGCGGAGCCAATTTTGAACATCAACTTTCCTTGAAGCCGTTGTTGGGACCTTCTCCATTCTTCGAGAATGATAAGGCGCATTATCCAACACAATTACTGCGTTTTCCTCTAAGTTCGGTAAAATTTTTGAAAACCACTGTTCAAACGATTCGCCATTCATTTCCTCGTGGTAATCTCCAGTTTTCTTAGACTCAAAGCACCACAGACCGTCAACAACAAATCCATCCTCACTGCTAATATGGCAGATAATTGGCCTTTTCCCTTTACCTGGAAATCGAGGTACTAACTGGTGTAGATTTATTTCAATAAGCGAACCTTTTTCAAATGTTTTCATCACATTCAGCGAAATAACATTGAGACATGAGTATCAGATTGCTATAATTGGGATTATTTAGTCATATTGAAAGAAAGAATATTGAACGTCGTATGATTACTCAGCGCTTCACAATTTAATTTAAAGTTATAAACCTTTAAAAAATGAATGATCAGGAACCTGAAATACGCGCAAATATTAATATTAACAAATTATAACTTTATAAAGCTTAAAGTATGAATTAAAATGATTAGAAATATTAGGAACGGTACACAATATAAAACTTAGTAACTTTTTTTAAGTTTATAATATTTGACATATTTTAAGATTATATTAAAAAACTATTGAAATATCGAAAACACATAAAAACATGGCTTAAAAAAGTTCTAACAAATGAAAATGACAATAAAACATCCACGCATTTTATCGAAAGTTATAAAAGTTTTGTTACTTGTAATATGTTTTATCTGCCCCCTGGAATTAATGTTTAGAACCTTGTTCCCAAGGTTTGAAAAACATCCGATTGTTGTCTGTTACTCGTATTTACCTGCTGGATTTTTTAATCCGGTGGACAGTCCATCTAGAAAGGCCCTCCTGGATGAAGTTACAGAATCATCAACCCATACTTTACTTGTAGTGTGTCCTGCGTTTACCCACGTTTCATCAAGGTAATAAATCTTCCTGTTTTGATTTCTATATTTCCCAATTTTTGTTAAATAATCCCTCCTCCATAGCACAATTTCTTCTCTATCCAGTAGTAAACTATTACGACCCCGTTTTTTCCATTTGAAATTTAAATGCTTCAGTAACGCATTGAAAGTTGATCGTTTGAAATTTGGCAACGTTGTATCTCCATTTACCTCCTGCAGTACTTTATCTATAGTAGGTATTTCATTCCTAAAGAAGAATTCGTGCACTTTCCTCCTAATCGCATGCTTATCAGCTTCATCCAATGATTTAACAATACTTTGGCGATGTTTACTGGTCATTGGCTCAGAAAAGGTGTGATTTTTTTGTATTGTCTTAACACATTAAACACTGATGCGCGACACACCCCAACTTTGTGAGAAACCTTCACAACAATTTCTTTGATGGTTGATGCCTCGTTCTCCTCGCGCTCGATCTTATATATATTCAAAATGACCTCTTTCGTTTCTGCACTCAGGTGTCTTTTTTTAGAGCGTTTCCTAGGTGGACTACAGGAGTTTACAACTTCATCGGCAGTATCTGTACTACTGGGCATTTTGCGCAAGCAGTTGATAACAATAACAATCAATAACAAGGTATAACAATAACAACGACAAACTCAACAACTTAATAAGATAACAAACGAAAACGTCCAAAGAAATATCAAATTGCAATGATGCACACGACATACGTAACACGTCTGAACCTGAATGTGACTCTGCCTTGATACGACTGCTCTGCCGCTCGGCATAGGCATTTAATTGCGAATTGACCAATGAGGGCTCCTGTTTTACGTCGAGACGGCGGCGTTACCGTGAAAATCACCCGAACCTTTTGTTTACATCCGGTCTATCTCTTATCTGAATATACTGTATACACTTATCTTTCGCTGGCCCATTTTTGACTGGACTGAAGCGAGGATGGCCAGGTGCTTGAAGTGGAGGTCCCAGTTATGAGGGGTGACCTCACATTTAGTGGCTTCAAAACTAGATGTAGGCGAAGTTGAACTTAAAGGTGATGGCGCTGCCAAGGCACATGCATGGGTGAAGTGATAGGCCAAGCAATGCAAAGTAAAAGACAAAGGCAAAGGAAAAAGTCAAAGACAAAGGCAAAGGGAAAGAGAAAGGGAAAGGGGGTGGCCCCAATCATTTTGTCCTATTCGGACACACATTCTACAAACCGCTAGCACATGGCGCTATATGACCTCATGCTACAGAGAACAAAATTCTTAGCTCAGATCAGAAACTCCGCATCAAGCGCGCTCCAAGCGGAAATTTTTCCAAGTAAAAAAGCTAGAGATGGGATTAATGAAATGATAATCGAGAAGTGATTTAATAAATACGATCGGACGGTGAAACCGTTACAGTTTGATTTTTTAAAATCGGTCGATTCGTTTTCGCGCAAATTAGAAAGATCTTTATTTATCTTAATTTCTACACTTTAAATGACATTCCTACGTTAACTTTCGTTCTTCACGCACAAAATGCAGTTTTTCTGAGAAGTAACGGTACCGATCTCTTGGCTCGTAACTATTATCCCTCTTCCGTAATATTATAACGAATGATGTGCATCAACATTCATCGCTGAATGGAGGAGATTACGGCCAAGAAAAGATATTTGCAATAATCAGGGAACAACATCGAAGATGAAATTTGTTTTTCGAACATCTGCGGAATTAACAGCTACACTGATGCTGTTCATCACTACCTGCAATCCAATCGTCCCGCCGTGCTTTTCTTGGCGGAGACGAAAATCTCAGAGTCTGCACCGATTAACCATCTAACTTCCCAAAGTACGAGGTGTACTCTAGTCTGAGAAAGAACGGGGGAGTTGTGACTTTTGTCCGCAGCAGTCTTTCCTGCTACAGAGCCATCACCCAAATTTATCTACTGCCTTTACCGTTCTTCCTCGGACCATAACCTACTAGAATACCTCGCCGTCCAGATCGACGTCCCGAACATCAATCACCCTGCTTCAGAGGTAGTTCTTCTCGGTGATTTCAATGCCCATAATGAGCTTTGGTTGGGCTCAAACAAGACCGATGCAGCAGGTCGTGCAGTCGAAGCGTTCGTTCTTACTCAAGGGCTGACCCAGCCGGTGACGAGCCCTACTTTTTTCCCCCGCATCTCGTCACACGCCAGTAGCCTGCTGGATCTCTTTCTGACCACGCATCCTGTCCCTTACAGCACTGCTGTCCTGTCCCCCCTGGGTAACCCAGACCACGGTGTTGTGGAGGTTAGGTTTCGGTCAGAACCCGCTGTGGCAGCAGAAACTCGTACAGGCCGCAAAACTTGGCATTACAGACATGCCGGCTGGGAGGGGCTCAGAGACTTCTTCTCTAGCTTTCCTTGGAGAGATCTCCGTTTCACTGACGCGGATGGAATGGAGGAATACATCCCTCACACAGTGAAAGTGCCTAAACCAGGGTCCAAGGGCCAAAGGCCAAGCCGGAAGTGCTAGCCAAGATGTTTGTTGCCAACTCCACCATGGACGTTCCCCCCAACGCCCAAGTGCCGTCAATTCTATGCGGGAGGTAACATTCAGGAAGGTTCATAAATCGCGAGCTTCTGCACTACCTCGCAAGTCACAGCTTGATTAGCGACAGACAGTATGATTCCCGGCACGAACGATCCACAGGGGACCGCCTAGCCTACGTCACGCAATTGTGGAGTAAACTCATCCAGTCTTAGGGTGAGGCTCACGTCGTTGCTCTTGACATCACGAAAGCGTTCCATCAGCTGTGGCCTTCTAAAAAAGCTTTGCAGATGGGTGGCCGCAAGATATCCGTCGTAACTGACGGCTTCTCGTCTTCATCCCACAACGTCAACGCGGGTGTTCCCCAGGGATCCCCAGGGATCGGTCTTGGCTACGACACTGTTTCTGTTACATATGAACGACCTCCTTTCCTGCACGATCAACCCAATAAAAAAATATCAATCTGCAGCGTTTGTCAAATCTTGAGTATCAAACGTTCAACCTTATCACTTATCGAAGCTATAATATTTAGCACTGATAACCGTATTCATAAATAAATTCCATGTTTTCCGATGCAGACTAATACACCGGACGTACTGGCCTTCTGCATCATCTTCAATCAATGATCGGCAGCTACCAGAAATAATAAATCCGCTCGAGTACAAGATGTAATTGAAAGCAACCTTCTCCGTCGTCACCCCGAAAACAATCTGTCCCCTAAGTACATTACATCCTCTTTACATAGCTTGTGGTCTAAGCGATTCTGACAACGTGAGAACGTAATTGCATCTACCCCCAGTCGACGTTCAATTAGCGAAACTGATCTGCAGAGCAAACGGTCTCGTTTGGTCAATTATTTACCGCATATCGAGTTTTATTGAGAGGCACTGCTGCTGGCGACTGGCTGCTGACACAACATAGGAGGGTGCAACTGGTTCAGAAATAGTCCAGTCGAGAGAGGAGACGAATTATGGTGAAGTACATCTCCCTTACGCGGACACCTACTGTAAACGTACAGTTTCTCAAGGTTTAGACCTAGACAATTTTGATACATACATTGTTTTTCTTTTTAACCCATTTATGCCTAAAGAGTTGCAAACAAGTTTTTTTTATAATCTTTTAAAAACCTTATTAAAAGACGACACTTTGGACACTTTAGGATGTACTATACATAGTACATTAGGAATAAAGGTAGCTATAAGAATAATAATAAAATAAATATTGAAAATAGTACAAATATTTTGAAACACATCAATATTGCAAATTTTAAACAGTATGATATTGAACAAAACATTTCACGTGAAGGCCGACATCACATTTTCTACATCTAGTAGTCATGCGCTCATGACAGTGTGCACACCTTGTTTGTTTGCCTTGTGCAAATGACTAAATCATCTAAGCGATCATAGAAAAAGAAAGACTATATACTGTAATGAAACTAACGCCAACTACAGAGAATACCGACTGCTACAACCAATATAAAAATAAATTTATAGAGGTTGTAAGGCAAACCAAACGAAAACATTACCTAAATAAATTGAATAATAACTTAAATGATCCTAAGCGGCTTTGGACAACTATTGATGAGATTACTGGGAAAACAAAAGTTAAAGAGTGTGTCACTGAGTTAAATACAACATCGAGAACAGTATTAAAAAATACTCAACAGATCTGCGATGAATTTGTACAATTCTTTACTGACATAGGCGAAAATTTAGCAAGTAATATACAAGCAAATGTACAAAATACTCAGCCTCCAAAAAGAACTTTGAACTCATTTATTTTGGATAAAGTCGAGCAATGTGAAGTATACACCACTGTTATGTCCTTAAAAAATCGGAAAAGTCCTGGGTTCGATGGTATTAAAAGCGCGCATTTGTAAATTATAGCCGAGGACATAACAGAACCAATCACTTACCTAATCAACAAATGCTTTGAATCTGGCATATATCCCTCAATTTTAAAAAAAGGTAATATAATACCGATACATAAATCAGGAACAAAAACAGATGTTAACAACTATAGACCAATATCAATAATATCCAGTGTAGCAAAGGTTTTTGAAAAAGTTTTATCTACTAGAATGATTCGATACCTCACAAAATTCAAAATTGTAAGTGAAAATCAATATGGATTTACAGAAGGGAAGGCTACATCGGACGCAATAACTAAAATTGTAAATCAAATACATCAAAATATTGATATCAGAATCCCTTCAATCTGCATTTTTGTTGATTTAAAGAAAGCTTTCAACACAGTTAATCACAAATTATTATTAGAAGCATTGGAGAGAATTGGTTTCAGAGGAAACGCGTACTCACTGATCGAAAGTTATTTGTCAAATCGCCCACAATCTGTGCAGATATCAGGATCATTTAGTAAAGAAATGTATATTAAGTGTGGTGTCCCACAAGGAACTGTGTTAGGTCCGCTGTTATTCAATATATATTTAAATGATATTTTCCAAATTAATTGTGTTGGCAAAATAACTAGTTTTGCAGATGATACTGCAATATTATATGAAGGCACTGACTGGTCTGATCTGAAAAATGTAATTGAAAATGATTTTATCAAAATTATTCGGTGGTTTAACAGTAGAAAATTAAGCATTAACTACTCTAAAACACATTTTTTACCATTTGGATCTTATGCTAGACATCTGCCAAATTACACAAATTTCTCCTTCAATATTAATGATCAAAAAATGCAAATTAATAGAGTGCCCAACATAAAATACCTTGGAGTGGTCTTGGATCCTCACTTACGATGGGACATCCATGTCAATTATATTTTAAAGAAAGTTAGATTTGTATCCTACAAAATTAAATACCTTGGGAATATATTGACAGAAAAATATCTTCGAACATTATACCATGCACTGATTGAGCCTCATCTTACATATGGTATATTAGCATGGGGAGCTGCATGTTCCTCACATATCTATAATTTAGATGTTTCTCAAAAAGGTATTCTAAAAATGATATTTAAAAAAACCGAAACTTTATCCCACTGAAAAATTATACGCAGATGTTCGAATGCATGATATAAGACAGCTTTATTTCTTACACAGTATCACTCACTACCATAAATTTGTAAACACCGACCAAAAAATTAAACATAATCATTATACCAGGTACAAAATTCGTGGCACAGTAACATAGTTCCTCAACCGCATAAATCTATAATGCAGCGATCATATCTCTATTTAGCGCCTAAATTTTATGAAATTATACCTAAAGACTTAAAAGATTTACGTTTCGGAAATTGTTTCAAAAGAAATTTAAAAAAGTGGCTACATTCTATATCTAGGACTGAAATTCATAAACTCATAAATACGAACATCAACTAAATACATAATCTACTGTAGCTAATTTTTGTCCTTTTTTGTCATTTGCATTCTACAGTTTCAACTTAAATTATTGGTCCATGTACAGGCGATGCCTTCTATTGGGCCTGTTTTGATTTTATATTTATTTACTCATATTGTTTGTTATCTTTGTACATTGAGTGAATAAATATTATTATTATTATTATTATTATTATACCTTATGTAATCAAAATTTCTTGATTTACCTTGCTGGTACGTATCTTCTTATTTTGTGCCAAGATAGTTGTAGCTACACTTCTTCTAAATTGTAATTGATCCACGTTATTTCCTCTCTTTTTATAAATATGCCAGTCGTTTGTCAGGGCCATATCTACACATTGAGAGATCAACGAGAAATACCATTTTTTGCCTCGGATTTGTACTCTGTATTGAGCTATATTCTGGTCTGACCTATCCACCCCGCCCATACATTTATTATACTTGGCAACTTCGGGCTGATCTACATATACAAACTTTTTTTCTTTTTGAGAATACCGCTTTACTGAATTTACTGGTTCATTTACAATCGCTGTAGACCCAAAAGTTACAATATTGTTGTCATTCCATTTTACAAAAATTAAGTTTTTATCTTTTACTTTGGTATAATCAAACACTTCACGTTGTTCCTTTTTCATAAGTTTTGAATTTTTCAAAGATGACATGGGTATACGATTTTCGCGAATTGTTCCTGTACCACATATGACACTGTGTTGTTTGATCCTTATCAATTTTTTTGCCGCTTTTTCTGCAAGCATACACATTGCGTTGTCTTTAGCACAAGGTCTGATCTAATTTCCTGAGCTTTTCCAGATCTTGCGATTCGGTAACTAACTAGAAATGATGCTACAAGAGCTATTTTACTATCTGCGTTGAACGTCGACAGCAGTATCAAGTAACATCAAGACTACTTGAATTTTCAAATACCTCGTAAAAACTATTCGACTTCAGTGGCGGCTCGTGGCAAAATAAAACAGGTGCTCTGCAAATCCGAACTTACCTATTTTATATATGTCAGTTCGATCTCCTGCGCTGCTTCATGGCAGCAAATCTGTCGATCACCTTCCCGTTGAAATTATCCATGGTCGAAATAAATTCCTTTTCAACGGACAGCATCGACAACGCTGTAAGGCGATCCTGGGTCATAGTATTACGAAGAAAAGTCTTGATTCTTTTCAATGTTGAGAAATTTCGCTCAGCCTCTGATGTTGACATAGGAGTGGTAACAATAATTTCTAATAGCTTTTTTGTTTCTTTTAGTGTTTCCTCTAAACTATTTTGTATCAAAAATTTCAAAAGAGACAGAGTTCCATGTAAATCTCGGCAATCATTCCGTGCATAAATAACAGACAACTCTGTCTTTAAACGACTTTTTTCTAATTCTAATTCTAAAGCTTTGTGAAATCAGTGTGTTAGGGAAATTTCCTATTAATGGACCTACGACGCTCAAAATATATCTTGTGAGAGTATCAGCGTCACATTTTTCGGGATTCATATAATTCCAAAAACGTTCTACTGGTTCGCCGTTAAATACGTATCTGAAAATTGTTACCAGTTGGGTTTTCCCCGAAATGTCCGTTGTTCCATCTGCTATTATCGCCAAATACGAGGCTCTATTAATCTGTTTTATTATTTCTTCATGAAAAACTTCAACAATACGATCCAGTAGATCGTTTTGTACTTCTTTCGATGTTCCTTTAAATAATGAAGCATTTTTTATGTGTTCGCTTGAGGTCGTATCAAGCTCAGCAGAAAAATGAATCAGTCCACGAAATATTCCCGGGCTTTGGGAGCTCTCGGTTTCGTTGTGGCCCCGTAGCGCCAATTCAAATGCTCCGCAAAATTTTATACCGAGCACCGACCGACCAGTTAGATATCGTACTTCGCATTAGATCTCTACGGATCTGTATAAATTGCAGCACTTGCTTATGCTTAAATGGCGCATTTGATTTTGTAGAGAGAGAGACAAAAGCAAGCGCGCGCGGCTTGTATCGAAGTAGTGCACAGACCCTTTTCAAGTGGCCCATGAATAATGTTACGCTGCGGTCGCGACGAAAATGACAAGTACAGAATTGGTCGATTATAATGCTGCAAAATTGACTCGACGCTGTGTCTTGCGGGGGCAGCGTTGCCGGTATTGTTTCTATTTGTGTGATAACACGGAAAATAAATAATGATCAAATTCCTACTGCTTTTTTCTACTAAGTTCTGCAGAACCTAAGAGCCAGCCGCCCCTGTTTGACTTGATATTAGATTGCTAATATCAATAGCTTGACTTGACTTGCTTGTCGATCAAGTGAAGTCGTGAATTCCTGATATTTACGCATCTATTTTGCACCTGACATTCCGAACACGTTGAATCGCAGATAAGATTAGACGTCATCGGTCATCGATGGTTAACGTTCGATGATAATTTCCTGCGATTACGGCACGAAAGTGCGCCGCAGCGGCGGATATAATTGGGGAAGGGCCGCTGGCCGGAAATTGAGGGAGCGCGCATCCAGCCAGCAGCTACTTCCACCAGGAAATGATGACCAGTCAATTAAACGATGTTGTACACTCGTACCTTGACGGTATATTAACATTGCTGGCGGTCATGCCTCGTAAAAAAAAATGTCAACTGATAGTGAACTATTGCTGCCGAACGCAACTTGATATTATTTTGTGTTTGTTAAAATCAAAGCCAATGAATTGAACATAAAATAAATACTTCTTGATCAACAAACTTTGATGATATTCTTCAACAGTGACTTTTGAGAATTCCAGTATCGCATATCAATTGAAGAAAATAATATAAACATGAATAAAAAATCAACAATAGTAATTAAAACATGAATTTAATTCAAAAATGAAGCATTTCTTTAAATCATGACTGAATTATATGTAATTTCTTAATATTCAATACGCTGGTGATGTTTCAATGACAAGATGCCATCTCATACTTTGACAGTATCAATGTTAGTTTGCTCTATAAACTATGGTCCAAAAATGATTCCTTACAAAAACTCGGGGTGTTGAAGTTTTAGGAAAAAAATGGAAATTACTTAATATCTTCAGAACCGCTTCAGAAATTTCACTGATATTTAGTACGTAGTGAAAGTTAATAAAGATGTATATTTCTCAATGCAAAATTAATTTTTAGCTTTAACAGTGGCGGGCGTGCGGGTATTGACTTTGATATTTTTTAAGAAAAAAATGGTACGCCAACAGTTTTCTACCAAATAAAAATTATTTTTGAATTCCCCGTCCAATTTAAAACAAATGATATCTCTTCAATTATTTTCCTCGGATGCGCCATTTTTGAGTAAAAAAATAAAAACCGTCTAACTTGCAAAATTATTATTAATTTAATTGGAAAAATTAAACGCATTAGGGGTAATGAACAACAACAACTGCCAACATAAACATGACATTAAAACCAACGAAATGATTACACTCCTCCACCCATAACACCACTATTTATGAAAGGAGTTTCAGCTACCAAATCGCTAAGAAATATAACAACATCTCTCAGGAGTTTCTGGAGCTAAGGGAACTCCCATTTAAGAAAACAAGTAAATCTTTTATTTTTAATAAACAGCAAGAATGAAATGTCATATACGAGTATTCAATTTTTTGATTTTACGATTCAACTCATTCATTATTTTAATTGTACATTTTTTTTTTCGTTTCTTTGTAAGCTTGAGTGGAAGAGCACGCAATGTGAACTCCGCCTTTTGGTAAAACCAATAAATACAATTATTATTATTATTGGATCTACTCAATTCTCCAGATTCAACTTGGAAAAAAGTAAACTTTCCTCAAATCTGTTCTGCCTGATAGATCGCGATATTCCCTTAACCGTTTCCAAACCGATAAACGCCCGCCCTGTTGATCGATATGTGTGACGCCTAGCAATAGGGTAAGGAATTTATTTATATTCGTTTTTATTAAGTTGTTTGCCGGCATTTCAATGAGCCCTCAATTGTCAAGGATGCCTCTCTCTCTGTATGCGGGATAGGGTTAATAACAGCCGAGAGTGCAGAGCCAGCCGGCATTGTTACGGATTCTTTGAGTTGACGCTCGTGCTGAAGCTACCTGTCTGTCTGCCTGTTCGGTGGTCGGTCGCACGCTCGCCGAGAACAATGACGGCCTAAACAAAAGCATCGCGCAAATGCTCGAATGTTACATAATAATTCTCTTTTTAGTTTGACTGTTGTAAACACTGCTGGGTCATTGGAGTAATGCCCGTCAAGGTCATTGGGACAGTTCTCGCCCTACCGTGAATTTACTTTCGCTTTCTTACTGGTGATTCACTTGATAGAGTAGATTTAGGCATCCTATTGAAAAAACTGAGTTTTTTTTGGATTCTCTGAAGATCTTTTGTCGTTGTTTAACTCGTATGTTTTTAACCGGAGTCAATATGTTGATTATAAAGGATATCGTTCACCACTTATAAAGCCTACTTCAGGAGTTCCCCAAGGCTCGAATCTAGGACCCTTACTATTTATCTTATATACAGGGTGTCCCAGAAGTCGACGTCAAGCCGAAACCGGGTGATAGGCAAAGTCATAACAGCTATCAGAAAAATATTTAAAAAAATTTTATGTATGTGTTTTGAAAATTATAGGTCTTTGAAAAAAATATAGAAATTTCACACCCTACGGCAGTCTGTCAACTCCTGTTACTACAAATATTAACTTTTTTGGATCTTATTTTTACAATGTAATGATGAATAATGCATCTTCAAACTGGTGTCTCAACCTTACTGCCAACTTTTCTCGTTCAGGAAAAATTGCCACTTATTTCCCAACCAAGTATTCCAAAGTAAAACTTTGCTCAACTTTAACTGGCTGTACTGGAAAAAAATGTACTACGAGAGTTTGGCAAGTAACCTTAAAAGTTGGCGCATTTAATAACGATTCCAAAATGGTATAACACTTAGAAGATTACTCGTTAACTTATGCACAATTTTTATTTGAAAAAAAACTGTTGAAATTTTTTGAAAATGTCCTAATTAAACAGCGATTATGAAAACGCACAAGGACCCTTAAGGATAACTGTTTGCACAACAGTGGGCGTCAAAATGCTGCTGATGATGATTTACCTTTACAGCAAATGCTCAAACTGTTTTCCTTCAGCCGCAATACACGCTCTACATCTTCTTAAAAAAGATCGGACGAGCGAATCCACGGATATTAACAAACTCAGCTGCTTCCAATAGTCTTTGCAGTAGCTCAGCTACATTTTGAATCGGCTTGAAATACACTTTTTCTTTTACAGTTCCCCAGTAAAAAATCTAAAGGATTCAAATCAGGTGATCGGGCTGGCCACGGTATTGTACCAGACCGCCCTATCCATCTGCTGGAAAGTTTTGATCCGAGATACTCTCTCACTGAGAGTGCATAGTGCGCTGGGCAGCCCTCATGTTGAAACCACATGTCCCTGTAAATACTCAGTGGCACGTCCACCAATAAATTTTGTACATGATTTTTCGAAAAATCCAAATAAACTTCAGCAGTCAAAGTCTCTGGGAATCCAAACCACAAATAAAAAGACATAGTAAAATGGCAAATAATGCTCTCCATTACTTTGTGGCTTGTGTCTATCGCATGTAACTCGCACTTATAATACTCAGATACGCTATGTCACTGAATATTGATCGATAAAAATTTGGAATCTGGACACCGTTGCGTCGTGGAAAAAAGCTTACTCATTGTAACATTAACGCCATTATATCAGATATGTCTGCTCGTTTTGATGAACGTGAGAACATTAACATTCTCTTTATTATCCTTGTCTAAATTTGGGCATGCCTACGCCTTAGCCTTGAGGTCTGTTCAGTCTAGTCTGATATTGCATGCAACATTTGGAAAAAGTTTTTATTTTATCTTCATGCCATATAGGTATATGTATAGAGGGGTGGCAAATATTGATTGCATTTTTTACACAATATTTCTTACAAAAACTAATTATCTGTGTCGTTTACCATTTAAAGATCAGCGTTTTTGTCACCATGAAATCTCAGTTACTATGGTACTGTATTGTTAGGGACAAAAGGGTAATAAGTAGCATATAATTATAAAAGAATGTTGTATATCAGTATATACGGTTTTGTTAGATTTAGATATTCTCCCTGGTTTTAACCTAAACGAAAATCAAGCACCATGTCGTTTTCTAGCCATTTCACAAATGCTCTGAGTGTCTTGTCGTGTCCAAGTTCTAGGGACTGGAATTTTGCAATATTTCTAAGTAGATCAGCAGTTCTAAGATCAATTCAAAATCTTCAATAAATTGGTACCAGAGCAGCTAAATAACATTTAATCTAATTGTCTTATACTTTCATTTTTATTTTTCAAACGTATACGTAACTCAAATATATACTCAGAGACATTAGAACACCTGAAAAAAAATTTCAACAACTTGTTTTTTGGCAACATGATGACTATATATAAGCATGCTGTGGAAACAATGTCAACGTTTTATTTTTGCTTTCATTTACCTTTGATAAAACGTCATCTCTTAGTTTTTGTGAAGAATATATCTTTCTTACCAGCGATCTTAATGGTTTATAACGGAACCGGATACTGTGAGAGTTCGCCAAGTAACTGCATCTATGGATTACTTAACTTCTGTACGCTTTACTCAGATTGTGACAGTCAAGCCCCGAGTGTTGATATTACAGCCACGAAAATTATTTTTATAAGGGAAACAGAGTCCATCTGTCTTATATCCCGTATTTTGATACCACCGCAATTTAGGAAAGAAAACAAGAGCGTCTGAAAGCGGCGTCGATTCAAGTGCGAGATGGTCGATATTTTCACACGGTACATTTTATTCTGTGCATTAGGCGCTGAAGTGCAGAAAATCGATAGTCAGCTTTTCTCTGTCTACCCGTGGGTTGCTCCGTTCATTGCTTTAGAAAATCTTTTGTCGGCGCCATGTGCCGAAGTTGTTACCACTCGTGATGTATTCAGATAGAATCAGTAATTAGCAACTTGATGGAATTATTTTTTGGTTTCACCCACGAGGCGTAAAAGCATCGAGGAGATTTGGGTGAAATCGAGATTCTTCCACGAACACCCCAGACTGCTTTTATAACAAAAACAAAAACATCGCTGTCAAGTTCAATTTTTTGTCATTATTTTAAACAGCTTGTAAGCGACTTATTTATTATAACAATGTTTGACAACAATTGACAAAGCTGGCTTAAACTTACAGCATAACAAATAAGTTATAACTAATAAAATTATACTTTCCCCTGCTAACAAAAGCAATCAGGAACACTTTTCTTCTTGGCCTCAAATTAAAAACGACGAAAAGCATGAGGATTTTCATTGCTCCAATACCTGCAGTTACGCTTATTAACAAAATCAGCGGTTTTCGATAAACGAACTCCCATAGGATACAACATTAGCGGTGAATTTAACCCCCAATACCATGGGAAAGTCAACAGCTCCAACCACATGACGTAAGTCGAACCTCAAAATTACAGCTAGCTCTTATCTGCTATATCATCTGTTCATTTACGTTTACTTTTTCCATTTGTTTCCACCGCCAACTAGCCAGACAAAAGGTACCGTTACAAATTCATAATCGATAAAAGGCTGTGAGTGTGTGCGTATGTCGTGCCTCCTAATCGACTGTAATTAGTTCTTAATATAATACCCATTTGTTATCAGTATACACGGTCGCGCCGACTATTTACATGGATTACAATAATGACATAGTCGGGCCAAATCGCTGCGTAAATCTTCACGGAAATTCGATTAGAGTTGAAAGTTACGTGGCGTAGCTTGCTATGGAAGGAGGGTCGGACTTTTATAAGTGATACACTTGAAAAAGTGCTTGTAGAAAGTGTGATATTTGTGAGAAAACGGACAAAAAGGGCATAAGTCAATTTTTTCAACCTATGACATTTTTACGTATTCACTGAGAGGGCGCTTATAAGAACAATTCAGTAAAATTGTACAAGTGATATATGAAAAGAAAGCCATTAAAATCACAATAACAACTGAGGCAACGATAATATTCGACTAGCTGCCTCCGTGAAAAATCTAAAAGTTGATTGAAAAATATACTTATGTCCTTTTATCTATCTATTTGCCACATATTTAATATTCCCAACTTTATTCGTGGAGATGGAGGTGGAGGTGGAGGAGGAGGTAGAGGTGGTGGAGGAGGAGGTAGAGGTGGTGGAGGAGGAGGTAGAGGTGGTGGAGGAGGAGGTAGAGGTGGTGGTGGTGGTGGTGGCTGAGGATAATGATGCTGATGATTAGGAGGATGAGTAGGATGAGAAGGATGGACAGAATGAGGATGATGAGGAAGATAAAGAGGATGGGGAGGAGGGGAAGGAGGATGATGATGCTGATGATGAGTCTGATGATCAGGAGGATGAGTAGGATGAGAAGTATGTGCAGAATGAGGATGATGAGGAAGATAAGGAGGATGGGTAGGAGGAGAAGGAGGATGATGATGCTGATGATGAGTCTGATGATTAGGAGGATGAGTAGGATGAGAAGGATGGACAGAATGAGGATGATGAGGATGATAAGGATGGGGGGGAGGAGGAGGGGGAGGATGATGAGGCTGATGATGATGATGATGATGAGTCTGATGATGAGTAGGATGAGAAGGATGGACAGAATGACGATGATGAGGCAGATAAGGATGGGGAGCAGGAGGAGGGGGAGGATGATGATACTGATGATGAGTCTGATGATTAGGAGGATGAGTAGGATGAGAAGGATGGGCAGAATGAGGATGATGAGGAAGATGGGGAGCAGGAGGAGGAGGACTAGGCGGAAAGGATGATGAGGAGGGTTGGACTAGCCCATTTACAGGAACTTTCGGACTTCCACAGCTCAACATCCCGATCATCTTAAGGCTTTGACATATGGGCTACTAAAAAAACTTCTTGCAGACCTATACAGACTAAAGAGGAAACAATAATATTTCTCAGTGTAACTTATCCTCTGATTTATAGTCATAACCCGAATGTCATCAGTGTCGACCTGTTCGTCAGGCGGGAGCCGCGTCTACCCCCGATATGACGGACGTAAGTCACGCACCCGAAGGATTAACACCGCCGATTCGTGTTTTCACACGTGCAATAATTCCCTGCTTATCTTACCGCTTATCACCCACGACAGTCAAATGACATAATTACACATTAATGCGGACCCTAGCGTCCGCGGAACGCACGGAAGCCGATGAAATTCCTAGTTCGCGCCTTGTACAACGTCGTGTAGATGCTTATCCGTTACGGTTGACTTTCTGAATTTAACTTGGGATTATTTGAATTCGAGCACCTTTGAAAGATCGAAATGTACAAGCAATTTTTTTGTTATTTTTTTTTAACCGATTAGTAAAAATACAGAGGTGATACAAAATGGAAACAAGTAGACGTTAAGACGATTTGAATAAATGCAGGGTGCGCCACCTATTACTTTTTTTTCTATTTGATAAATCAACACGATTTATACGAGGTGAAATCAAATTTTTTTATTGAATAATTGTGCAACAATTACAAAGA
The DNA here is from genome assembly GCA_963669975.1 of Acanthoscelides obtectus. Lineage (NCBI taxonomy): Eukaryota > Metazoa > Arthropoda > Insecta > Coleoptera > Chrysomelidae > Acanthoscelides > Acanthoscelides obtectus. Next base: position 4,789,811 of record CAVLJG010000007.1, on the reverse strand, counting down.
CGCACTCTTGCAGGAAAATCCTCAGCTTGATCAAAAGGGTACAAACCACTCAGCATTTACCATACCTACTCTTGGGACTTTGCATTTGTCTAGAAACTTCCTTAGTAGGTACTTGTTCAAGGATTTTTTTAAAAGATTCAATAATAATTCCTCAGTTTGCACCGTTTGTGGTTGTCCAGATCCTTGATACTCCATCAATCGACCTATATCCCTAGTAGTTTGAACGAATTAGACAAATGCGGCCCCGAATGCTAACCTCTGGTGAAGCGATCTTTGTACACTCGCGAACCCGCGGTAGCGTTTTGAAGACACTCACCATAAAGTAAAGTAACGTCGAAAAGTTCAATATTGCTTTACGAGTGTGCCGTTGTGGTTTTTAACTGATTGGTAATTAAAAGACTTGTACGTCGACTTTGGTATATATTCTATTAGGAAAAACCGCTTATTTGTTCAAGATCAATAACTCCATGTAAAGAAAAGTCCCACCTTGTACTAACCTATCTATCTAATAATGTTACATGATTCTAAAATCGTAACCCTTTCTGTTGAGTACAGTTATACACCCCAACCTCGTCACACGTTAGCATCCAGTGCGACGTTTACTTTTTAATGAAAGCCAGGTTATTAATTAGTTCCTTTATGTTTTCAGCTCAGGCAGCAACAGCAGCCAACGCGCATTCAGTTAGGAGAAAGGTAGAGGGAGAGAGAAGAAAATTCCTAATTTTCATCATATTGCGAGCGTTGAGCGACTACGGCGGGCGTCCGAATGTTGAGCTCTAAGCACCAGGGCTGGAGCTGAAGACAGATTTTCGGGGCCAATTAGCCTCATCTCGACCTCCTACTGTTCAAAGCAATCTCCGATACAGGGGACTGTTTGGCCCCGAAATGTCAGAGTCTAAAGAAACTGCCTGTTTTTCAATTTGCGATGACCCCCCTGCTCTTCAATTCTCCATCTGCGTTATGCCCCCTCCAGATGGACATCCTCCTGAACATAAATTCTGAAAAGTGTTACATCCAGAAAAAATAATTTCTTCAACCAGTCGTTTTTTGTCGTTTCAAAGAATCCTGATTATTTAAGCAAAATATTGAAGGTAAAATGTAAGGGGGTGGGGATTTGCCTATGGGCGGGGGAGTGTTTATCTCAATTTTTTGATGTCTAGCATATTGCTGTGGCAAGTTTAGAATGTAGGGGTATTTTGGAGAGGAAATGAAATGTGGAGGAGGAGGAGGAGGAGGAGGAGGAGGAGGAGGAGGAGGAGGAAGAGGAGGAGGAAGAGGAGGAGGAGGAGGAGGAGTAGGAGGAGGAGGAGAAGGAGGAGGAGGAGAAGGAGGGGGAGGAGGAGTAGGAGGAGGAGGAGGAGGAGGATCCGATCGTTTCAAAAGCGTAAGCAAAATATTAAAGGTAAAATGTAAGAGGATGGGGATTTGTCTAGGGGTGGGGGAGTGTTTATCTCAATTTTTTGATGTCTAGCATATCGCTGTGGCAAGCTTAGAAAGTAGGGGTATTTTGGAGAGGAACTCAAATGCGTAAACCCTGCTGATATGTTGGGAGTCAGACCATCCTATTCTGGTCAGCGTGAGAGAACCTTAAAGTTTTGTCTTTTGAAGGAAGCTTCGTCGTTCAGTCGGATAGCAGAAGTGAGTTCTGCCTATGAACATGTAACAGCTTCTTCTCAGCAGTTGTTGGGATTGGAAATATTTCTTTTTGTAAAATCATACTCATAGTTTTCTCGACCGAAACAAAAGCCTTCTTGCTTATCGTTAGTCCTGCATCTTAGAAACAATCAACTATTCCAAATTCTCAGGCAATGAGGAACTAGTTGCTGTCGGTTTTCTGCTTTTCGGCTAAATAGAATTTTTGCTAGGATCAGATTTGAAATCCCACATGGCATCTTCGACCAATACTATTATTCGTAGGTTTTCTTGCATCAAACGCAAATAACTTAATGTCTTACAGTCGTGCACCTCTTTTCCTAACATTTCGTTACGGCATTGACATCAGCAAAGTTCAGAACTATTTATTTTATATAGAGCTTAAGCGGACTTGTCGTCGACTCTTGATAATTTGTCATTTTCCGGGAAATTTCACATTTTCTTTGTACGTTGACTAATACCTACTCGAAAATCCATTAGTGAAATCACTTCTTTATTTTTTGACAGTTAGGAAATTGCAGTGCAGCCTTGATGGTTAGCCGAACGAACCATCGCGAACACATAGCATGGTAGTTTTGTCAAAAACGACTGTTATCAGTTTGAAAAGTTGTATGGTTATCGATTGTTTTTTTTAATCAACCGGAATACCTATTCAGAGCAATTCTCTGTAACAAACTATGCGCTGGTCTGATAACGGGTGCGTCGTTAACAAAATTGAAGAAAGGCTGCATTAATTTTGAAAAAATTTCAAATTTGAACCGAAATTTCAAATTCAAATTCAAATTCCTTTATTAGTTCCGAACACTATATATAAGTATATAGAGGAACACGTCATAAGTATCACATATAATACTTCTAAAAAGTAAAGGCGAAATAAAAAACAAACTAAGAGAACAACAGACAAACTGATAACATAAAATTTGAAAAGTGCATGCGAATGACAATGACAATTGCATTATTTCAGGTCCTTCAAAAACACAAGGAACTCATCTATGCTATAGAAGGTGTATTTAACTTTTTGCAAACCGTGTGATTTTTTCAATAATTTTAGAGAACATACTCAGTAATGACACTGGTCTATAATTATCAATGCCTTGTTCGTCTCCTTTTTTATTAATTTATTTATTATATATTAATTTATTACGATTTATCACTATTTATTACGATTTATTAAGATTTATTACGATTTATTACGATTTTTTACGATTTATTACGGTTTATTACGATTTATTACGATTTATTACGAATTATTACGATTTATTACGATCTATTACGATTTATTACGATTTATTACGATTTATTACGATTTATTACGATTTATTACGATTTATTACGATTTATTACGATTTATTACGATTTATTACGATTTATCACGATTTATTCCGATTTATTACGATTTATAACGATTTATTACGATTTATTACGATTTATTACGATTTGTTACGATTTATTACGATTTATTACGATTTATTACGATTTATTACGATTTATTACGATTTATTACGATTTATTACGATTTATTACGATTTATTACGATTTATTACGATTTATTACGATTTATTACGATTTATTACGATTTATTACGATTTATTACGATTTATAACGATTTATTACGATTTATTACTTTTTATTGCTGAATTGGATTGCTTTGAATTACTTTGTAGCTTATATGAATAGGAACACTTTGGCAGCTTAAGCACCGTATACATTTCAGAAAAAATATAAATCATACTCAACATAAATAAAATAAAAAAATATGTATTTAAAAACAAGCTTTTATTTAACTGTTAAACATGTCGACTATAAAGTTTAAAAATATTTTTTTCCGACTGTCGCTTCATCTAAACTTTTCAAATAAAAGAATTACAATTACGTCACTTAACTCATTATGTTTCCTTCATCACTTTTTTGATTCCCAAGACTTTCTTACACATCGATTTGTTTTGCCATGAACAACAAGTGATAAAATGGTCACGTTTCTCTGTTAAGTTTTTGTGGTGGTTGCATGTATCGTTTGGTGATAAAGAAGCATTCAGAATTGATGATAACAGAAGACCTCCCATCCTGCCACTAAGTCTTCTACTTGTATTTTATTTATAACACGCTTTCTGCAAATCACAAAATTCAGTTTTGAGAAGCAAACCTAAACACGTTATTTACTTGTAATTTTTTTTTGAAAATAATTAGAACATATGGTTTTCACTCTATGTAGTTACATTCACAATAGATGGCGCATCCAAGACAGGTCGACTTTTTTACATTGACCTTTCGTTCTGACGAGAATAATTTTCAGTAAACCAACCCTTACGCTACTGTCGTCTGTCATGCTATTCGGTAGCTTACGAATGACATTACAAAAATTCGCACCGGGTGCTAGTGGAACCACGCTTGCTTGGTGGTGCATAAGAAACGCGTGACCTCCTACCCGCTCCAATCCGTCAATCAAAAGAGCCATGCTTGACTGATGTCAAAATAACCATGAGGAGAGACAGGTGGACCCGAATTCGTTTGTTTAATGAGGTGTTTGTAGGAATTGCCGATGCGTGTACGCGGAGTTGATTTCGGTTTGCTCATGAGGAAAGTTATGGCGTTGCGGATATGCGATGCGTAATTACATTGGTGATTTTTCACGGTTCGTGTTAATATGTCACACGTCGCGTACAAGGTTTTTGTTAAGGGGGCTGGTCACGTTTTTTATGCTGGTTTTCTGTGGCCGCTGATTGGATTTTTGTGACGGTCTAGTCATATTTGCAAAACTTTTATAGTACCCTAATTACTTGTCGCCATATCCGAGTATTCTTCGATCTATTTATTTCCTCTTCACACATTGACCTGAACAAAAGTCCCCCATTAACTATACTGGTCATTCCAGTTGCTCAGACTCCTAACATATTCAAAAGAATCTCTGTAAAGAAATCTACCGTCGTAAAAGCTCGATTTGACTACAACGAAAGTTCAAGTTGGGGTCACGACTTCTGACGTGTTCCTAGCCGTTGTTTCTGCACTATTCATTTTTGATGGTTTTCTCCGGGCTGAGGTGCTGGTATTGAGGACTGTGGGATTGTCATTTGCGATAAAACTTCAGGGAACAAGCTATGAATTTTTGAAGAGGTTTGGAAAGGCAAGAGCAGGCAGAAAAGCATCGAGAAAAGCAATAGAAACCTGTACCGAGATATTTGTATACAACACCGTTAATGATAATGGCGATAAAATATCTAGCGTTCTTCTTTCGCTCACAGATAACGTTGATGTTACTGTACGGACGATTAGTAGGTGAAATATTAGAGAATGGAGCAGAAGTATTAATCGTGGATGGCCGAGATTGGACTGTCACGGGTTCCCTGGGATTGCGACAGGGAGAAAATGGGCGGATGGACATGAGCGCGCGGCTCTAAAAAACGTGTTGTTACAATGTTTGGGATCTACGTACAATATTCACGGAAGCACACATACTACCAGTGTGGTTTCAATGAAAGGGGGTGCGATTATACAGGACAGTCTTATGGAACATTTGACATTTGCCAAAGTAAGGAATGTGATTTGGTTCACTTAAGTTTTGAAAAAATTAACCAATCAGCCGTTTCGGAAACCTTGGCATACCCCCACCTCTTTACTTTGAGAGATACAGCAAAACTTGTTAAGCGAAAAAGTTCACATTATTCTCGAGGCATTAGATACCTTTCTTGTTCAAATCGGTCTTTATCAGGGCCACAACATAGTAATAAAATATAATTCCAGAAAAATTAATTTAAAAAAATATAAATTTAAGGGATTTCCTTATAATATTTTCTTTAGCCTAAATTTTAAGTTAGGGATAAGACATCACTTAGCTCCTACGGCAGGCGCTAGATAATGTAAACTAATTTAATCCAAGTGTGGTTCACATTATCGAAATGTTTACATTAGCGAACGTGATTTATATAATATTTGATTTATTAAAAGAACCGTTTAATACATACTATTTATAACAAAATAAACAAATATTCTAACAGCGATAAGTATTTTTTTAATTACAAGAAAAATAATTAACAATTTTTGTCTGCGTAAATTTGCGCTTAGCGTTGTCTTCCAATGCCTGCGCCCGTAATTTACGAAGAACTAAGATATCCGTGTATGAAACTTCTTTTCTTTCAGCCCAATCTAAAGGTTGGTTAAAAACTTGTATAGCTTGCGCGTCAGTCACTACACTTCTGACTTCAATGGGATCGTTCTCATCATTCTCACTGTCCATATCCTCCTCCTTATCAGCATCATTCGTCTGCTTATCTTCGTTCCATAAATTAATATCAGCAGGAGTACAAACAATGTTGGGATTCACTGTTTTAAATAAATCAGCAACATCCAATGACACACTAATAACAATATCATTATTGGATCGCAAACGTTCTCTAATTACGCTTAAGGGGACATCGTCTTCTTCATCATCTTCATTATTGCTACAAAAGAGATTGTTCCAACATTTTTGAACAGTTTGCTGGTTAAGTTCATTCCAGGCCATATGTAAATCTAAAACAGCTTCTCGTAATGTTACTTTTTTTAAAGCCTCAGATAAGTTTTCAGGATTCTTTGATACGACAGACGAAAGTAGAAACTTCCTATAGTATAGTTTGGTGAGTCTTATTATATTCTGGTCCAACGGTGTTACGTTGGGCGGCATGTACATGACGAAAATTGACCCATCCCTGCTCCTCAGTTGTTGCTCGGAAGGATGACTTGGTGCATTATCCAATAGTAACAACGGTTTTATTGGAAGCTTCTGTTGTTTTAGGAAACCTTTTACCTACAAATTGAAAACACATCTTCAAATTATGAATAGAGCATTTGTGATAATTGATTGTCATACTTGAGGGACAAAGCACCTGTGGAACCATTTCAGGAATATACTGCTAGTCATCCAAGCGGTTTTTGAACAGTCATAATCAACAGGGATATTAACATTTTTAAGTGAGCGCGGATTTTTTGCTTTCCCAATTACCAGTGGCTTTATTTTGTGTGAACCATTAGCATTAGTGCAGGCTAGAAACGTTATTCGTTGTTTCTCCGGCTTTCTTCCCGGGGCAGATTTTTCAAATGATGCAGCATAGGCTTTCTCTGGTAACATTTTCCAATAAAGGCCACTTTCATCTGCGTTGTAAATTTGTTCCATTCTTAAATCTAGCTCGGTAATTGTTTTCATCAATTTTTCTTTGAATGGTTGCATTAGTTGTGGTTGTGCTGATAATTTTTCACCAGATATAGACAGCAGTCGAATTCCATATCTTGATTTGAATCGTCGTAGCCAGCCATCACTAGCTACGAAATTTTCAGTTTCTTTCAGTTTTTCATTTAACAGTCTCGCTCTCTGTTTAAGTACTTCGCCACTAACTGGGACATGATTTTCCCGTTGTTTTAAAAACCACTTATATAGGTAATTTTCCATTTTAGATGGCTTCGCATTTTTTAAAGTTTTTCTTTTTCCCGGACCTCCAAATGTATTGCACGTTCTTTGTAAACTTTGAGTTTTCATACGCTTAATTTTACAGATTGTTGCTTTCGATACTCCATATTTTTTTGCTAACTGTGTCACTCCCGCACCTAGTGCAACTTCGTCTATGATTTTCACTATCTCACTCAACTTTAAACACTTTCTTTTATAGGATGTGGATGCCATAGTCGTAAAATATATTAACGCGTGCAATGTATTCACTTAAGTTTAAAAATGAAATACATACGTACGTATAAACGTATCCTAAACGATCATACGACTGACCGAGTTTGTCGTATTTTATCGCAAAGGTGAATCCCCTACACTGTACATCATAAATCATTCCCCGACGCCCGACATAAATCATCGAGGCTTCAGCATTTTACCTTCGCGCTGTTTCCGTGCGCCGAGAGTTGTTTACGTTATCGAGCGTACACATTGTTTACGTTATCGCGCGTTCCGTTTGATCCTATAGAACGAAGTTTGTGTTTACATTAGCGCAAGTTTTCATTATCCCGTGTTTACGTTATCGAGCGTCTGCTGTACTTTAAAAAAAATCATACCAATGCATTTAATTATTTTAAAAAAATTAACTATTTGTGGGGAAATGTCGAAAAAGCCCACTAACGGCCACATGTGAAACTAACAAAACTTCAAATATTATAACATTTGTAGCCCAAGAGTAGTTCTTTTTAACTAGCCTAAGTTTGTTAATATCGGCTCAGCCGTTTCGAAGATACAGAGTGTTTTTTGTAAGATTAATATGGCGGAATTCACAAAAACATCACTTTTTTAGATTCAAAATCGCAATTACGCCCCCTAGCGGCCATTTCAGAAACTTGAAAAGATTTTCCAAGTTTTTCTCTTAGCCACATTGTGGATCACGAAAAACTATGTTATTCATTTCCGTCGGTGTGTCTGTCTGACGCAATTATTTTGAATCAACAAAATGCGGGTCCGTCTTTGGGTGCTCCCTGATGAAAGCACGTTTTCTTTCTCTAATTCCCGAATTTGTTCTCGTGCCCTCATCTCCCCGAGCTTCTTGATACGTACATGCCAGAGGGTTACAAATAGAGTGAGCCCGGGTCCGTCGCGTTGTAAATCATCTCTCGGGCGAAGAGCGGCGCGGTAACGCGGCATCGGCGGCGGCAGCAGAAGCAGCGATGTTCGGTGTTAATGCTCTTCTCCCCTTACCCCCCCCCTCTTCCGAGCCGTCGCACGTCAAGTCGCTCTCGCGATTATTTATCAAAATAACGTTCTTTACAAAAAGCTACAGTGATATATGTCGGTATCCTTAAAAAATAAAACTTGAAATATGACGCGTTGGGAAACCGACCAAAGGATGAACCGATTTTTGATTCGCTTTTACCATATAGTGAGCAAGCCTTGTGCTTTTCTTTAATGTCCCGCCCCCCTTTGATTTTTTGAACGGATCAATTCAAAAAACTAAAACTGGAGGTATCGAAATTGACGCTGTTGCTGTGGATCCGGCAGGGAATTACAATTATTTGTAGAGATATGCATGTTAGTGGGTTTGTTTTCAAGTACTCGTCAGGAGCTTCAAAATGATGTGCCACAAGACAATTTTACTCTAAAATTTGGTAACCACGCATCAATTTAATTACCACAAGTTTTAATTTTTAGCTCACAAATTTTAACCTGTTTCACACCCAATGTTGTCATTGTTTTATTTTATTTAGAAAAATATCATCTGCTTCTGCACTAAGCAATGGGGACCACAGGATGCACTTTGGGAGCTGCAGGTTCATCAGTCAACGGCTATCACAATAGACTGGTCAGGGAAGCTATCGAGATTCACAAAGATCCAGATAACTTCAACAGGAAGGAAGAGACCCTCAGATTCAACCAGATCTGGCACCCCGATCCTCAGAAATGCCCGAGCAGTGCCGATCGACATCCCGAAGCCACGTCACCTACCGTCCGGTATAAATACAACCTGCGCAACAGAAATCGTCAGTCTACATCCAGCATCGGACATGTAAGAACCTCTGAAGAAGCTTGCCACTCGTGCTAGCGAAACGTTAGGAAGGGGCCTTTAGACCCGAATCAAGACAGCAGTTTATCGTCTGCTTCGTTTGTAAGCTTGTATTTTTCAATACTTGATCTACGCGCATCTATATTCAGTACATTTCTGAATTTTGATGTTTTGTTATTAATATGTATATAGCGCCTGGTTTCGGGGTTTTGTGTACTGACGAATAATCATTCAATTGTTGTAATGGATTACTTGTAACTGTTGTATACAATTTTGTTGATTAAAGAAATTTTGAATTTGAATTTACTTGACATACTTTTGAACATACAGTTTTTAACTATTTTTGTTTGTATGTAAAATGACGTAAAATTTCCTGCTCTTTCCATGTCCGGCATCAAAAATAGGAGTTTGATTAAAAAAACCTGTTTGACCTTGAAATTTACAGTCAAGGTTACCTTCAAGACCACCAACGGATGACTTTTTTCAAACCTGTAACCATGCTCGGGGTTTTAATTAGTAAGTGTACATGTGCTTAGGTTTCTCTGTATTGTGATTCAGACGTGACGCATTTACATACATATACAGGGTGTCCGCAAAGTTGGGGTTTTCCTTTTCAGAAACAACTACCCTTGAAATAACAAAGGTAATGTGTAGTGAAACGAGGGCGACCAAGTAAAAAAAAATAAAGGAAAAAGTACTCACTCTCCAGTTGACGAGAAGGGCTAAGTACGTCTTTGCCAGAAAATAAAATTAGCTGATGCGCTACCGAGCAGACGCCGGCGGTGGTGCAGACCACGAACAGAGGTAACAAATATGACCATCGTGCAGAAACCACATTGGTTGTCTTGCACTTAATGGCACATCTTCTAACAAGGAAGGCAAAATGTTGCGTAAAAAGTCTAGGTATTGCATCCCATCCAATCGATTTGGGAGAATAAATGGTCCAATGAGCATACCGTTCACCATGCCAGCCCAAACATTCACCGAAAATGTTTGTTGAAAATGTGCCCGACGGACAGCGTGCGGATTTTCTACTGACCAAACATGAGTGTTGCGAAAGTTGTTCACCCCATTACGCGTGAACGTAGATTCGTCTGTCATCAATATGCATTTCAAAAAGTCCGGATTATTGTCATGTTGATGCAACAACCCCGACCCAGTTCTGTCGTCGGGCTGAGCCAGTGACCTTGTACCAGTCGGTGATGTCGCGGCTACAGGACGGTATTAAGATATTTTTAATGTTGCAGAGCCCTTTATCTCGGTTCCCTTAAGACATTGGTGTATATGGTACTAAGAAAAATTGCTCATGTTTTCAAGATCTACGCGTCGTGTAAAGGAAAACCCCAACTTTGCGGACACCCTGTATACAAATACATATTGCAGTCAAGTTTTGTCCCTGTACATTATAATGTGATCGGGTACACGGCACCGCAACGAAAATCACGTCACCAAACCATGCGTTCGTCAGCAGAGGTGGTTCTCCGCACCATCAAGCAAGCGTAGTTCCCCTTCGGTAAAGTGAGGTTATGTGCGATGACGCGGGGCGCGGAGTACCAGTTGCGGTCACTTGCCTTCCGGAAGAGGAAGTTGGCTCTGGGCATGCCCTATCCTTCAATCAGTTCACACACGCTCACGTATACATGCATGGGAATCTGGCCGTCTATTACGAACCATTCCGGTGGTGGTTTGACTAACGTATCATTAGATCGATATTCCTTTTCGGACTAGGGCGGGCGCAGGTGGGTTCAGTATGCTTAATATTGCGTTAATTGCGTACCTACTATTTCTGGTTAATCAACAGTGTATACCTTGGCTTCCCACGCTCAAACGGTAGTGCAGTGTCCATTATTAACTTATTCGTCTTTGTCATCGCGTAAGCTCAGTAACCGAGCAGGAGTGATGGTGTCTATCCTCCTATGTGATACGATTATTCATTGTTATTGAATAGATTTGTTGTCTCTTCTTTGAAGAATCGCAGAGAGCAGGCGTCATATTTTTATACGAATCACTACATGGTAACATCGCCTGTCCTGTTTTGCTATCGCAAATTGATCCTGGTACCTAGATTAACATCGAAATATAAAATTACCTTTTTCTGCAAGGGGGTATAGACAATTCCTTTTATTCTTCTGCAACATGTATTCATAATACTGCGAATACGGTTTCTTGTTCTAATTTCTAAATAGGGATAGTGAATCATTGAGCAATATGATATTTTTGAAAATAAGAAAAAATCACACAACTGGTTCTTCGAATGATCCACAGGTACTATTTTATTACCTTTTGAATTTACGTGTATGTCTTTTAAAGCAATCTTTTTTGTTTTATTTGCGTATACCAGCATATTTGTCTTTAAAGGGTTCAAACTACTAAACTTTTCAAGTTGGGCAAGATCTTGATTAATTATATTATTAGCTGTTTCCAAGTCTGAAGTAATCTAGACGAATATAAAATCTGACTATCATCCGCAAAAAATTGTATGCTTCATGATCTTACTTACCTCTGTTTCTAAATCAGAGATATATAATGGAAATAACAGCGGTCCTAACACAGATCCCTGTGGTACACCACACAGTATTGCCTTGTCTAATTCCAAATTGTTTAGATGGAATAACACATTCCGATACTTTTGCGTAAAAAAGGCAGTAAACTGATCGGTCTCAGTTGACCATAGTCAGTAGGATCAGAACACTTAGGTATTTCAGATATACATAGTAGTATCATATGCGAAGTTATTCCACCTAAACCACTAGAATTTGATTTTATACTAAGTGACACATAAATCCGAACACCCAGTTTAAATGGTTTTATTTTAATAAAAGTTGGTGAATGTATTTATCTTACTGTAAATAACAGGTGAAAAAATATTCAGCCTTATCAGTTGGACATTCCGGTTTTTATACTGCTTTTTTTTTAATTCACTAACGCTCTAAAAATGAATATTTCAGCCGCAGTAAAGAATCAACGTTGGCGGATTTTGGTTCTTGACATCCTTTACGATCGGTTACGATGCCTAGAGTACGGAGACCTGTACGATTTCGTCAACTTAGTGAGTTTGATAGGGGCCGTATAGTGTGACTTCGGGAGGCTGGACTTTCTTTTCGGGCAATTGCAGTTAGAGTGCAAAGAAGTGTAGACACTGTGGTTAGGTGTTGTCAGGCATGGCTTCGAGAAGGCCGTACGCAAAGAGCAAGGGGCACTGGACGCCGCCGTAGAACAACAGACCGTGAAGATCGCCGCCTAAGATTATTGGCCTTAAGGGACCGTGAATGGTTTGCAGAACACGGAAGACCTATTGGCATGCGAAGTGTTTACCGACGAATGAGAAGTTTTGGCTTGTTTTCATACCGACCACACTGGGTCCTCCGTTTAACTCGAGAACACCGACGTAATCGCCTTGAGTGGTGCAGACAACGGTCACTCTGGTATCAGGAATGGAACAGTATTGTCTTTAGTGACGAGTCTCGATTTTGTTTAGGCATGCACGATGGTCGAGGGTTAGAAGGCGACGTGGTGAAAGGAGGAATCCACAGTTTTTTGTTGAAAGACATGTTCATCACACTGTTGGAGTTATGGTTTGGGGTGCTATAGCTTATGGTTCCAGGTCACCTTTAATCTTCATCAGAGGTAACATGAACGCGCAGCGTTATATCCACGAAGTTCTAGAACCCCATCTTTTACCCTATCTTGACACCCTGGCAGATCCAACTTTCCAACAAGATAATGCCCGACCACATGTTGCAAGAGTCACAATAGACTTCTTTCAACATAATGATGTCACATTGTTACCATGGCCACCAAGATCTCCCGACTTATCCCCAATTGAGCACGTGTGGGATATAATGGGTAGGAGATTGCTCAATTTGCAACGTCCTCCTCAGACTCTAGAAGCACTTCGAGAGGAGTTGGTGGTTGCCTGGAATGAGATACCACAGGAGGACATTGACCACCTGATCAGAAGCATGCCTAGGCGCGTTGGAGAATGCGTAGCACATCAGGGTGCATCCACACATTATTAAAGCTCAAAGGGCTTTAAAGCAGTGTAATCATTTTGAAATTTTTATCATTTACTTATTATGCTTCATTAAGTACTTATACAAAATTTTATTAAAATAAAACCATTTAAACTGTGTGTTAAGTACACATTATTTCAGATAGACATAGTAGTATCATATGCAAAGTTATTCCACCTAAACCACTAGAATTTGATTTTATTTCATGAATGATTTTAACAGCGGTGTCAATACTAAATTGAAATTCGGGTTTTGAGTTATATGCAACTTTATCAGCTCACCTCAAATCACTGTTTTCCATTGGCGAAGCGTCCATGTAACCATTGTTACCATTGCGTAATCGATCAACTACTTGAAAAGTCATTCTCCTTGTATAATTTTTAAGAAAAAAAGGAGATCATTGAAAATGGAAGACCAACACCTATTTTAGATCAAAGGAATAAAAAAACGTAGTTCGATATTTTGAATTATGTTGGTATATGGAAACTCTTGTGGTTGCAAAAAAACAAATTTCACTTTATGGTAGTATCTAACATTGATATTATTTTTCGTTTGTTAAGATTAAAGCCAATGAATTCTGTGCTAAAATTTGCATGACATACGTTATACCCGGGATGTTCAAAAATCCTAACGTAAAGCTTTCATATTTACTATAACACCCACGGTTGTTGACAAGAATTAAACACGAAAGGCCTCACGACTGCAGCACTTCCCCGATAATACCTAGTAAACTAAACTTTCTACGCTCATGTACGAGGCAATTTCGGCCCTTGTTCTCGTGCATTAAATTGTTAAAAATTATAGTGTATAAGCCGAAATTCCCAGTTTAAGGTTTTTTCTGGGGCAATAAGTGTTTGAAACGGAGAGAGAGTAGTAAATAACGGGGTACGCATGGTAATACGAGGACCTCCTTTGGGTAATTGTTTGAGAATATAGGGGTGCGAAATGTAGGACTATCATTGGTGCCGTAGCATATACATTTGTATTACAATAATTGTGTGTTGTTCAGGTATGTTTGGTTTCGAATATTTTCCGGTCAGCCATTTACAGCGATAACATTGTTTACGAGTAAGGGCATCGACATATATCAGGTAAAGTTAGACTGTAAGATCAAGTAGACTAACCCTATACATGGGGTAATGTGGACAGTTTAACTTTCCGTCAATAAACGTTAAATGCGATGATGGCATCGGCGTAAGTAGATTGACCAACAATTTTATGTTGTGTATGCAACAATTGTAGAACAAAGACAGATATAGAACAAGATTAACACAATTTAATAAAATAAAATATGTTTGAAATTATACAGGGTGTTTCAGTTTATTATTGCATAACTTTAAGATTCGATAGAACTTTTAAAATCAATGCATAAAGTCTATATAAACATGGGTCGAAAAATGCGTGGCTTCCGAAATACAGGGTGTTTAAATTTACTTTCTAAAATAGTTTTTTTTAAATATTTCGAACAATATTTGATGTATAACAGTGAAAATTGCTATACAAGGGTTTTTTGGTACGACAAAACGAACCATGGGCATAGTTTTACTGTAGCCGCTAGAGGGCGCTCTCTACTGTACCTGTAGTGTATTAAAGTGACCGAAATTTTTTTCTTAGTGCAATTTTTTGCTTTTTGAATAAAAAAACTTATTCTTCGCACTTTTCTGCATAAAAAAGGTCTCCTGTGAGTTTTCGTTATAGTTAGCCGTTTTTGAGATATTTCGATTTTTAAGGTTCGATGCATTTTTAATTATTTATGGGAAAATAATATTTTTTTTACATTTTCGATTTGGGCATTAAAATTAATTAAGATGATCGTTTAGATTGTGTTTTTAAACACAGCAATAATTCCTAACTCCAAATAAACACAAAAAAAAACAGAATATTAATTTGTTTAATATTCCAATATTATTTTTAACAAATTAAATTAGTTATTTACAACTAAAATGCCATTGGATAGTTAGGACAAACATACAAAATCTAAAGTAGTTGCTCGAAATGTAAACCCAATTGTTCAATACACAATTCACATCTACGAATGATCGAACGTGGTATAGCATTATTCAAATAAGGCCTTATTTCATCACACGCATTCCTGATTCTGTCTATTAGCATATCTCTTGTGGTTACGGGAGTCTGGTACACTTTTTCTTTTAGAAATCCCCACACAAAGAAATCTAATGGATTTAGGTCAGGGGATCGTGGAGGCCAGGCGACTGGTCCTCCACGGACGATCCATCTTTCTGGATAATTTTCGTCCAGCCAGTTTCTAACTATTCTCGAATAATGAGCTGGACAACCATCAAGCTGGAACCAGGCCAATCTTCTTAAGTCTAACATAACATCATCCCACATATTTGCATGTTCAGCCTTTAAAAATTCCAAGAAGGTCGCAGCATTTAACCTTGCAGGCAAAAGGTAGGGTCCAAATAGTCGATTACGGTAGATACCAATCCACACGTTCACACTAAATTCATGCTGAAAATTTCTTTCCCGAACTGCATGCGGATTTTCGTGCGACCAAATATGTTGATTATGAAAATTTACCACTCCATGTCTAGTGAAGCATGACTCATCGGTCCATAAAACGTTACTTAAAAACTCCCTATTATTATCAGTTCTATCAAGAATCCACTGACAAAATGTGATTCTTCGTTCTCCGTCTCCTGGCTGTAGTCCTTGCACAGGTTACAAAGGGTAAGGACGTCTATGGTCATTTATAAGAACACGGTGAACATGGCTTGCTGAAATTCCCAAGGCACTGAAAACTCTCGTAACACTTGTGGTCGGATCTCTATCAAACTCACGCAGAATCATACGGGTAAATCTGCGCTGACGAACATTTATGTTTTGATCCCTTTGGAGATTTCCAAAACCATTTTCAATTATTTGGCGATGCACTCTTACAAATACTGAGCGAGTTGGATGTCGTCTGTTTGGAAATCTTCGTGCGTATTCTCTGGCTGCTTCTGCTGCGTTTCTATTTACAAAGCCATACACAAAATGAATATCCGCTAACTCTGGATTGTAGAATAAAAATGGCATTTTTATAAAACTTAAAAAAAAAACAGGTAAAAGAAACTAAATTTCGTGCATTCACAATTGCAAAAAAACGTTTCAGGTTTCAACAGACAACAAAACTAACTGTCAACTAATTGACATTTAACCTTATTCTGCTTTCAATTTCAAAAATATTTGCACGCACAGCCTACTTCTAAAAATTGTCGAGATATTGACTTTTTAACGTTATTTTATCATAAATAATTAAAAATGCATCGAACCTTAAAAATCGAAATATCTCAAAAACGGCTAACTATAACGAAAATTCACAAGAGAGCTTTTTTATGTTCAAGAGTGCGAAGAATCAGTTTTTTTATTCAAAAAGCAAAAAATTGTACTAAGAAAAAATTTTCGGTCATTTTAATACACTACAGGTACAGTAGAGCGCGCCCTCTAGTGGCTACAGTAAAACTATGTCCATGGTTCTTTTTGTCGTACCAAAAAACCCTTGTATACCAATTTTCACTGTTATACATCAAATATTGTTCGAAATATTTAAAAAAAACTATTTTAGAAAGTAAATTTATACATCCTGTATTTCGGAAGCCACGCATTTTTCGACCCAATGTTTATATAGACTTTATGCATTAATTTTAAAAGTTCTATCGAATCTTAAAGTTATGCAACAATAAACTGAAACACTCTGTATATATAATGGATCTGAAAGAGCTATATTTATCATTAAAAAAACAGATTTGATCGCGGGTTCAGCACTTCGATCAAATACCGTTACCAATAATGACTGGACTATGATAGAATTCGAAGAAAACCAACAAACCGTTTTGACACCGTTTGCAACAACGAATTTCAGTATTTCGTTTTAGAATTACCCTTATTTAATTGACATGATTAACTAATCTGTTATTTAGGAATTGAGGCAGAATATTTTACAAAGAAAAAATATCGCATTATGATTTATCTATATTTGGCCAGCAAATGGATAAACTGAAATTGATATCCTCTAGTTTATTCTTCAGCATCACTTGTTTTGTGTTGCTCAAGGTATTGCTGGGAAAAGGTGTTCGGGAAAACGAATTTCCATATTAACAGTGCTTAATCCAAGAAAAATTACGTATTGCACTGTTGTGTATACTTTATCTGAAGTCACTTGAAACACTGTGAAATACCGGGTGCGTTTTATATATCTATATTTAACACGCTCTGTTGCTGCAAAAATCGCCAAATTTCGCAGCAAATATCCCCCGTATAAGATCAAAGGCAGTTTCACCGGTCCACGTGGAGTAAAGCACGCCTAGGCGTGGACATAGCCAATGAGAAAGCGTGTATTTCAGAGCTCCGAACAAGTGCAGGTGGCTACTGAAAATTGAAACAGTTTAGCCAGAGCCGTGTAGCGGTGAATAAACGTGTTTTCTTTAGTCTGTCCGTGTTTTTTCATAGATTTTATTAGTTTGTGTGTTTTTGACTTTTGAATACTCAGTTTACTTGTTGATTTAATTGTTGTGTTGATTGTTCTTGTGTGTCCTAAATATGGCTCTTTGGAGACCTTGGGAAAATGCTCCAAGCCACGAGGAGATGGTTGATGAACCTGTGCAGGCAGAATTCTTTCATAAAGATTTAGAGGAACAGACCCAAAGAGTAATCCTAAATATGTATGATTGTCTGAAAAACGAAAATCCAGATTCCTCGCAAAATCAAATTTTAAACAGAATTTGTATCCTGACAAAAATCAGTCGGTCTACCATTTATCGGGTTATAAAAAGGGGAGATGTAGTCAACCATTCCTTCCACAGAAAGCGCATAGGGCAAAAATTAAAAAGAATAGACGTGGGTTTTCAGGAAGATATTCGTCGTATAATATACGGATTTTATAAAGAAAATTTGGTGCCCACGTTGGAAATGATACGGGATAAATTAAAAGATTATCCTGAAGATTTTTATAATTACAAATGCTTAGACCCACTGCACTGTATTGTAAAACTGTGTGGTTTTCAATACAAAAAATTAGATAAAAGAATGGTGATTATGGAGTCGTCTCGAATCGTTGAATTGCGCCAAGAATTTTTGCACAAAGTTAAAATCTATAGAGAGCAGAAAAGAAATCTGATTTACCTGGATGAAACGTGGTATGATACCCATGATGTTGTGCAGTACGGCTGGGTTGACGACAGCAACAAGTGCATTTTAAATGCACCATGCAACCGTGGAAAACGAATCATTATTCTCCATGCTGGCAGTGAAAATGGATTTATACCTAATGCCTTGCTGTTATCTGCCAAAAATATCAAAGAATCATGTGCCGACTATCATGAGGACATGACCTCCAACTTATTTGAAAAGTGGATAGAGCAGCAGTTAATACCAAATTCCCCAAATTCAGTGATTATTATGGACAATGCGCCATACCATTCCCGACAGAAAAGCAAGATTTCGAATACAGGCACAAAAAAACAAGATATTGATTTTATGAAGGATAAGGGAATGGAAATACCACAAAAATCAACCAAAGCCATATTATTGGATCTTATTAAAAGACAAAAATTTGAAAAAGAGTTTGTTGTTGACAATCTGCTTCAGCAAAATGGCCATGAAGTATTACGTCTACCTCCCTATTACTGCATTTTTAACCCGATTGAGTTGGTCTGGGCTGGTTTAAAAAAAAAGTAAGAAAACATAATCAGACCCCTCAATTAAGTGAATCGCTATTGGCCACAATAAGAGATGCAGTATCTCATATTGCTGCCACAGACCTATGGAAGCAGTGTTCTAGGCATATTATTGAAAAAGAAAATGAATATTGTGTTTTGCCTCCTGTAAATCCCGTTGTAATTCCTCTACAAGATGACTCTAGCGACAGCTCCGAAGGCGAGGATGATATATAAATACCTATAATGTAAGTCTTTATATACCTTGTTATATACCTACCTGCTATGTAAATATTTGCCTATGTCAAACGTTGGAATTCTGTAATTTTTCCATTTCTTAACTTTCAATCAACATAAATTAAACTCCCAATATAAGTACTTTTATCCCAAATCAAAAAAATAAGAAGATAGTAAAATCCATTTATTGTGGTATAAAAACATTATTATTATCGTTCTAAATAAATGACCGCACGCCTATGGTACGTCATGAAATTACAAAGGACGCGCCGACCAAAGGTTTTTATGCTATTTCCAGTGACTTCAGATAAAGTATACACGTTAAACCTGCAGAAACCACTAAATATGTGGTTATGTTAAGTGAACCATCACCGAAATTTCAAATCAACTGTCATTTGAGGAAAAGAAAGTAGGTACACTCAAACTGAGTCCACTTAATATGGATACTTTTATCAGAAATACATATAAACTATTTAAGCTAAATCCAAATTCAAGATGAGATGTAAATAATAACAGTTAGCGCGTGATCCATGTGATTTTTTCCTTTAATTCGGTCCTGCGCTGTCGACTTTGAACTACCACACTTTTTACATATTTCAAGCTATTTCTCAACATTTCTCACAGCTTCGACTGTCTCCTTTAGCCTGCCTTCACTATACAGGGTGTCCAAATAGTATCGGAGCTCAATAGTAACGAAGATAGACACTATTTGGGCTCCCTGAATATGCGTAGACACGGTTCTCTCATCGTGTACAACCACCGCGATCCTTCACTTCTTGATCGTCGTGCGATCGTGATTTATCGGCATCGAGCTCAGATGCTGCTCTCCTACCTTTCTGGTCCATGAGCAGCGCACGGGAGGGAGAGAGATAGCGTGATCGTGCAGCTGTGCGCCCAGGTGCGCGGTTCTTTCGCACCCCAATCACCGGCACACAATGAGAGGAAGAAAATATTGATAGGAGGGTGGGATTCAAGGCAACGACCAGAGCACGCGGCATGGAAGTAAGTTTTGTGACGACGGGATTACATTTGTGGAATATTTCATCCTTATTGCTGACGTGTTATGTGATTTTGATCGGTAATGTTTTACGAAACGTACCTACTAGCTTTCATTGCCACCTTTTGGTGGAGAAAGACACTTCCATATAAACTCATACATCCAATCCAATTATTTGACAAATTTTTAGATCGATTTTTTCCAAATTACAGAATTCAATTCAAAAAAACTCAAATTTGATCTTTTTCACAAAATCAAAATTAATTTTTTTTAAATTTCACTATTTGGCCCCAATTTTCAAATCCAAATTTCTATCCTTTTTTCAGTTTCAAAATTCTTTCAAATCTCCAAAATTACAATTTACAAATCTTCAGATTATTTTATAAATTTCCATGCTTTTCAAATTTACAAATTGAGTTTTTTTCCAAATTTCAAAACTCAAATTGACCTGTGACCCTGAACCAGTTCGTCTAATGTGCGAAAGAGCGCTACCATTGGTTAAATTTGTTTTTTTAAAATTTGTAATTATTTTTTCCAATATTCGCAATGTTTTCCCCAAATTTGAAATCAAATTTCTTTTCAACTTTTTTTCGACATTCTCAAATTTTTCATTTCCAGAAATTTTCAATTTTTTCCAAATTCTCGAGTTTACAAATCATTTTCCAAATTTTCGAATTTCCCAGTTGCTTTCCTAATTTACAAATCGATTATTTCCAAATTCTAAAACTTTAATCTAAAAAAAACAATTTGATCTATTTTACAAATTCAGATCCATTTTTTTCTTTCAAATATCATAATTTTTAACCCTTTTCAAATCCAAATTTCATTTCATTTTTTTTCCAAAATTTCCAAATCTTCAAACACACAACACACCCTGGGATCGTCGCTAAGACTGACCCGTCCACGTTTGAATTCTCCATACCAACGGGAAATTGTCGACTGATGTGGCGCTTCGTTGCCGAAAACAGACAGTAACTCTTGTTGCGATAATTGTCTCTGAATTTAAGTTTACTAAAGAGTGAGGTTAAGATTCAGTACTGACATTCGATCCGCGCGGCCTACTATGTTTCTATATGCAAAACTTAATAGACATCCCTCGTACATTGGATTGGGTGAATCTGAATTTTCAAAATTTTTAATTTTTTTCCATACCTAGTGTTTTTCAAAACTCACAATTTTCCCCCAAGTTTTTTTCGATATTTCCAAATTTTTCAAATCTCGAAATTATGAATTTGTTTCCAAATTGTGGAATCTACAAATTATTTTCCAAATTTTAGAATTTCCCAGTTATTGTCCAAATTTTCAATAGATTTTTTTCCACTTTTTAAAATTCAATTTGATCTTTTTTACAAACTCAAGATTCAATTTCTCCTTCAGATATCATAATTTTTACCCCAATTTTGGAATTCAAATTTCATTCCATTGTTTCTCCAAATCATCAAATCATTTTCGAAATTTCAAAACTCAAATTAATCTGTGACCCTGACCTATATTTATTTTTTTTCAATATTAATTATTTTCAAATCCAAATTTCTTTCCAATTCTTTTCCATATTCCCAAATTTTTCAAATTTGACCTTTTCCACAAATGTAACATCGATTTTTTTCAAATTTCACGATGTTTCCCCAATTATTAAATCCAGATTTCTTTTCATTTTCTTAAATTTCCAATTATTAATTTTTTTCAAAATTTTTATTTTTTCCGTATTTAAAATTCATTTTTTCAAAATTCACAATTTTTGAATCCAAATTTTTTCAATATTCACAAATTTAACATAACGCGAAATTTAAAATTTTGTTCTAAATTTCCTAGTCTTGAAATTTTCGTACTTCCCAATTATGTTTCAAATTTTCAAATCGATGTTTTTCCAAATTTCACAATTCAAATTTGAAAAAATCAAATTTGTTTTTTTTATAAATTCAAAATTATTTTTTGTTAAATTTCACATTTTTCAATATTAATTATTTTTAAATCCAAATTTCTTTCCTATTTTTTTCCATATTCCCAAATTTCTCAAATTTCGAAATTTATAAATTTTTCCCAAATTTCGAGTCTTCAAATTATTTTCCAAATTTTTGAATTACACAATTATTTTCCAATTGATTTCTTCCTAATTTCAAAATTCAAAAATTGAAAAAATTTAAAATTTGACAAATGTAACGTCCATTTTTTCAAATTTCACGATGATTCCCCAATTATTAAATCCAGATTTCTTTGCATTTTCTTAAATTTCCAATTCTTTAACTTTTTTATAATTTTCATTTTGTCCATATTTAAAATTCATTTTTTCAATATTCACAATTTTTGAATCCAAATTTTTTCAATGTTCCCAAATTTAACATAACGCGAAATTTAAAATTTTGTTCTGAATTTCCTAGTCTTGAAATTTTCGTACTTCCCAATTATGTTTCAAATTTTCAAATCGATTTTTTCCAAATTTTAAAATTAAAATTTGAAAAAATCAAATTTGTTTTTTTTATAAATTCAAAATTATTTTTTGTTAAATTTCCCATTTTTCAATATTAATTAATTTTAAATCCAAATTTCTTTCCAATATTTTTCCATATTCCCAAATTTCTCAAATCTCAAAATTTATAATTTTTTTCCCAAATTTCGAGTCTTCAAATTATTTTCCAAATTTTTGAATTACACAATTATTTTCCAATTGATTTTTCCTAATTTCAAAATTCAAAAATTGAGAAAACTTGAAATTTGACCTTTTTACAAATATAACTTCCATTTTTTTCAAATTTCACGATGCCTCCCCAATTATTAAATCCAGATTTCTTTGCATTTTCTTAAATTTCCAATTCTTCAGTTTTCTCAGTTTTTATTTTTTCCATTTTGAAAATTCATTTTTTCTGTATTCAAAATTTTTGAATCCATATTTTTTCAATGTTCCCAAATTTAACAAAACTCGAAATTTAAAATTTTTTTCTGAATTTCCTAGTCTTAAAATTTTCGTACTTCCCAATTATGTTTCAAATTTTCAAATCAATTTTTTCCAAATTTCAAAATTAAAATTTGAAAAAATCAAATTTGTTTTTTTTATAAATTCAAAATTATTTTTTGATAAATTTCCCATTTTTCAATATTAATTAATTTTAAATCCAAATTTCTTTCCAATTTTTTTCCATATTCCCAAATTTCTCAAAACTCGAAATTTATAAATTTTTCCCAAATTTCGAGTCTTCAAATTATTTTACAAATTTTTGAATTACACAATTATTTTCCAATTGATTTTTTCCTAATTTCAAAATTCAAAAATTGAAAAAATTTTAAATTTTACATTTTTTACAAATGTAACGTCCATTTTTTTCAAATTTCACGATGCTTCCCCAATTTTTAAATCCAGATCTCGTTGCATTTTCTTCAATTTCCAATTCTTGTTTTTCAAAATTTTTATTTTTTCCATATTTAAAATTCATTTTTTCAATATTCACAATTTTTGAATCCATATTTTTTCAATGTTCCCAAATTTAACAAAACTCGAAATTTAAAATTATTTTCTGAATTTCCTAGTCTTAAAATTTTCGTACTTCCCAATTATGTTTCAAATTTTCAAATCGATTTTTTTCCAAATTTCACAATTAAATTTGAAAAAAATCAATTTTTTTTTTTATAAATTCAAAATTATTATTTGTTAAATTTCACATTTTTCAATATTAATTATTTTTAAATCCAAATTTCTTTCCAATTTTTTTCCTATATTCCCAAATTTCTCATATCTCGAAATTTATAAATTTTTTCCCAAATTTCGAGTCTTCAAATTATTTTCCAAATTTTTGAATTACACAATTATTTTCCAATTGATTTTTTCCTAATTTCAACATTCAAAAATTGAAAAAATTTAAAATTTGGCCTTTTTTACAAATGTAACATCCATTTTTTCAAATTTCACGAAGTTTCCAAAACTTTTAAATCCAGATTTCGTTGCATTTTCTTAAATTTCCAATTCTTCAGTTGTTCAAAATTTTTATTTTTTCCATATTTAAAATTCATTTTTTCAATATTCACAATTTTTTAGTCCAAATTTTTTGTTGTTGTGTTCCCAAATTTAAATAAACTCGAAATTTAAAATTTTTTTCTGAATTTCCTAGTCTTAAAATTTTCGTACTTCCCAATTATGTCTCAAATTTTCAAATCGATTTTTTCCAAATTTCACAATTAAATTTGAAAAAAATCAAATTTATTTTTTTATAAATTCAAAATTATTTTTTGTTAAATTTCACATTTTCCCAATATTCAAATCCAAATTTCTTTCCAGTTTTTTCAAAGCTTTAAAATTTTGCCAAATTTCGACAATTACAACTTTTATCCAAATTTTCAAATCGAGTCTTTTTCCAAATTTAAAGATTCCAATTTCAAACAAAAAATCTTTGATTGTTTTCTAAGATTATTGTAATGTGATCGGTCCCTGATCCTTGTGCATATTTTCAAGTAATTCCTGCATCTTGAAATTGGTCAAGACTAGGTTGAAAGATTTACGTTGCATACATGTCCAGCTAATAATAAAACCATGTTAAAAATCATGTCAATCTGTCGCTTCTCGAAATGGCAGACTCGCAATGCATTTCAGTTCATTACGAGCACTGGATCAACTGGTTATTAGAGAGATGGACCATAAACATTTTATTTTTTTAAATTTCACAATTAAATTTGAAAAAATCAAATTTGTTTTTTTATAAATTCAAAATTATTTTTTGTTAAATTTCACATTTTTCAATATTAATTATTTTTAAATCCAAATTTCTTTCCAATTTTTTTCCATATTCCCAAATTTCTCAAATTTCGAGTTTTCAAATTATTTTCCAAATTTTTGAATTACACAATTATTTTCCAATTGATTTTTCCCTAATTTCAAAATTCAAAAATAGAGAAAATTTAAAATTTGACCTTTTTTACAAATATGTAACATCCATTTTTTCAAATTTCACGATGCTTCCCCAATTATTAAATCCAGATTTCTTTGCATTTTCTTAAATTTCCAATACTTTAACTTTTTTATAATTTTTGTTTTTTCCATATTTAAAATTCATTTTTTCAATATTCACAATTTTTTAATCCAGATTTTTTCAATATTCCCAAATTTAACAAAACTCGAAATTTAAAATTCTTTTCTGAATTTCCTAGTCTTAAAATTTTCGTACTTCTCCATTATGTTTCAAATTTTCAAATCCATTTTTTCCAAATTTTAAAATTAAAATTTGAAAAAATCAAATTTGTTTTTTTTATAAATTCAAAATTATTTTTTGTTATATTTCACATTTTTCAATATTAATTATTTTTAAATCCAAATTTCTTTCAAAGTTTTTTACATATTCCCAAATTTTCTCATATCTCGAAATTTCTAAATGTTTTCCCAAATTTTGAGTCTTCAAATTATTTTCCAAATTTTTGAATTACACAATTATTTTTCAATTGATTTTTTCCTAATTTCAAAATTCAAAAATTGAAAAAATTTTAAATTTTACATTTTTTACAAATGTAGTCCATTTTTTTCAAATTTCACGATGCTTCCCCAATCATTAAATCCAGATTTCTTTGCATTTTATTAAATTTCCAATAATTTAGCTTTTTCAAAATTTTTATTTTTTCCATATTTGAAATTAATTTTTTCAAAATTCACAATTTTTGAATCCAAATTTTTTCAATGTTCACAAATTTAACAGAACTCGAAATTTAAAATTTTGTGCTGAATTTCCTAATCTTAAAATTTTCGTACTTCCCAATTATGTTTCAAATTTTCAAATCGATTTTTTTCCAAATTTCGACATTAAATTTGAAAAAAATCAAATTTTTTTTATAAATTCAAAATTATTTTTTGTTAAATTTCACATTATTCCCAATATTCACGTCCAAATTAATTTCTAGTTTTTTTTAAGTTTTCAAATTTTGCCAAATCTCGACAATCACAACTTTTATCGAAATTTTCGAATTTTCCAAATTTTCAAACCGAGTCTTTTTCCAAATTTAAAGATTCCAATTTCAAAAAAAAATCTTGTTTTCCAAGATTATTGTAATGTGATCGGTCCCTGATCCTTGTGCATATTTTCAAGTGATTCCTGCATCTTGGAATTGGTCAAGACTAGGTTGAAAGATTTACGTTTCATACATGTCCAGCTAATAATAAAACGATGTTAAAAACGTTTCAATCTGTCGCTTCTCGAAATGGCAGACTCGCATTGCATTTTAGTTCATTTCGAGCACTGGATCAACTGGTTATTAGAGAGATGGACCATAAACATTTTATCTGCGGAGGTGAGAGAAAGAAGTACCCATTAGTTCACCACCCCCATCAGCGTCAACTAGTGACATCTGTCATGCGGCCGGTGAAATACGCTACGCCGTTTCGTCGAAACACAGCCATTAAGCATACTTAATATATCTTAAAACGCTGCAAGGAACGGTCTCGCATAACTCGACGGGTCCGCGTGTCCTTGCATTAAGTATGTGATGGCATAACGTCCTCGGTTTACGACTAACTATAGGTTATGACGTATTTTACGACACTAATATCTCCGCAGCGACAAATCATTTATGAATTATTTGACTTTAAAATTTCAGATGACGGCCATTCGCTTTTTTATCGTTTTTTGCTTTTTCTACGGCTCTTTTATTAGGCATCAGGTATGTTTGGTCTGTACACCAGGGATCGGACAAAGCAGCTGCCGTATCGCATGTGTCTATTGGTAATCTATACTCTGTAACGAGGACCTGTGAGCGAGTTGTTACTAACTTGCTGCCACTTACTCATTATTATTTTACGAGCTATAATATCACGCAGAGTAGTTTTAGCAATCACAAGATGTGTTTTAGATAGTATCCGAGCACATTTATTATAGGCCGTTTTCGTGCTACTGATCTAGGCATAAAAAGATATTACCTCTAAAAGCACGTTAAGCCTGACACCGCTTCTACAAGTTTAATTCGTGGTGAAAGATTCTTCGTCAAATATACATAGTGGTAGTCTTCACAAATTACGGTACAGAAATAAAGCAAGTCCGCTCTTCATCTGTTGATACTGATATGGGAGTTCCCCAACGATCTATATTAGGGCCTCTTCTATTTATACTGTATATAAATGATCTGGATGAACAATTCAATGGCCATGTGAACTTTACATTGTATGCAGACGATGCCTCATTCATAATATCCGATCCTCATTACAACGTATTTAGTCACTAAATTTCACTTCTTTTTTTAGTTCGTAATGAAAGTTTCTCCTTCAAATATAGTGCAACGTTTGTGATAGTTTTCACAAATTATGGTACAGAAATATAGCAAGTCCGGTCTTCTTGTGTTGACATTGATATGGGAGTTCCCCAAGGATCTATATTAGGGCCTCTTCTATTTATACTGTATATAAATGATCTGGATGAACAATGCAATGGCCATGTGAACTTTACATTGTATGCAGACGATGCCTCATTCATAATATCAGATCCCCATAACAGCGTATTTAGTCACTGAATTTCACTTCTTTTGTTTAGTTCGTAATCAAAGATCCTTCTTCAAATATAGTGCAAAGTTTGTGGTACTTTTCACAAATTATGGTACAGAAATAAGGCAAGTCCAGTCTTCTTGTGTTGATACTGATATGGGAGTTCCCCAAGGATCTATATTAGGGCCTCTTCTATTTATACTGTATATAAATGATCTGGATGAACTTTTCAATGGCCACGTGAATCTTACATTGTATGCAGACGATGCATACAATGCTCAATACCCATGAAAACGTGTTGGTCACTAAGTTTAATGACTTGTTGAAGCATCTTAACGAATGGCTTGCAGAACATCAATTAATTTCCAACTCAGTGAAAGTTTGCTGTGGTGAGATGCCACAATGTACAGAAGAAGTTAGATGACATGAATATGAGGTTAAATGACAAACATATCAACAACGACACTAAATTTTTGGAGTATATTTGAATAATGTTTGCATTTCAAAGCACATTACCAGTATATATATTATGATGTTAAAAATTCACATTCATACATTTATAAAAATCTACGAAGATCAACTATGCACAGGTTGAATCCTTTGCTTCTGGGGTACATTAAGGGTAATGATAGATGTATTCATATGGCTGAAGAGAGAAGCGTATGTTTATAAAAACTTAGAATTGCCAAAAGCACACTCAGCTCCAGTTCAACCGCTTTTATTCAAATAGATGCTCAACGCGCTCCATTTCAATTAACCGATCATCAGCCATAATAACAAAGCACACACCGAGGCATCAACTGAGGAAGCTTATGCAAATATTTAGGAAGCGGGCGCACGTGGTCGTGAGCGTCATCTCATCCATCACAAAACAAACACAGAATTTGTACAGACAAGCCATTCGTACAGTCGGCGACCCACCCAGATCATGGCAGCTGATTTGAGAGGTGAACCCACCCTGCCGTACAGGATGGACCCTCCAGGTAGGAGACGTATGTTGCACTAAATCCCCGTGCTGTTCCTCTCGTAATGCTTTCGTTTACAGATTTGCAACAGAGTTTTGGCATATGCACCACGTGCGTCGCACTGTGTTCACAGTTCAACTGCTTGTAGGACATGTCAAAAGAAGTTAATATGAAACAAACTAATATACAATGAGGCACGTACTGTAACATGATATCATGAATTTAAAATGAATACAAAAGTATAGAACAAGTACATCCGACGATATCTGACATGTTACGTGTATTGTAACGATGTACATCACTGCATCGACCCAAATTGTTGTGTACATAACACAAGCAGATAAATATATATAGAGATGGAAAGGTAAGGACCTTTAGTTTGTTGAGTGCCTCCCTACAAGGTTGCATATAACTCAGACTTCGATGACTCCAATCATGCGCCTTTGGCATATGCCCCAGTTCAAAACTGCATACCTGTAAGACATTCTTGAGTGGAAGTATCTTTAATATGTGGTTAGCAACGTATCAACACATCAGATTCCAAATTAAATAAACGGTCTTGAATAGTTCCTTGAGAATACTGTTTACATGTTCTCCCAAGTCATGTGTGTATCAATACGGACACGCAAAAATCTTACTGTGTCTATGGCGACACAAACTTATTACCTTGGATTGTGTTTTTGAAGCGTTAAGTTTATTTGCTAAAAGCCAATATTCTAAATCCAATATTCGCAGAGAAAAGTAGATCCTCCTACAGCAAAGAGTACAAGGTTGTTATTTGTATTACAATTAGGAAGGTGATTTATGTATATCAAGAATAAAAGTGGACCCAGCACAGAACCCTGTGGCACGCCACACGAAACATTGTACTGGAGGTAATGTTGTTGAAGGTCAAGATGCTGTCTGTTGCTCAAATAAGATGACATGAGCCTGATGACTGTATGGTTCAACATTTTACAAAAATAAAGATATTTTAAAATGTAACATCGTTCCGTTGCAGACGTGTAAAGGGCTTCGCAGTCCAGCGATGGCAGAATCGTTTATCTTGGTCGGTGCAGATAGTTCGTGGAAAGGAAAATCGTCAGCCATTCGCATACTCTTCAGGATCAGCCAGACTAGGCGGCGACTGCCTTTCAGGGCCCTTTTGCCCAGAAATAATCCGAATGAACAGGTGTGCCTTTGCCTTTGGTCGAGAGACCTACCCGCCCAAATAGCGCGCCGCACTACCCAGTGGCGCGCCGAACAATAATAACAGTAGTTCATTATGATTCACGTTACCATTGAGCCATTGTCATTTATATCGCATTAACATCTATTGTACCGCGCTGATAGAAGAAGAATTGCGCTTCATCGGTAAGATTTCCGGCTTTCATATTGAACTGCTGTAGATGGCTTTTAAACCGGGCGCCATCTGTATTAGGAAGGGTGTTATGGAGCGCCATTTCTTATGTAATATCTTCGAAACGTTATTAGAAATAAGAATAAAAACAGGGTGTTTCAAATTCGACCCCCACCATTGGGATCGAAAGCCATCTCGGGGTGAAGGGGTGACTCCCTGCAAAATCGGCTGCAAAACAGCTACAAAACTGGAGGAGTGTAAATGGTGGTTCTCCTCAACGCCTTCTCACTAAAAGGGAGCAGATATTGAACAAACTTCTTCGAGGCATGCATTAATGCACGTAGCTCAATGATATAGAAAAAGAAGTTACCGCTGAAGGTTAAAGTCCCATTAGAAAATGGACGGGGTAACACCCAAACCAAAACAATTAAGCGAAAGGCAGGTAGAAGAAAGGGTGCTGGTGATTAGGGACGAATATCCCAAAATCTGGAAATCAAACGGACGATCCACGCACCATATAACAGAATTCAACTGGAAAGTGACACCTAACATTATAAAAGAAAGTTAAATGAGTGGCCTTGAAGATGTGTTCTATAGGAACCCAAATATTCTTATTATCGTCAATGCGCGGACCCTAGAAAAGCAACTCTACGAGGGACCAACGATATTTTCTGAGGAAATTTCTGGGATAGTCATTAATAAAATATTATAACGTTAGTGGCACGTTACAAAGTTGATCGGACCATTCTGTCTCTGATAGAGTTGCTCCCTTTCCTAGCAGCGAATAAATAATATTGAACAAACTTCTTCGGGGCCCAATGGTATAAAAAAGGAACTTACCGCTGAAGGTTAAAGTCCCATTAGAAAATGGACGGGGTAGCACCCAAAGCAAAACAATTAATCGAAAGCCAGGTAGAAGAAAGGATGCTACTCCATAAATTGGCGATTAGGGACGAATATCCCAAAATCTGGAAATCAAACGGACGATCCACGCACCATATAACAGAATTCAACTGGAAAGTGACACCTAACATTATAAAAGAAAGTTAAATGAGTGGCCTTGAAGGTGTGATCTATAGGAACCCAAATATTCTTATTATTGTCAATGCGCGGACCCTAGAAAAGCAACTCTACGAGGGACCAACGATATTTTATGAGGAAATTTCTGGGATAGTCATTAATAAAATATTATAACATTAGTGGCACGTTACAAAGTTGATCGGACCATTCTGTCTCTGATAGAGTTGCTCCCTTTCCTAGCAGCGAATAAATAATATTGAACAAACTTCTTCGGGGCCCGATGGTATAAAAAAAGAACTTACCGCTGAAGTTTAAAGTCCCATTAGAAAATGGACGGGGTAGCACCCAAAGCAAATTAATTAAGCGAAAGCCAGGTAGAAGAAAGGATGCTACTCCATAAATTGGCGATCAGGGACGAATATCCCAAAATCCGGAAATCAAACGGACGACCCCCCCCACCATATAACATAGAAATCAACAGGAAAGTGACACCTAACCTTATAAAAGAAAGTTAAATGAGTGGCCTTGAATAGAGTTGCTCCCTTTCCTAGCAGCGAATAAATAATATTGAACAAACTTCTTCGGGGCCCGATGGTATAAAAAAAGAACTTACCGCTGAAGGTTAAAGTCCCATTAGAAAATGGACGGGGTAGCACCCAAAGCAAAACAATTAATCGAAAGCCAGGTAGAAGAAAGGATGCTACTCCATACATTGGCGATTAGGGACGGATATCCCAAAATCCGGAAATCAAACGGATGATCCACGCACCATATGACATAGAATTCAACAGGAAAGTGACACCTAACATTATAAAAGAAAGTTAAATGAGTGGCCTTGAAGATGTCTTCTATAGGAACCCAAATATTCTTATTATTGTCAATGCGCGGACCCTAGAAAAGCAACTCTACGAGGGACCAACGATATTTTATGGGGAAATTTCTGGGATAGTCATTAATAAAATATTATAACATTAGTGGCACGTTACAAAGTTGATCGGACCATTATGTCTCTGATAGAGTTGCTCGCTTTCCTAGCAGCGAATAAATAATATTGAACAAACTTCTTCGGGGCCCGATGGTATAAAAAAAGATCTTACCGCTGAAGGTTAAAGTCCCATTAGAAAATGGACGGGGTAGCACCCAAAGCAAAACAATTAAGCGAAAGCCAGGTAGAAGAAACGATGTTACTCCATAAATTGGCGATTAGGGACGAATATCCCAAAATCTGGAAATCAAACGGACGATCCACGCACCATATAACAGAATTCAACTGGAAAGTGACATCTAACCTTATAAAAGAAAGTTAAATGAGTGGCCTTGAAGATGTGTTCTATAGGAACCCAAATATTCTTATTATTGTCAATGCGCGGACCCTAGAAAAGCAACTCTACGAGGGACCAACGATATTTTATGGGGAAATTTCTGGGATAGTCATTAATAAAATATTATAACATTAGTGGCACGTTACAAAGTTGATCGGACCATTATGTCTCTGATAGAGTTGCTCGCTTTCCTAGCAGCGAATAAATAATATTGAACAAACTTCTTCGGGGCCCGATGGTATAAAAAAAGATCTTACCGCTGAAGGTTAAAGTCCCATTAGAAAATGGACGGAGTAGCACCCAAAGCAAAACGATTAATCGAAAGCCAGGTAGAAGAAAGGAGCTACTCCATAAATTGGCGATTAGGGACGGATATCCCAAAATCTGGAAATCAAACGGACGATCCACGCACCATATAACAGAATTCAACTGGAAAGTGACACCTAACATTATAAAAGAAAGCTAAATGAGTGGTCTTGAAGATGTGTTCTATAGGAACCCAAATATTCTTATTATTGTCAATGAGCGGACCCTAGAAAAGCAACTCTACGAGGGACCAACGATATTTTATGAGGAAATTTCTGGGATAGTCATTAATAAAATATTATAACATTAGTGGCACGTTACAAAGTTGATCGGACCATTCTGTCTGATAGAGTTGCTCACTTTCCTAGCAGCGAATAAATAATATTGAACAAACTTCTTCGGGGCCCGATGGTATAAAAAAAGAACTTAGCGCTGAAGGTTAAAGTCCCATTAGAAAATGGACGGGGTAGCACCCAGAGCAAAACAATTAATCGAAAGCCAGGTAGAAGAAGGGAGCTACTCCATAAATTGGCGATTAGGGACGGATATCCCAAAATCTGGAAATCAAACGGACGATCCACGCACCATATAACAGAATTCAACTGGAAAGTGACACCTAACATTACAAAAGAAAGTTAAATGAGTGGCCTTGAAGATGTGTTCTATAGGAACACAAATATTCTTATTATTGCCAATGCGCGGACCCTAGAAAAGCAACTCTACGAGGGACCAACGATATTTTATGAGGAAATTTCTGGGATAGTCATTAATAAAATATTATAACATTAGTGGCACGTTACAAACTTGATCGGACCATTCTGTCTCTGATAAAGTTGATCCCTTTCCTAGCAGCGAATAAATAATATTGAACAAACTTCTTCGGGGCCCGATGGTATAAAAAAGGAACTTACCGCTGAAGGTTAAAGTCCCATTAGAAAATGGACGGGGTAGCACCCAAAGCAAAACAATTAATCGAAAGCCAGGTAGAAGAAAGGATGCTACTCCATAAATTGGCGATTAGGGACGAATATCCCAAAATCTGGAAATCAAACGGACGATCCACGCACCATATAACAGAATTCAACTGGAAAGTGACACCTAACATTATAAAAGAAAGTTAAATGAATGGCCTTGAAGATGTGTTCTATAGGAACCCAAATATTCTTATTATTGTCAATGCGCGGACCCTAGAAAAGCAACTCTACGAGGGACCAACGATATTTTATGAGGAAATTTCTGGGATAGTCATTAATAAAATATTATAGCATTTGTGGCACGTTACAAAGTTGACCGGACCATTCTGTCTCCGATAGAGTTGCTCCCTTTCCTAGCAGCGAATAAACAATATTGAACAAACTTCTTCGGGGCCCGATGGTATAAAAAAAGAACTTACCGCTGAAGGTTAAAGTCCCATTAGAAAATGGACGGGGTAGCACCCAAAGCAAAACGATTAATCGAAAGCCAGGTAGAAGAAAGGATGCTACTCCATAAATTGGCGATTAGGGACGAATATCCCAAAATCTGGAAATCAAACGGACGACCCACGCACCATATAACATAGAATTTAACAGGAAAGTGACACCTAACATTATAAAAGAAAGTTAAATGAGTGGCCTTGAAGATGTGTTCTATAGGAACCCAAATATTCCTATTATTGTCAATGCGCGGACCCTAGAAAAGCAACTCTACGAGGGACCAACGATATTTTATGAGGAAATTTCTGGGATAGTCATTAATAAAATATTATAACATTAGTGGCACGTTACAAAGTTGATCGGACCATTCTGTCTCCGATAGAGTTGCTCCCTTTCCTAGCAGCGAATAAATAATATTGAACAAACTTCTTCGGGGCCCGATGGTATAAAAAAGGAACTTACCGCTGAAGGTTAAAGTCCCATTAGAAAATGGACGGGGAGCACCCAAAGCAAAACAATTAATCGAAAGCCAGGTAGAAGAAAGGATGCTACTCCATAAATTGGCGATTAGGGACGAATATCCCAAAATCTGGAAATCAAACGGACGATCCACGCACCATAAAACAGAATTCAACTGGAAAGTGACACCTAACATTATAAAAGAAAGTTAAATGAGTGGCCTTGAAGATGTGTTCTATAGGAACCCAAATATTCTTATTATTGTCAATGCGCGGACCCTAGAAAAGCAACTCTACGAGGGACCAACGATATTTTATGAGGAAATTTCTGGGATAGTCATTAATAAAATATTATAACATTAGTGGCACGTTACAAAGTTGATCGGACCATTCTATCGCTGATAGAGTTGCTCCCTTTCCTAGCAGCGAATAAATAATATTGAACAAACTTCTTCGGGGCCCGATGGTATAAAAAAGGAACTTACCGCTGAAGGTTAAAGTCCCATTAGAAAATGGACGGGGTAGCACCCAAAGCAAAACAATTAATCGAAAGCCAGGTAGAAGAAAGGATGCTACTCCATAAATTGGCGATTAGGGACGAATATCCCAAAATCTGGAAATCAAACGGACGATCCACGCACCATATAACAGAATTCAACTGGAAAGTGACACCTAACATTATAAAAGAAAGTTAAATGAGTGGCCTTGAAGATGTGTTCTATAGGAACCCAAATATTCTTATTATTGTCAATGCGCGGACCCTAGAAAAGCAACTCTACGAGGGACCAACGATATTTTATGAGGAAATTTCTGGGATAGTCATTAATAAAATATTATAACATTAGTGGCACGTTACAAAGTTGATCGGACCATTCTGTCTCCGATAGAGTTGCTCCCTTTCCTAGCAGCGAATAAATAATATTGAACAAACTTCTTCGGGGCCCGATGGTATAAAAAAAGAACTTACCGCTGAAGGTTAAAGTCCCATTAGAAAATGGACGGGGTAGCACCCAAAGCAAAACAATTAATCGAAAGCCAGGTAGAAGAAAGGAGCTACTCCATAAATTGGCGATTAGGGACGGATATCCCAAAATCTGGAAATCAAACGGACGATCCACGCACCATATAACAGAATTCAACTGGAAAGTGACACCTAACCTTATAAAAGAAAGTTAAATGAGTGGCCTTGAAGATGTGTTCTATAGGAACCCAAATATTCTTATTATTGTCAATGCGCGGACCTTAGAAAAGCAACTCTACGAGGGACCAACGATATTTTATGAGGAAATTTCTGGGATAGTCATTAATAAAATATTATAACATTAGTGGCACGTTACAAAGTTGATCGGACCATTCTGTCTGTGATAAAGTTGCTCCCTTTCCTAGCAGCGAATAAATAATATTGAACAAACTTCTTCGGGGCCCGATGGTATAAAAAAAAGAACTTACCGCTGAAGGTTAAAGTTCCATTAGAAAATGGACGGGGTAGCACCCAAAGCAAAACAATTAATCGAAAACCAGGTAGAAGAAAGGATGCTACTCCATAAATTGGCGATTAGGGACGAATATCCCAAAATCTGGAAATCAAACGGACGATCCACGCACCATATAACAGAATTCAACTGGAAAGTGACACCTAACATTATAAAAGAAAGTTAAATGAATGGCCTTGAAGATGTGTTCTATAGGAACCCAAATATTCTTATTATTGTCAATGCGCGGACCCTAGAAAAGCAACTCTACGAGGAACCAACGTTATTTTATGGGGAAATTTCTGGGATAGTCATTGATAAAATATTATAATATTAGTGGCACGTTACAAAGTTGACCGGACCATTCTGTCTATGATAGAGTTGCTCCCTTTCCTAGCAGCGAATAAATAATATTGAACAAACTTCTTCGGGGCCCGATGGTATAAAAAAAGAACTTACCGCTGAAGTTTAAAGTCCCATTAGAAAATGGACGGGGTAGCACCCAAAGCAAAACAATTAATCGAAAGCCAGGTAGAAGAAAGGATGCTTCTCCATAAATTGGCGATTAGGGACGGATATCCCAGAATCTGGAAATCAAACGGACGACCCACGGACCATATAACATAGAATTCAACAGGAAAGTGAAACCTAACATTATAAAAGAAAGTTAAATGAGTGGCCTTGAAGGTGTGTTCTATAGGAACCCAAATATTCTTATTATTGTCAATGCGCGGACCCTAGAAAAGCAACTCTACGAGGGACCAACGATATTTTATGGGGAAATTTCTGGGATAGTCATTAATAAAATATTATAACATTAGTGGCACGTTACAAAGTTGACCGGACCATTCTGTCGCTGATAGAGTTGCTCCCTTTCCTAGCAGCGAATAAATAATATTGAACAAACTTCTTCGGGGCCCGATGGTATAAAAAAGGAACTTACCGCTGAAGGTTAAAGTCCCATTAGAAAATGGACGGGGTAGCACCCAAAGCAAAACAATTAATCGAAAGCCAGGTAGAAGAAAGGAGCTACTCCATAAATTGGCGATTAGGGACGGATATCCCAAAATCTGGAAATCAAACGGACGATCCACGCACCATATAACAGAATTCAACTGGAAAGTGACACCTAACATTATAAAAGAAAGTTAAATGAGTGGCCTTGAAGATGTGTTCTATAGGAACCAAAATATTCTTATTATTGTCAATGCGCGGACCCTAGAAAAACAGCTCTACGAGGGACCAACGATATTTTATGAGGAAATTTCTGGGATAGTCATTAATAAAATATTATAACATTAGTGGCACGTTACAAAGTTGATCGGACCATTCCGTCTCTGATAGAGTTGCTCCCTTTCCTAGCAGCGAATAAATAATATTGAACAAACTTCTTCGGGGCCCGATGGTATAAAAAAAGAACTTACCGCTGAAGGTTAAAGTCCCATTAGAAAATGGACGGGGTAGCACCCAAAGCAAAACAATTAAGCGAAAGCCAGGTAGAAGAAAGGATGCTACTCCATAAATTGGCGATTAGGGAAGAATATCCCAAAATCTGGAAATCAAACGGACAATCCACGCACCATATAACCGAATTCAACTGGAAAGTGACACCTAACATTATAAAAGAAAGTTAAATGAGTGGCCTTGAAGATGTGTTCTATAGGAACCCAAATATTCTTATTATTGTCGATGCGCGGACCCTAGAAAAGCAACTCTACGAGGGACCAACGATATTTTATGAGGAAATTTCTGGGATAGTCATTAATAAAATATTATAACATTAGTGGCACGTTACAAAGTTGATCGGACCATTCTGACTCCGATAGAGTTGCTCCCTTTCCTGGCAGCGAATAAATAATATTGAACAAACTTCTTCGGGGCCCGATGGTATAAAAAAGGAACTTACCGCTGAAGGTTAAAGTCCCATTAGAAAATGGACGGGGTAGCACCCAAAGCAAAACAATTAATCGAAAGCCAGGTAGAAGAAAGGAGCTACTCCATAAATTGGCGATTAGGGACGGATATCCCAAAATCTGGAAATCAAACGGACGATCCACGCACCATATAACAGAATTCAACTGGAAAGTGACACCTAACATTATAAAAGAAAGTTAAATGAGTGGCCTTGAAGATGTGTTCTATAGGAACCCAAATATTCTTATTATTGTCAATGCGCGGACCTTAGAAAAGCAGCTCTACGAGGGACCAACGATATTTTATGAGTAAATTTCTGGGATAGTCATTAATAAAATATTATAACATTAGTGGCACGTTACAAAGTTGATCGGACCATTCTGTCTCCGATAGAGTTGCTCCATTTCCTAGCAGCGAATAAATAATATTCAACAAACTTCTTCGGGGCCCGATGGTATAAAAAAGAACTTACCGCTGAAGGTTAAAGTCCCATTAGAAAATGGACGGGGTAGCACCCAAAGCAAAACGATTAATCGAAAGCCAGGTAGAAGAAAGGAGCTACTCCATAAATTGGCGATTAGGGACGGATATCCCAAAATCTGGAAATCAAACGGACGATCCACGCACCATATAACAGAATTCAACTGGAAAGTGACACCTAACCTTATAAAAGAAAGTTAAATGGGTAGCTTTGAAGATACGTTCGATAGGAAACTAAATATTCTTATATAGGTTAGAACGGTGAAAAACCACAGAGTGACGCTGATTGTCAATGCGCGGACCCTAGAAAAGTAACTCTACGAGGGACCAACGATATTTTATGGGGAAATTTCTGGGACAGTCATTAATAAAATATTATAACAATAGCGAAAGAAATATATAAGACGTGTGAAATCATACCATCAATAAACTACGAAATTTGCAAAAAAAATCATTGGAAAGGGTGTGGCCTAGAAATCTGTCATTAATAAAGAGACATTCAACTTACTGGTTAGTGATCAAAATAGTAAAAAAGGTTGCAAAGTTGATCGGACCATTCTGTGTCTGATAGAGTTGCTCCCTTTCCTAGTAGCGAATAAATAAGGACAGTTTCCTTAACCACCCTAGGGCATAGAGGAATCCAGTGTTACCAGCTAAAACCTACTTCACCACACCACTGTTTCAAGGGAATCATGAGCTCTTTCGGAGATGAATAGAAAATAAATCGGCGTCGAGGCATTAGGTAGGTAAGAATTCAGCCAAATCATTGCTGCTACTCTGTTAATGCGTTTCTGGAAAATATGTTTACCTGTAGTGCGTTCAGGTAAACACGCTCCTTTTAATGAAAAATATACCGAGGCACATTTAACCGGCCTGTTGTTCAATGTTGATGTATTATGCTGTTGCTGCTGATGCTTCGTGAACTTGGCAGCTTTGAATTATGGATTTGGAGGAACGATTCATTTCAAGTTTGGGGATCAGTTGCCGAGGTTATATTGACAACCGCAGCCCATCTTTCAGTCTGCGTAAGTTTTCCTATTTCCAGCATGCACTGTCTGGCTATCGGATAGTCATCCAAACAAACTGATGAGGCTGAAAATTGTACTGGATATGTTGCCTGAGTGTAGCTTCTGGGTTAGTCGGTTAGTTCAACTATTTTTTACAGAAAAAGGTAACAGATGAATTTTGGTTTCTGGCTAATATGACAAGTTCCTGATGGCAAAAAAATTGATTCATGTAATAAAATACGGAACAGTAAGTTTAGATCATTTGTTATGAAATTTTTTCCGGTGCCGCGAATTGGGTACTTTCTGACCGGTCCTCTTTTTTCGACAAAACTGAATGTTTGATTCATCATTGGTTCATCATCAGGATAAGGATAAATTGGGGATAGTTCCCTGTTGTAAATATGATTTTGTCCTCAAAATATAGCCTCAACTGCCCAAACAGACCTGATAGTATTTTTGACATTACAGTAGCGGAATGTTACACAGCGAGTAACACAAAATTGGACAATTTTGTTCTCCGAATTAACACAGCGGCCAAGTTCGCGATAGGACAAACCAACATCTGGATAGGTAACAATTCTACCCCTGTCAAAATCGCTAACATGGTCATAATTTGGACGTCTTCGGAATCGAGGCATTTTGTTAACACTAGTAAATGAAAGCGCAATAACTGAAAATATCTGTACTACTCAGCATTTACAAACTGCTTTCTTCACAAACACAGTGATAACATTTTAACAAAGGTAAACAAAAACAAAGATAAGACGTTGACATTGTTACCACAGCATGCTTTCAATATAGTCATTACGTTGCCAAAAAAACAAGTTGAAGCAATTATTTTTTCTTGGTGTAACGCTTCCAATGTCACTGAGTATACACACAATAAACTCGGAAACGAAACCAGCTAATATCAGCATTTGATGAAATGAACTCAAAGAGGAGACTGCACTTAATAGTTGGGACATGATTCTAAATGAATTTCGATTGATGAAATTGATTTCGCTTTTCCGTCTTACATATATACTAAGTGACATATAAATCCGAACACCCAGTTTAATTGGATTTATTTTAATAAAAGTTGGTGAATGTATTTATCTTACTGTAAATAACAAGTGAAAAAATTTTCAGCCTTATCAGTTGGACATTCCGGTTTTTATACTGCTTTTTTTCAATTCACTAACGCTCTAAAAATCAATATTTCAGCTGCAGTAAAGAATCAACGTTGGCGGATTTTGGTTCTTGACATCCTTTACGATCGGTTACGATGCCTAGAGTACGGAGACCTGTACGATTTCGTCAACTTAGTGAGTTTGATAGGGGCCGTATAGTGGGACTTCGGGAAGCTGGACTTTCTTTTCGGGCAATTGCAGTTAGAGTGCAAAGAAGTGTAGACACTGTGGTTAGGTGTTGTCAGGCATGGCTTCGAGAAGGCCGTACGCAAAGAGCAAGGAGCACTGGACGCGGCCGTAGAATAACAGACCGTGAAGATCGCCGCCTAAGAT
The DNA here is from genome assembly GCA_963669975.1 of Acanthoscelides obtectus. Classification (NCBI taxonomy): domain Eukaryota; kingdom Metazoa; phylum Arthropoda; class Insecta; order Coleoptera; family Chrysomelidae; genus Acanthoscelides; species Acanthoscelides obtectus. The sequence goes on along the minus strand of CAVLJG010000007.1, from coordinate 4,749,147 downwards.
TATTGGCCTTAAGGGACCGTTTCTCCACTACCAGGTCCATTGCAAATGAATGGTTTGCAGAACACGGAAGACCTATTGGCATGCGAAGTGTTTACCGACGAATGAGAAGTTTTGGCTTGTTTTCATACCGGCCACATTGGGTCCTCCCTTTAACTCGAGAACACCGACGTAATCGCCTTGAGTGGTGCAGACAACGGTCACTCTGGGATCAGGAATGGAACAGTATTGTCTTTAGTGACGAGTCTCGATTTTGTTTAGCGATGCACGATGGTCGTGCCAGGGTTAGAAGGCGACGTGGTGAAAGGAGGAATCCACAGTTTTTTGTTGAAAGACATGTTCATCACACTGTTGGAGTTATAGTTTGGGGTGCTATAGCTTATGGTTCTAAGTCACCTTTAATCTTCAACAGAGGTAACATGAATGCGCAGCGTTATATCCACGAAGTTCTAGAACCCCATCTTTTACCCTATCTTGACACCCTGGCAGATCCAACTTTCCAACAAGATAATGCCCGACCACATGTTGCAAGAGTCACAATAGACTTCTTTCAACATAATGATGTCACATTGTTACCATGGCCACCAAGATCTCCCGACTTATCCCCAATTGAGCACGTGTGGGATATGATGGGTAGGAGATTGCTCAATTTGCAACGTCCTCCTCAGACTCTAGAAGCACTTCGAGAGGAGTTGGTAGTTGCCTGGAATGAGATACCACAGGAGGACATTGACCACCTGATCAGAAGCATGCCTAGGCGCGTTGGAGAATGCGTAGCACATCAGGGTGCATCCACACATTATTAAAGGTCAAAGGGCTTTAAAGCAGTGCAATCATTTTGAAATTTTTATCATTTATTTATTATGCTTCATTAAGTACTTATACAAAATTTTATTAAAATAAAACCATTTAAACTCGGTGTTCGGATTTATATGTCACTTAGTATATCTATGATAATTTTGCTACCTGATACTAGCGACTGTTTATAGCCAAATTATCATGGCAGTTATGATAGTGGGTCGAATACACAGGATGTAAACGTTATAGTAGTCATTATTAAAATGGGTAATACGGGTCAAAACAACTCAAAAAGTTCATATGACCCATCGTCCAAAAGCTAAATGGCTTTATAGTTTAAACTTTAAGTACTTTATATCGAGCACAATCACCACAATCTTACTAATTTTTATAATCTAATCTAAAACGTTTTTAAATTGGCTAATTAACAAATAAAATTAAATTTCCATAATACTCACATGTAGGCCCAAGAAAATCCTCATACCTTAGCTTTCTAGCCAATAACCTACCACAACTTTTGGGACAGACCTTAGACAACGTGGCATTACAACGGAGACAGAATTTGTGGTTTGTTCATGACGGGGCACCACCACACATTTTTAGAGGCGTCGTTCAGTCTTTGAATGAACATTATCCAAATCGCTGGATCGGTCGAAATGCTCCGGATCCTCGAAAATGGCCAGCAAGATCTCCTGACCTCAATCCGATGGATTTCTGGTATTGGGGAGAACTTAAACGGATGGTTTATGAGGCTGGTCCAATAACAACTGAAGCACAACAAATTTAACGAGGCTGAAATAATAAATGGACAACTTCGAGGACCTAGAGTAAGAAGAAAATGGGTTCGTCGTAACGAAGGTTGTGTCGAAAGTGGAGGATGACATTTTGAACACCTTCTTGAAATACAAAACAGTGGAGTGTGGGTTTTAGAAAGAAAAACAATGTATGTATCAAAATTGTGGATTTTGGTAGTCTAAAAAAAATATTTTTTAAAATATACATTTTGTTTCTGGATTCACCAACGTTATCGTTCTGAAGCAGACACGAAACCACTTGTACAAGAGATGCGTGTCCAAACTCGTTTCATGGTATCTACAGCAGCAACAGGGCATAGGTACGTATAAATAATTCACATACGCTCACGGAGCGTATGGTAATGACGGGGTGTCTGACCGTCAAGTCGCAAGGGGTGCGACCGCCCCCCGTCTCTTCCTGCGCGCACCCCTCGCCGTGGCTGTGATTTCGCGTTTTACCGTGGGAACCGTGACCGGCCCCTTGAGCACACCTGTGCGCTACGCCGCGGCCCAGCGCATGGAAATCTGTGTGAAAGTATGTGCCCTGCGAGGGATTGTTTTACATGAGCGCCGATGACCACCCCTTGCTCAAGGGCGGAAGCGCGATCGTTCTCTCGACACGGATATGTACCTATTTGGGGTATAATTTCGTCAAAAAATCTGTATGGGGCGCATAGGGAGGAATGTGTTACCGCAAATGTTGAGTTCCCACGCCTGAATCTGATAATTGCCTTGTTATTTATTTTAAAAGAAATCATTGTCTTCATATTAGATTGCATACCTTTACCACACACACACACACAGATGGAAATGATCGTTTTTTCCGCATCCACAATGAGTATGAGAGATATGAATTACTGAAGTTTTGAAATATTTATAATATGGTAGTGACATATTAGAAATTAGTATCTAAAACCCCATTCACCTGTGCAAAGCCGAACTAATTAAATGTCTTATATCTAATACAATGTTGTCGTTGACATTCGACCATTTACATATTGAGTTTGAACAAAAACCAATTGAAGCATTTTGACACGATTCAAAAAGAAGGAATGTTCATTTCAGTTATCAGAAACTTTGGGTTTTGAATCATATTTTAATATTATACTGTCTCTTTAAACTGTAATGGCTCAATCTTCCTTTAGATGAGTTAATGTGATTGAACACTTTTTCTTTATCTCTGATGCAATTTTTTTATGATTTTCATACTTTTCTCTTTGATCTACTGGATTTTAAGCTTTTTTGTAAATATTCAACATTTCCTTTGGTTACACCAAGGAGTGCAATAAATATTTTCATAACAATATTATTGGTATCTTCATATTTTACCCTCAACTTTATATATGCAGCTGTACGAAAATTAGTCTCATCTTCAAACTTCCTGCATCTTTGTTTCATAAACATTTATAAGCCCCTTGCAAATATAAGTTCTGCTCACCGACACGACCCGATGAATCGAAATTTGAATATTTTCATTTATATTTTCAAAACACTTGAACATCGAACAATGACAATTCATGAGAAGAAAATCGCAACTTTTTCATTTCAACTTCGGTTCTACCGGTCTTCTTTCTTTTTTTGTCGATTTGTTAATAATGCTCTAATCATTTTCAATCTGAAACGATACTCAACATCAAACTTTATATAAGGGGCCGTTCAAGTATTACGTGAGCACTATGGGGGGCGGGGTGGGTCTTTGCTTTGCTTATTTTGGATGACATGGGGAGTAGGAGAGTCTAGATGATGATTACGTGATCGGTAGTTATTTACTTTTTTACACGGATAGCAACCCTCGCATTGTCTTTGCTTGAAAACGAAACGCATTTTCGGGGATTCCCGCAAATAATGCATACGTTTAGTGAACAGCGCGCGGTAATTCCCCTATTCGCTTTAGAGCCGAGTAGGGGAATTACCGCGCAGTGTTCACTTGTCTAAATTTCCTCTAACAGTGTATTGTTTCGTTTGGATAGTATAGCGAGTAGACGTATTGTAAGCATAGTAAAATGTTAACATTTGTGTTACCATTGATTCCATTAGCCAAAGTTTAATGTTTAAATAAGGTGTCGTTTCACATAGACAGATCCAAGTTATACCAAAAATTGTTTGAAAGTTTAAAAAAATCTCATACAAGTACGAAAGTACAAAATGTACAAAAGTTAGTTAACGAAGTGTGGCGAAATTACAAATTACAAGCAAAATTTGACAAGGAACTAGATATTATTGTATATAAGAGAATCGAAGAAGAATTGCAAGCGGCGACTAAGAATAAATCCAATCTACTAAATTTTTTTTCTAAGGTGAGTGACGAAATCATTTTAGGTACCTATGAGTACTAGAAATATTAGAAATCGCTAAAAAGTTTCTCTTTACTGATTAGAAAATATTATGGCCTATCTTAAAGTATAGAGGTAATATTCATTATATTGTATATTTATTTCTTATGATTGATTCCGTCAATTGGTCACAAAGTACAGGATGTTAGTTTTATACATACAGAAAAGTAACACCCTGTATTTTGTGACCGGAACGAATTGCTCGTTTAAGCATATTAGATTTAAAGCCATAGGGTTTTGTGTTTACCATATATATTGCCGTACTTTGTATTTATGTAGCTTAATAAGAGAATCTTTAGCAGAAGCCATAGAAAGTTTTTATTTTTAGGCAACCTGTAAACCTGCAGAAAAAACACAAATTATACAGTCAGCTTCAAATATTAAAAAAGAGGAAGAAGATAAAATAAAACAAGGTAATGAATCACAACAGCAATGCGAAATTAATGAAAATACAGATAAACAGAGAGCAAAACCTTCTCAGGAAGCTATGAAAAATAAGATTGCTCTACTCGAAAAAAATCTGAATGCTTTGTATTCTGCCAGTGATACTATGCCAAGCCGTGCTGAAGTTGATAAACAGATCATTAAGTTGCGCGAGGAAATAAAAACAGCAAAACAGTCTTTAAACAGGAAGGTTCAAAACGCAGTTGCCCAGAAGAAACACAGGGATGGTATGAAAAGAAAGTTAGAAGATATTTGTCATGAAAATCCAGAAATAAAAAAAGGTTATCTCTGAGGGATTCAGTGAGACGTCCTAATCTTAAAAGCAATCAACATTCACTATTGAAAACAATCGCGGATATAGCTTTATTTGGGAGTGCAGCAGATGATAGAAGACGAACGGAATCAATTCGCAGCGTAAAAACTCTTGAGGAACTCACACAAGAATTACGTAAAATAGTATTTGACGTTAGTCGCAGTCGTTTGATTCCCAGAAAATCTAATTCTGCAGAGGGACAAAGACATGTATCGAGAGTCCCTGTTAAGGTCAATCGGGCTCAAACTGATCACCACAAGAGCCACTTAGATAGCAAGTTCGCTGAAACATCAATCCATTATTTAGAGAACATAGCATTCATACTTGGACCAGATCAAGTATTTTCATGTCTCAAGATGATAAAGCTCGAGTCCCTATTGGCGTAACTGCGGCAAATAAGCAAGCACCTCTTCTAATGCACATGGAATGTAGAATCCAATTGCCTGATCACGATTGGGTAATCGCTGAGCGTCATAAATTAATACCGTCTGTTTAAGCTGGTATCAAAATCACTTCCAATATGCTAGGACAACCGCAAGCCGTTGGATATTCTGGACCAACATAATCGCTATTCGAAGTGGAAAGCATAGTTCATCTTCTGCTAATACTCATGCTCAGGATTTCGAGACGCTTCTCGAACTTGAAGAGTTTCGACCATTAGCTAAAACTGACCATGGACTAGTAAAACCAGTGGTAATCATGACGGTTGATGGAGGGCCAGATGAAAATCCACGTTATCAAAAAGTCATAGGGTTTGCTATACAACACTTTAAGCGGCATGATCTCGATGCATTGTTTTTAGCTACCATTGCTCCTGGAAGAAGTGCGTACAACAGAGTAGAGCGCAGAATGGCTCCTCTTAGTCGGGAACTGGCTGGTTTAATATTGTCTCATGACCATTTTGGGTCTCATTTGGCTGAACGTGGCGTTACAATTGATGAACATTTAGAAAGATCTAATTTCGAATTTGCAGGAAATGTATTAGCTGAAGTATGGAGTTCAATGGAAATTGATGGCTATAATGTTAGTGCAAAATATGTTGGGGCAGGTAAACAAGATCTTCCTGATTTTCCAGACATTAAATAGTATTCAGAACATGTGTGTTAGAGCCAATACTTGCTTCAAATTGTAAAATGTATAAATACAGAATGCTGTCGTCCAAGAAGTTGCCTATTTAGATTACTAGACAATAGGTATCTTCCACCACCTGTAAAAGTAAAACAAAAAGTTGATGACTTGGTTTTGGATGAAGGAGGGCAATTTCTTAATCTTCCAGACAATTTAGCTCTTCGCTTAAGTGCTTCACTCAAAGATTTCCTGCAAATGCCCTACTATTTATCATGCTTCCGTCAAGTCACTAAATCGTCACATCGAAAGTATCCATAAAAAAGTAAACACGCACACTGATAGGAAAGTTAGACCTGTAAGAGTCGCTGCTCGTCGTGCTAATGAACTGATGTGCATTATTCAAAATTTAGAGCACCATGATGTTGAATGTCTCGATCAGAACGACGTAGACATTCCAAAATTAGATGAAAGCGAGCAAACTCACAACACAACACAGCAATCGAAGAAATCCAATGTCATCGAAAACTTGGATTCGGGTTTCATGGACTGAAGACTGTTAATTTGAATTTAATATATGCACCAAACATTTAAAATAAGTTTGTTATGTTAGTTATAATCATAATATTAAAAAAAAACAATACATTATTTAACAAAAGTTTACGTAAGCATGGGGGAGGGGTAAGAGCTTTGCTTACTTTTGCTGACAAGAGGGATGGGGGGTAAATAATTGTAATAAATCTGCTTACGTAATACTTGAACGGCCCCTAAGTTCTAACCTCATTTTTTGCCAGTTTGACATGAACATTCCCAGTTCTTTTCGGTTCAGCCATAAACAAAATGTCTTTTTGTCGCCATATGTTTACCTTGTTTAAAGGTTAACTATTCGGAACTAATATATCGTAGACAAGGGTTTGCCTCCAATAGGAAACTGAAAAAAATAAAAATTATGACATGCCCTATTCTTTGCCTGTACCCTTCATTTATTCCACCTATCATCACCTAAACTGAAAAATTTCAATCCAAAATCACAATCGCACATCAGACAGCAGAACACGCGGCCTCGTAAGCTCCGCAGCACCGCCTCGTTCTTCCGGGTGCGCGAAAATGGTAGCCGATTATTCTTTCATTAGGTTAGGGAAGTGAATTTAGGCAATCTGGCAGCACACACCATTACCCTCCCGTCTCATCAGCCTGAAAATTTAATGTCTTTCGCTCGGCACACGCAATTGCCCTAATGCCTCTGTGTATTTTCCTGATTTTTATAGAATTATCTCGCGCCGCTGGGGAGACGCACGACCACCCCCGCACCGGAAAAGTATCGTATTTTCTTTAAAATTATAACCTCCGAAATTGTTCTTCATTATTCTCGCCAGAATTTAGGGAGAAAGTCGATATTAGCAGAAATAATTTGCACCTGAACAGTGAGGATCCCAGTTACGTCAATCATCACACCACTAGCCTGACCAGTTTTTTTAAACCGTCGCTACGTAATTATGTTTATTGTTACTACATAGCGCTCAAACTAGCTCTTGTTTGGAAAACGGCGTCAAGAAGATTGACTCTATCCCTCCCACCGCTTCGGAACAACTTTTAGCACAATTTTCTAAGTACTGCAAGGACATCAAAAAAGTGGGTTTTGTGAGAAGCACTAGTGCACTATTCGGGCTTTTCATGGAATTTTTTTTTCAGACTGTTGCAATGAGTGTATCCGTACACATTCCTTTAGAGCTGTGATGTAAAACTGCTTGTGGCGCATGGCATATGCGACCGATAGACGACCCGTCCGTTGAAAATAATTCAAGTTTTAAGAGCAATTTACGGGGAAATGGTATGCGTAAATAAGTGCTTAAAATTATCGGGGTCGGAAATATACTAAGATAAAAAGTTTCAGCTTCTTACCGCTTTCGTCCTTGGCCTACTAGAAATCTTGTGCAGAAAGTTATTTGTTTATAAAGTTCGGTGCTGACATTTTGCAAGCTCAATTCGTATCGTCAGTCTTTCGTACAATTATAGGACATCTCTTTCATGTCCAGAAAGGCGCTGTATTTTGAGGTTATGTTGCATATATCTATTTAAATCAACTTGTTCATGATTTTGACTTATATCACTTGTTATATCAGCCTGAGATTTCATGCAATTCAAAAAAAAAAACGTAGCCTCACAATAGAAGAGCGCTAACGCTGACATGAAACAGTAGAAGCCTAGAAGTAATGCAGCATCTCTGAAAATCAAGGAGGCTATCAGGGCGTCCTACAATTGTAGGAACGACTGACGATATGACCCTTTTTACTATTACAAAAGTGGCAATGACAACATGCAATTTATTTCGAAATCGCATCCAAAATAAATAAAAATGATTTTGTGATCAATCATAACTGTTTCGCAATCATCTGTGAAAAAATCCAATATAGCGTAAATAAGACAAAATAAACTCGATGTTGAAGGACAATAAACGAAACGTTATATCAAGATTCTGAGTAATATGCAATTCATTGTCAAAACTCCCTACAGTCATGAAAAAACTAAAACAATTTTGGGAAAATTCGTTTTTTTCCGTCTCTCCTCGGAAGTACTAAGGTTACTATAAAAGTCTTGCAATATGACTTATAAAGCTGTACTGCAAAACTTTCAGAGTATAGTGGTACTTTGAATCTCGAAACTTCCATATTTCGTATCTCTTTCATCAATACATAAGAAACAGTTTGGTTTCAATAAAGTAGAATCACGTAACAGAATAGTTGTATAGTTAACAAAAACTGAATCTTGCACTGACGCAAATGTTCTATAGCGGCTGCAAGAGGCTTACACTTTTGTTGTATATCTGTTACCTGCAGCCCTTATACAACCTCTTAAATGTCTGAAGTGTCCTATTAGGTGTGCCCATTCCGCTTGTATAGCTGTTCTAAGAGGGTTTTGAAAATGTTCTTACAGTATACAATGCTGTGTAAGGAATACTGTATAATCATTCTTGCAACTCTAATAGGAGTGATAATTGTTAGTTGGGCAGTTTCCGAAGTCAAAGTGGTGAAGGTCCAATTTGAAACACGCAAATTTCTCAATTTGACATTTCAATGCTTGCCAGATGAAGATCCAAATCAGTGTAGTCTAGACCAGGCTTAAGCTGTACCGCAGTCCGGTGGCACGGCATAATGCATCTTCACTGGGAAATTCGACACCATGGACATTCCACGGGCAGCATCGCGACTGGTATTGCGGTGATACGGCCAAGTTAATTTGTCACCGTGCTGGCTCTGGCTCTGCTGGATAGCGGCTCAACGGCATGATTTAGAGGGCGAGCACGGCGATATTCGCTACCCGTGTTTTGATTACTCCCGGCGTTTGCATACCGCTGCCCATTAGCATTTTCAGTATGTCCTGTAGCCGCATATTTCACCTAAACAGCATGATTTTTATTTATGGGCTATGCCGGCGGCCGGTGGGCGACCCCGTAGCGCTCCGACCGGATCATGACCGCCACACCGCGAGAGAGATCGTGTATTGAGGTTTCAATCGAAGGTATTCTTCTAATCAATATGAGAAATCGTAATATTTCATTGTGATAATCTCGCTGAGCAAGACAGGTTAAAGAGTATCTAACCATTGGTTAAGCGAGACGTTTTATATCTGATAAAAGTCTATTTATTTTTGTAGTTCGGACACTAAAATAAGTCTTACTAAAGTTTACAAAAAATTTGACGACTTCCCCAAAATTCTGGTGCAAGCGGCATCCCCAAAATCGTGGGGAAAGCGACAAGCAGCAACCCTAAAATCGTGGGGCAAGCGGCATCTCCAAAAGCGTGGGGCAAGCGACAACCAGCATCCCCAAAATCGTGGGGCAAACGACTAAAATAAGTCTTACTAAAGTTTACAAAAAATTTGACGACTTCCCCAAAATTCTGGTGCAAGCGGCATCCCCAAAATCGTGGAGGCAAGCGGCACCTTTAAAATCGTGGTTCGAGCGGCACCACCAAAATCATGCGGCAAGCGACAATGAGCATCCCCAAAATCGTGGGGAAAGCGACAAATAGCAACCCTAAAATCGTGGGGCAAGCGGCATCTCCAAAATCGTGGAGCAAGCGACAATCAGCATCCCCAAAATCGTGGGGCAAGCGACAATCAGCATCCCCAAAATCGTGGGGAAAGCGACAAGCAGCATCCCTAAAATCGTGGGGCAAGCGGCATCTCCAAAATCGTGGAGCAAACAACAATCAGCATCACCAAAATCGTGGGGCAACCGACAACCAGCATCCCCAAAATCGTAGGGAAATCGACAAGAAGCATCCCTAAAATCGTGAGGCAAGCGGCATCTCCAAAATCGTGGAGCAAGCGAGAATAAGCATCCCCAAAATCGTGGGACAAACGACAATCAGCATCCCCAAAATCGTGGGGAAAGCGACAAGCAGCATCCCTAAAATCGTGGGTAAGCGGCATGTAGCGCCCCAAATATGGCCAAAATTAGAAATGTTTACAAAAGATTACAAAAAATTCGGTGACTTCTCCAAAATCGTGGGACAAGCGGTAAGCAGTATCCTCAAATTCGTGGGGCAAGCGACAAGCGGCAACCCTAAAGTCGTGGGGCAAGCGGCATCTCCAAAATCGTGGGACTAGCGGCATCCCTAAAATCGCGGAGGCAAGCGGCATCTCCAAAATCGTGAGTAAATGGCATGCAGCCGCCCAAATATGGACAAAATTAGAAATGTTTACCAAAGTTTACAAAAAATTCGGTGACTTCTCCAAAATCGTGGGGCTAGCGGCAAGCAGCATCCTCAAAATCGTGGGGCAAGCGACAAGCGGCGTCCCCAAAATCGTGGGGCAAGCGACAAGCAGCATCCCTAAAATCGTGGTGCAAGCGGCATCCCCACAATCGTGAAGCAAGCAGCTTCCCCAATGTCGTGGGGCAAACGGCTTCCCCAAACACGTGGGACAAGCGGCACCCCCAAAATTGTGTTGCAAGCGGCATCTCCAAAATCGTGGGGCAAGCGGCATACCCAAAATCGTGGGGGCAAGCAACATCCCTAAAATCGTGAGTAAGCGGCATGTAGCCCCCCAAATATGGCCAAAATTAGAAATGTTTACTAAAGATTACAAAAAATTCGGTGACTTCTCCAAAATCGTGGGGCAAGCGGTAAGCAGCATCCTCAAAATCGTGGGGCAAGCGACAAGCGGCAACCCTAAAATCCTGGAGCAAGCGGCATCTCCAAAATCGTGGGACCAGCGGAATCCCTAAAATCGCGGAGGCAAGCGGCGTCCCCAAAATCGTGGGGCAAGCGACAAGCAGCATCCCTAAAATCGTGGTGCAAGCGGCATCCCCAAAATCGTGAAGCAAGCAGCTTCCCCAAAGTCGTGGGGCAAACGGCTTCCCCAAACACGTGGGACAAGCGGCACCCCCAAAATTGTGTTGCAAGCGGCATCTACAAAATCGTGGGGCAAGCGGCATTCCCAAAATCGTGGGGGCAAGCAACATCCCTAAAATCGTGAGTAAGCGGCATGTAGCCCCCCAAATATGGCCAAAATTAGAAATGTTTACTAGAGATTACAAAAAATTCGGTGGCTTCTCCAAAATCGTGGGTCAAGCGGCAAGCAGCATCCTCAAAATCGTGAGGCAAGTAGTAAGCGGTATCCCCAAAGTAATGGTGCAAGCGGCACCCACAAAATCGTGGGGTCAGCGGCTTTAATTCAAAATCGTAGGACAGGCGGCACCCCCAAAATTGTGGTGCAAGCGGCATCCCTAAAATCGTGGGGCCAAGCGGCATCTCCAAAATCGTGGGACAAGCGGCTTCCCCAAAGTCATGGGACCAGCGGCATCCCCAAAATCGCGGCGCAAGCGGCATTCAAAATCATGGGATACGTTTCCAGATCCCTGACAAATAAAGTGATATCCATTTGTCAAAGCCCAAAATGGAGGATTTAATATGGTGTACTTCGTGCAAAAATCATTTTGATTGAGCTCAAATTTAGGTTTTAGATGTTTTTAGGGTACCTAATAACGAGTTTGTAGTTGATTGTTCAAAAACCGAAATAGCGGTTCTGATATCGCTGCTGCGTTTGCAAGAAGTGTTCCGATCGTACTCAAACTTAAGTTTGAAATGTTTTTAAGATTGCTAAGTATCTGTATGATGGCTGTTTGGAAAAAAATTTCGATTTCCGTAGATCCTTATAAAATATGTGTTAGGTCTGCTACTTGGCCTTTTCATCAGCAATTTGTCAGGGCAGCCTTATAATTTTCATGAAATTTAGAAAGTTTTTAAATAAGACATTAATTTTAATTTTCTTTTTGTTGGACATATTACGACGTGACGTGACAGACATAACTACTATCATGAGTATATCTTGGGTATATTTCTTATTAAACATCATTTGAACGATAACGTTTCTGGTGTATAATTACACAGGTTGGAGGTCTGTCTACGCGTACATCTTCGTTGGTTCATCATTTTCGATCGCGTACCACATTCCACGTCAGCATTCCGTCGCTCATAATAGGTGAGAAGTTGAAGTCTAGCTCCACGAGGATGAATCATCATATTTTCGAGCCGAATGGTCAGGTCTTCTTAGGGCCGCTGCCAGCAGCATATTAATTTTCAATTTATGCGCTATCTCAAAGTAATTAAGTTAGTAGATTGGAGGTGCTGGTTGTAACACATGTAATTACGTTTTTTCTCTTACGGTTTGTTATGGGAGCCCGGGATATGTGCGCGGTCATTTAACAAGTATCTGTGTATTTTTCTCCATTTTTACGTATACAGGGTGTCTGAAAAGTTCCGAAGCTCCACGATAATTTGAAAGTACATGTTTCCGCTCTTTTTATTTACGGTGTCAAAAATGAGGGCTCCATTTAAAAGAATCGACTTGACCTTCAAATGGCCTCGAATGCTATGGTCAAGGTCAAATGCAAGGTCGCCATTAGATAGTCGGCTAAAACTCATGTCAGTGCGGTGTGAAACCACCAAATATAAACCCTTTTTTAACAGGGGAAGGACCCGCGATTTATAGCAGTTTTTCCCCTATCCTGAGGTAACCTTGAGAAGTTGACCTTGATTTATTACCTTCAAAGTTATTTGAAGGTCAAGTCGATTTATTGATGGTATCTACCATTTTTGACTCCGCAAATGAAATGGGCGGAAAATTTGAAATTCCAATATAGTCATGACCGTTCTTAAATTTTGACCTTAGGAAGTCATGGTCAAGGTCAAACCCAGGTACGGTGATTTAACTTGAAAGTCAGTAGTCGTATAGGGAAACTACCGAAAAATGGTTTCATGATTTTTTCCACGTGACCTTGGACCTGACCTTCGTCATGACCTACAGCGTCATTTGAAGGCATCTCATTTTTTAATTGGACCCCATACTTCTGACCGCGGAAAATTTTATGTTCGAATACGTCCTCGACCATTTTTTAAACTTGACCTTAGACTTGACCGTCAAGGTCAAACATAAGCTTACCTTAATTTCTTGATAATTCGGAAAACTGTGTGATCTCTAGATGAACTGGCTCCGCTGTTCTATAAGAATTGCATCCTGACTGCAAAAATCGATTTGACCTTCACATGACCTAGAAGGTCATAATGATTAAGGTCCAATCCAAGGTGATCGTTGGATATCCGGGGAAAAATCCTGAACATAGTTTCTCTTTACGACTACAGGTTTTCAAGTTATACCACCGTACCTGGGTTCGACCTTGACCATGACCTCTCAATGTCAAAATCTAAGAATGGTCCAGACCATATTTGAGCGTAAAATGTTCCGCTATTTTCATTTACGGGGTCAAAAATGAGAGGCTCCATTTGAAAAAATCGAGATGACCTTTTGAAACGGTCATGATCAAGGTCAAATCCAAGGTGACTATTAGATGGCTGGGGAAAATTCCTGTCAGTGCGGTGTGAAACCACCAAATATAAACATTTATTTAACGGACGAGGGCTTTTATATCTACTCTCAGGCACTCAACACTATTGTCGTGTCGGCCTTTCCTACCCGAAGTGTGAGACTCATGGTGGCTAGCGTTGCGTCAAGCTTTCTTACCAGAGGTTTTAGTCATCCCATTTTCATCACAGCTCTTATACTTAAGCAGCTTCGTGCATCGTCAAACTACTGAAATGTCGGTGTATTGATTATTTGATTCTATGCTAATTGAAACGATAGCGTCTCCGCCATGATTATATTGGAATTACTCTAGTGCACGTAGCGTGAGCGCACATCAAATCACATATCCTCTGGTCGTAGTCAGAGCCCAACTTAACTAATCTGTTAAAATTACTAAAAGGCTATTAGGGAGTATTTCCTGGTGCCTGGGGCTGTGTAAGTCTGTAATTGCCGTTAGCATTAGTTGGTCCCCCGTTAATGCACTGTTCGCGTGAACAAACCGACCCTCAACCCTCAACTTCTGTCTGTCCTCGGGTCCCTGTCGTGATTTCCTTTGAGAGAGACCGGCAGCGTGGACTTTTGCTGGTGCACCAAAACAAACGTATAGGGTGGGCCAGTAGTGAGTGGACGAAATCTCCCTAGTTGACTTTCTTAGACTGTTCTTCGACTGCTGCATCTACGCATCTACAGGGTATCCCAAAATTACAATACAAAGTCCAAAAATTCTCTGTTGGGTGGTAAGGTATGCTGTGTTATAGAAGCTAGTTTTGGGTAACTCTTGAGTAATGGCATGATGCCACGTAATTTGTCGCATAGAGGATTTTTGGGCTTTACTGTGTAGGTTGGGAAGCGCAAGATGAAGAACAATTAAGACTGTGAATTTACGAAAAACCCAGGTGAATTGATTTGAATTTCGTCCAGGACCTCATGAGAGACATTCTTCTGGTAGAGCAGAATGGGCCACTCCACATAATTCCATAGTATAGTTTAGTTAAGTATTGAGTTGCAATTTAGGATAACTAGTTAGGGTTTCGGCCGGCACCGTTCTCCAGGAACACGTACCTTGGGGCTACTGGAAAATATTATCGTCGGTACTTATATTGTTTAGAAGCAAAACGACGGGCGGTCCTCGCACGAGGACCGTACAGGCGACCAGCTCGTTTTTCGACCCGGTTTGAAACGGTTCCTGTTGCAAAATGAACAGGGGCGTTGTAGCACCTCTTCATTTATCCCAGGCCGCAATTTAAATCAACCCCATTTTAATCCAGCAACCAGGGCGCACATTGCCATATGGCATATTTCTGCAGGACCGCGGACTCGCGTCGTCTGACTGGGAAATTATCGCAGTAATTAAAAAAACGGGAGATAGTGGGACGCAGTTTTGATTACGCTCGATTTTGCCGGAGGGGTGGGCCCCTTTTTAGGCCTCCACGTTACGTTGTAATCTCGCTGGTAGTTCGCTCGCCCTGTGACCGTAACCTTTGATGAATTGTGCGAAAGCAAAAATAGGGATCGAATGACAGGAGAAACTTCCGAAAACTCTCAAAGGACTACACCTTTGTTGCAGGTTTGGAGTTATTTATAGATGAAACGGCGACATGTGACATGGTTTTTCGTGATGCACAAAAATTAGCCATCGAAGTTGCACATACCTCCTTCATCTTCTGGCCTCCCAAAATACTGAATTGCAACGTCGCATTAGCGCCTAAGCAAGTAGTGGCGAAATGGTATGGACTATAGAAGAGTAGCGTCACTGCGTCGTTAAAACAGTTTTTGTCTGAAATTACATTGTGTATACCAAATCCTACATACAGTTAAACTGTGATATCTGTGATATAGCAGCTAGTCAGGAGGAAGGTAAACATCCAGGAATGAAGGTCATCTGAAGGTAGTTGACCGCAGAACACTGATTTTCCAGAAAATGCTATTTATCATACTTGTATATCGTCTAGACAGAAAAATAATAGTATGTATTACCCTGTATAAACTCAGTTACTCTGTGACATGCCAAACTACGCATTAATGTCCAAAAAACCTGATATTTCAACATTCAACTTGTATTATAACATGACGGGTCCGAGTTAAACTCACAATCAGGTAGGTGATATTCTTCTCCATTTATATGGTAATCAAAAGTCGAACCCGAATAAAATAAACTTAATATTGTGACTACCATTAAACACCAGCCGACAGAAGCATAACATGTGCTTGGAAATGTTCCGAAGGGAATATGAAACAGGTGTTTCGGAGGACTATTAATCTTCCAGAAAATAAGAATGTGCTATTAGGCACAGTCAACACCTTCCTTAATGATCTCTAATTTCTCTCAAAGATTATAGAAAGATGTATTAATGGTGGTTTGGATCTCGGGGCTGTGAGCAGGTAGTAAAACGGCTAGAGTTCATTGTTCTTGGCGATTATCCTTGCGGGGGGCGCATAATAACAACTTACGGCAAGGCAACGGCAAGTAGTTGTAACCTCGATGAGGTAGCTTGGTTTCGTACTGTTTGGATTTTTGCTAACTTCTGCGCTCCTGCACATAACTTCTAGGTAAGTTTAAGAGTATCACTCAGCGAAAGGAAGGTGGATTATTAAAAACCAAGTTTATCAGCTTCCTTTGGAAACTGAGCAGCAGTTACGAGGATTTGTAATGGGAAGCATTTAGTATGATTACACCAGAAATGTGTGATGTTTTGAATTCTACTGTTAGAAGATCATATTTATGTTATTTGGAAACACAATTCAAAAGTATTTACTCACAGTACCGTTCAAAAGTATTTGAGTACCTGCATATTTCCATTCAAAATCATAACAAGCAAAAAACTATTCAGTACGTATTTATTTTCCTTTATTTACTGAAAACCATCACCATGAAAATCAACCATCACTGAAAGGTCAGTGACATCAAAATTTTGCTCACACTTGGGATATCATCATTAGCCATAACACCAATTTCTTTGCCTTTAGAATATTGTTATGTTTTTGTATGGGAATTCTTTCTCAGGATTCGTTTTTCGATTATTTCTTTTAATTTGTGTTGTATGTAAGACCATAAGACAGTTTTACTTCAGCTATCTTGTTTCATTTGATAAACTAACCGTGCTTCAATACATTATAGCTCAAAATTGTTCAACAAGCGCGTTGTGCCTTCTGGGACTCGGGGTTTGTCTTTCAGCCAATCTATGTAAGCAATTTTTGGATGAAAAAGAAGAACAAAATATTCTGAAAGTCATGCAACGGCCTCCCCAATCCCCGGATTTGAATCCGATATAGTCGCTGTGGGATGAACTGGGCAGACTGTTTTCTGGGCAGTAGCGGCTCGTGGCAAAATAAAACAGGTGTTCTGCAAATCCGAACTTACCTATTTTTTATATGTCAGTTCGATCTCCTGCGCTGCTTCATGCCAGCAAATTTGTCGATCATCGTCCCGTTGAAATTTTCCATGGTCGAAATAAATTCCTTTTCAATGGACAGCATCGACAACGCTGTAGGGCGATCCTGGGTCATAGTATTTCGAAGAAAGGTCTTGATTGAAAATTTCCTAATTAAACAGCGATTATGAAAACGCACAGGGACCCTTAAGGATAACTGTTTGCACAACAGTGGGCGTCAAAATGCTGCTGATGATGATTTACCTTTACAGCAAATGCTCAAACTGTTTTCCTTCAGCCGCAATACACGCTCGATATCTTCTTAAAAAAGATCGGGTTATTAAACGAGCGAATCCACGGTTATTAACAAACTCAGCTGCTTCCAATAGTCTTTGCCGTAGCTCAGCTACATTTTGAATCGGCTTGAAATACACTTTTTCTTTTACAGTTCATCAGTAAAAAAATCTAAAGGATTCAAATCAGGTGATCGGGCTGGCAACGGTATTGTACCAGACCGCCCTATCCATCTCACTGAGAGTGCATAGTGCGCTGGGCAACCATCATGCTGAAACCACATGTCCCTGTAAATACTCAGTGGCACGTCCTCCAATAAATGTTCTAAATGATTTTGCAAAAAACCTAAATAAACCTCAGCAGTCAAAGTCTCTGGGAACTCAAACGGACCGATTATTTTACCATTTAAAATTCCTGTCCAATGGTTTATCTTGAAGCGATATTGAGATTTATCTTCTCTCATCAAATGTGGGTTTGCTACGTGCCACTCGTAACTATGCAGGTTCATGTACCCATCTTTCTTAAATGTGGTCTCATCTGACCATAAAATTTTTTCAAAGAACCGTGGATCTTCCCTGTGTCTTTCTAACATTGTGCGACAAAAAGCAACTCGGGGCTCATAATCCCGGGGCAGAAGAGCTTGAACACGCTGTACGTGGTATGGATGGAGCACGTTTTTTTGCAAGATTCTATGGGCTGTACTTTTGGGCACACCTGTATTTAGTTCTATTGCACGCGCTGAAGTACTCGGGTCTTCTTCGACAGTTCCTAGCACCACGTCTTCGTAAGGAAGGAAAGATCTTCCCTCACCGTGTGATTGGTTTGATGGTTGGCCCTCTGAGAACAGTAAGCGGTGCACATTTGTGAACACTCGATGATCTGGATGACGAGCTGCATTCGGGTACCTCTCACAGTAAAGTCTCGCTGCAGCACTAGCGTTGCATCTGCATTCCCCATAAATGAGGTGCATGTTAGCATATTCTTGTACGGTGTACACGGACATAGCGGCACTGCACAATCACACTATCAAAGATAGTCTAAGGAAAGCAAATGTTGTTTTGAAGAGCAATTAAACAGTCCAAATCCAAATCACAAGCGATCAACAGTCCCGTTCACGAATCCAAAGTTAGTAACAGTACGAAATCAACAAGCATGAACATGTAAAGATGCGCAGTAAACGAAGGAGTACTGATCGGTATCAAAGTGTGCAATAGCAAGTAAGTGATGTGCTTCATCCATACCACATACAGCGTGTTCAACCTCTCCTGCCCCGGGATTATGAGCCCCGAGTTGCTTTTTGTCGCACAATGTTAGAAAGACACAGGAAAGATACACAGTTCTTTGAAAAAATTTTGTGGTCGGATGAGACCACATTTAAGAAAGATGGGTACATGAACCTGCATAACTTACACGAGTGGCACGTAGCAAACCCACATTTGATGAGAGAAGATAAATCTCAATATAGCTTCAAGATAAACCATTGGACAGGAATTTTAAATGGTAAAATAATCGGTCCGTTTGAGTTCCCAGAGACTTTGACTGCTGAAGTTTATTTGGATTTTTTGAAAAATCATGTACAAAATTTATTGGTGGACGTGCCACTGAGTATTTACAGGGACATGTGGTTTCAGCATGATGGCTGCCCAGCGCACTATGCACTCTCAGTGAGAGAGAATCTCGATCAAAACTTTCCAGGCAGATGGATAAGGCGGTCTGGTACAATACCGTGGCCAGCCCGATCACCTGATTTGAATCCTTTAGATTTTTTTACTGATGAACTGTAAAAGAAAAAGTGAATTTCAAGCCGATTCAAAATGTAGCTGAGCTACGGCAAAGACTATTGGAAGCAGCTGAGTTTGTTAATAACCGTGGATTCGCTCGTTTAATAACCCGATCTTTTTTAAGATGTCGAGCGTATATTGCGGCTGAAGGAAAACAGTTTGAGCGTTTGCTGTAAAGGTAAATCATCATCAGCAGCATTTTGACGCCCACTGTTGTGCAAATAGTTATCCTTAAAGGTCCTTGTGCATTTTCATAATCGCTGTTTAATTAGGAAATTTTGAAAAATTCAGTTTTTTTTTGAAATAAAAATTGTGCATAAGTTAACGAGTAATCTTCTAAGTGTTATACCATTTTGGAATCGTTATTAAATGCGCCAACTTTTAAGGTTACTTGCCAAACTCTCGTAGTACATTTTTTTCCAGTACAGCCAGTTAAAGTTGAGCAAAGTTTTACTTTGGAATACTTGGTTGGGAAATAAGTGGCAATTTTTCCTGAACGAGAAAAGTTGGCAGTAAGGTTGAGACACCAGTTTGAAGATGCATTATTCATCATTACATTGTAAAAATAAAATCCAAAAAAACTTTGCCTATCACCCGGTTTCGGCTTGACGTCGACTTCTCGGACACCCTGTATATCTCCGTATCTTCCGGTCTGTTAGAGTCCTCCCAGTATCTTATTTCATCCATTTCAGCCATATAATCGACTGTATCCTAACAATATCTGTTACCGAGAAGGTCACGCAGCTAAGCAACAAGACAGCAGCGTATCTGTTTCGCAACTCTTACGTAGCGCAATATCAAATTGCTCTCTTCAGATTTTGCGGTCAATATAATCGTACGTAGCTCTGCGAGTGTGGATTTGGTGTGTATCCGATTCGTCGGAAAAGCCGCCGAGCGTGATTCCTCTTCCTGCTTGATCACCGTTCTATTTAATATGTTAGATTGGTTTTTATTGCTACTCTATCTCGGATTGTTTGACTTTATGCTCCGGCATTAAGGAAAGTTAGTCGAACCTTGTATTGTGATATAAATAAGGTCGTTGCATCGTTGATGAATTATTTTTTTCTAGGTGTAACGCTTCTAGTGTCACTAAGTTGGAGTTGGAAATACGGATGTGTCTTATTTGAAAAAATATTCAATTTTCCAATAGCAGTACGTGGCACTATACAAAGTTATGACGATTGAACATTACTTTGTAACATTTCAATGTAATATTTGTGAAAAGTTCGAATGCAAGTTACAAAAGCGGACATTTTCATATATATATATATATAACTTGAGACGTGGTCATTGTCGTCTAGACCAGTTAGGTGAAAAATTAAAGCTTAAACTATCAAAACTGTTCATCAATAATGGTTATCCGAAGTGTCTGATTAACAAGATCTTATTTAGTTTACCTTCCAATATTTTGCCGAACTCTGGTGATGCAGGTAATAGTCGCACAACCCCTAATAACGGAACTGATGTAATTCCCAATAATAACATCAATCCTAATAGTACAAGCACCAACCCGGACTCCAGACCTGGTTTTGCTGTCCTGCCCTATATCAAGGAACTGACCCCTAAGCTAATCAGATTGTGCAGTCCTTTGAACTTTCGAATTGCTTGCAAATCCGTCCTCACTATAAACTGCATTTTTTCAAAAATGAAAGACGAAGTCCCGCTGCTTGGCTTAACCAACACAGTCTACTCCATCAATTGCAACAACTGCAACCAAATATACATAGGTCAGACCTCCAGATCTCTTAAAGGAAGGATTACATCACACAAAAGTGATGCTAGGCTTCATCCTGAAAGATGCGCTCTAGCATCTCATGTTAACACAACAGGGCATTCTATCAATTACACAAGTATCAAAGTTCTTGATAAAGAAAAACACCTTTCCAAACGTTTATTCCTGGAAATGTCCCACATTTTCATGAATAACAACTGTATCAACAAAAAGACAGATGTTAAACAACTGAGTGTCATTTACTCATATTTGCTAAACTGCGAAAAATTGGAGAACTTACATATCTCCCCAAATTTCAACTCTTCATAACCATAATTAGAATCTGTGTTTTGGCCGATTCCACCAGTAAATTTCATTCCACTCAAAATATAATAATTCTCTCCTCACGATTTATTAATAATTGTTAATTTAAATTCCCATTAATAATAATATAGTTTATTCAACTGCCTCTGGTCGGTTTAACAAATTCTAACATAAAATTCTGAAAATCTCATCATCTGAAGTGATTTGGCAACGTTTGGCACACGCCCACAATTCGTTCCATCTTTCAACACAGACATTGACATCCTTCGGCCTTCTGTCAAAGGGTTTCATGTCACTCATTATTCCATGACCACTAATTTGTGCAATCATCAAGTGGCTTCACGATGTAATGCTCTAATGTTTTTTAAATAATTTTTAATCTGTTTTTAACTTGTTCTTGTCATATTTTATATAATTTTGACCATTGTACAATCTATCCAGCTCTCACCATGTTACTGGACGTTTCCCTCATCCTATACGTAAACAACAATTAGCAACATCCTCACATACTACTGTAAGTTGAGTCAATTTAAATTCATTTTACACCTTTGTTGCTACTGTTATCATTGTAATTGCAGCTCCTGATGATGATGGCAAAGTCCATTGAAAGCTAGAGAGAATTAAAAAAAGTATAAAGAGTCCTCTTTGCTTAAATTTTGTCGAAGTACCCAACAAAAGGCGGAAGCTTTAATTTTTCACCTATATATATATATATATATATATATATATATACAGGGTGTCCAACCTAAAATTATCCCATGTCTCATAAACTAGTAGCAATATACGCTTGTATTTTTTTAAAAGGTTCACCCTGTATATCTGTTGGTTTTTGGAAGCGCTTTTGGCTTTGGTCATCCTGCCAATGTGTGGTTTCGGGGCTTTGTACGTATTTCGGAATATATGGCCGCTTTTTCGTTAGAAACATTATACGTTTAACTGCCCGTAACTTGAACAACACTTTAAATAAAACCTGTTTTATTATACTATTATATTTCATTCGAGGCATACAGCAAAAAATAAATCAAATGGTATGTTATAACTACCCTCATGCTGGCTTAGTGCTTCTGTTACCCCTGTATTCAAAAAGGGCGACAAATCCTCCGCTAAAAATTATCGACCAATAAGTCTCGTTCCTATCGCCGCCAAAATAGCTGAAAGAATCATATTAGATAAGCTCCAGTCATTTGCTTTCGAAAATGACCTTATCCCTAAGAATCAGCATGGATTTCTCCCTGGTCGATCAATAAGGACCAACCTTCTCCACTCTCTCAACGATTGGACTCAGTATCTGGACACAAAGACTCCTGTTGATATAATCTACTTAGATTTTTCTAGGGCTTTCGATCGCGTACCACATAGAAGGCTTCTGTTTAAGTTGGAATGTATGGGAATAAGAGGCGAGTTGTTACTGTAGATTATGGCTTTTCTTACCGGGAGGACTTTCTCTGTGCGCGTCAGTGATAGCCAGTCTCACCTTCATCATGTAGCAAGTGGAGTTCCTCAAGGCTCTGTCTTGGGGCCAGTGCTGTTCCTTCTGTATACAAGTGACCTGCCCGCATTGATTTCCTCCACATGTTCAGCTTATGCCGACGACATCAAGATTTACAATACTGTCGTAAATTCTGCTATGCTTCAACGAGATCTTGATATTGTTTGTCAATGGTCAGTCAGTTGGCTTTTACCCTTAAATCTAACTAAGTGTTGTGTCCTTCACCTCGGGAAGACAAATCCGCGATTTACATACAAGATCTCTGACCACAACATCGAAGCAGTTTCGAGCCACACTGATCTGGGCGTTGTAGTCAACGATCCTCTTTCCTGGTCAGAGCATATTCACCACGTTACATCAAAAGCCAAGAAACTTCTATATATGCTGGAGAGGTCTTTCAAAGGATCCGATGTCAACACTTGCGCCTACATTTACAAGGCATTCGTGAGGCCAATTCTTGAATTCGCTGGCCCGGTATGGGACACTGTGCTTCTGCGCGATAGAAATCTCGTCGAATCAGTACAGCGTCGGGCTACTCGTATCCCTTTTGGAGCACGAAGACCAAGCTATGAAGATCGCCTTGAATTATTCAACCTGACCTCATTCTCTGAGCGATGACTTCGTGGCGATCTTATAGTTACGTTCAGGATACTTCATGGTTTGATGGGCACCAACCTGATGCATCTATATCGTCTGTCGCGCAGCAATCTACGCGGACACAGCTTCAAACTGCATAAGGAGCCATTTAAAACAACAGTCCGACAGTGGTTTCTTCCCAACCGCATACTCAACACCTGGAATAGTTTACCTGAAAGTGTGGTTGGTGCTACTTCAGTTAATAGCTTCAAAGTGCAGTATGATAGCTGGAGGAGTGTACAAACTTTATAGCTATGAACTGTATTTTTTTATTTTTTTCTATTTGATGTATTTGTGTTACGTGTCCGTACACTATATTTACTGCATGAGCTGATAGTACTGTGTACTCTGCTCATCTCAATTATCATAATAATAATAATAATAATAATAACTGTAATGGGACACCATGTATAGCTAAAAATGATTTTAGGTTGTAGCCTACAACTTTTGTGTTCGACTTTTGTCTGCACCTGTGATAGTAACGAAGACATTGAGCTTTGACACACTATTTCGTTATCCTGTATTGACTTTTCAGAAATATTGCATCAATATTTTGTGAGGATTTTGAGGCGTTATGTAAGATTTTCGAAAAATATTGTGCTGTGTGGGTTATGGGCGTAAAACTACCGATTACATCTGGTTCACTTATTAAAGGATATAAATATTTCCACCTTCACCTTCAGAAGCGGTAACTGTTTTAATATTGAAAAACCGTATTACTTACTCGCCTGATTACTATTTAGCCGTACTCGGCTTTTTCAATTTAGTTCAAACTACACCTTCTCCGTTTCTGATGAAAAAGTGTGTTCTAATATACATAACTAAACAGATTTGTACGGAATTATATGTAGCGTGAAATAGTTTGTTCAAGGAAACCATTAATCGCACCATGACACAAAACCAATATTTTTGCGTAATTTTTTGTATCTGTGACTCAATTATTTTTACGTAAGTTGATGCACATTTTCCTCAAAATATAATTTTGATAGTACCGATAATCCAGAGAAATCATTCGAGGCATCTTAAATTTCTTTGGCGAATAATAGCCCAGTGAAACTAGGACATTTAGGACTATTGAAATCTTTTCTTTCTTATCAAACACAAATAATAAAAATGTAGCAGGGTTTTATAGGTTTAAAATATTAACAATGAATATTGATAATATACTAAGTGACATATAAACCCAAACACCCAGTTTAAATGGTTTTATTTTAATAAAAGTTGGTGAATGTATTTATCTTACTGTAAATAACAAGTGAAAAAATTTTCAGCCTTATCAGTTGGACATTCCGGTTTTTATACTGCTTTTTTTTAATTCACTAACGCTCTAAAAATGAATATTTCAGCCGCAGTAAAGAATCAACGTTGGCGGATTTTGGTTCTTGACATCCTTTACGATCGGTTACGATGCCTAGAGTACGGAGACCTGTACGATTTCGTTAACTTAGTGAGTTTGATAGGGGCCGTATAGTGGGACTTCGGGAAGCTGGACTTTCTTTTCTGGCAATTGCAGTTAGAGTGCAAAGAAGTGTAGACACTGTGGTTAGGTGTTGTCAGGCATGGCTTCGAGAAGGCCGTACGCAAAGAGCAAGGGGCACTGGACGCCGCCGTAGAACAACAGACCGTAAAGATCGCCGCCTAAGATTACTGACCTTAAGGGACCGTTTCTCCACTACCAGGTCCACTACAAATGAATGGTTTGCAGAACACGGAAGACCTATTGGCATGCGAGGTGTTTACCGACGAATGAGAAGTTTTGGCTTGTTTTCATACCGGCCACACTGGGTCCTCCCTTTAGACTGAGAACACCGACGTAATCGCCTTGAGAGGTGCAGACAACGGTCACTCTGAGATCAGGAATGGAACAGTATTGTTTTTAGTGACGAGTCGCGATTTTGTTTAGGCATGCACGATGGTCGTGCCAGGGTTAGAAGGCGACGCGTGGTGAAAGGAGGAATCCACAGTTTTTTGTTGAAAGACATGTTCATCACACTGTTGGAGTTATGTTTTGGGGTGCTATAGCTTATGGTTCCAGGTAACCTTTAATCTTCATCAGAGGTAACATGAACGCGCAGCGTTATATCCACGAAGTTCTAGAACCCCATCTTTCACCCTATCTTGACACCCTGGCAGATCCAACTTTCCAACAAGATAATGCCCGACCACATGTTGCAAGAGTCACAATAGACTTCTTTCAACATAATGATGTCACATTGTTACCATGGCCACCAAGATCTCCCGACTGATCCCCAATTGAGCACGTGTGGGATATGATGGGTAGGAGATTGCTCAATTTGCAACGTCCTCCTCAGGCTCTAGAAGCACTTCGAGAGGAGTTGGTGGTTGCCTGGAATGAGATACCACAAGAGGACATTGACCACCTGATCAGAAGCATGCCTAGGCACGTTGGAGAATGCGTAGCACATCAGGGTGCATCCACACATTATTAAAGGTCAAAGGGTTTTAAAGCAGCATTTTGAAATTTTTATCATTTACTTCATTAAGTACTTAAGTACAAAGTTTTATTAAAATAAAACCATTTAAACTGGGTGTTCGTAAATATATGTCACTTAGTATATATCAAAAAAAGTAAGGGGTCAGAGACTGAACCCTGTGGCACCCCTACTTTCAACTCTCCCTCTGATGACGCGGCATCCCTAAGTTGCACTTTCCAGTGTCGGTTTTCAATGCATGATTTGAGTACCTGTATGCTGGAATTGGAAAATTTCTCAGCTACCAGCTTTTGAAGCAAGATCGTATGTGATACACAATCGGAGGATTTACAAGTCCATGAATAATGATGCGATATACTGTCGATCTTGGAATGCTTCCATCATATTTGAGAGCAGGTTCAGCCGCAAGAACTGCTAAACTGCTAAAGAGCCGTTGGCGGTATAGGATGTGGCGCCATCTTTTTGAAAACAGGTCCTGCTATCGTAGGCTTCAAAATTGTTATGTAGCATCGCTGTCACGAGCAATGCGGGTTTGAAATTCGTACGGCTTTCTGGCTCGCCCTGTATAACGTTGCAGTTTTGTATTGTATAACAATGACACGTTGGAGCTCCAACATATCGCTATTGATAACATGGTTTTCAATAACTTGGCAAATGCAGTTCATCGAGACACTGAGTTGTTATACAATAAACGAAGCAACTTATAAAATATACCATGTCCCTCTTTTTAAATTTTTTTCAACTACCTGTTTGCAGCTGTATTCGAAATCCTTGTCATCTGATAAGTTCATGGTGTGTATAGGGACGATTAAAAAACAATGTTTTCATTTCTTTAAATGCTTTTTTTGTATATTTTTTTGGAACTTGGAACAAATATGAGTACAGCTCTGAAACTGTGTGTGAATATTCTTTGTTTATGGAAGTGATAAGAATAAAAGTAATCACTTGTTTCATTCATCCATAAAAGTGGAATATTCACGTACAATTTCAGAGCCGTACTAATACTTGTTAATACGTTACGATAGAAGAAAAAAAGTTACAATAAATTTCACAAAAAATGTATGTATGAGAAAACAAAAGTAAAAACGATGTTTTTTAGTCGACTCTATGCACATCATGAAATAATTAGATGTAAAGGAATTAAAACAGGAAACAGGAAAGGGACCCGGGCGTTTCATGACTTCCTCTTACTTTTTCCTGCATCTCGCGATCTTGGATCGTCGAACGATAACAGTAATTTCGCGCGAAACACACAACACCCCCGCTTCTCAAACCTAGTAACCCGCGCAAAAATTGTTTCTAGTACCCTCGAAAGGGCGAAGATTCAAACTAAATAAAATACAATTTGTCGGGTTGGCGCCGGGCTCGAGGAAAAATTTTAGAGAATCGAGAGAGCAAGTTTACATATTTTTATTTACTTTCTGCTTTCTCGTATTTCTACTGCTCTACGAGCCTTGCGAAGTAACAGACTGACTCTGTTTGTACACACAGCGGCTCTACGTCGTATGTTAAATTTAATGTTCTCTAACAGCACTTAGTGTTATTTTGCGATATATACAGAAGGTGGACCCTTTACGGATAAGAAATACATAGTGTAGCTCATAATATTATGGATTTTTTATCACTTTCCAATTATTATACTTAATGACATTACAAGTGTTACACCCAGAAAAAATAGTTTCTTAAACTTGTTTTTTTTTTGGCAACAGTATATGTTTTGTCTTTGTTTCTGTTTACCTTTGTTAAAACGTTATCTCTCAATTTTTACGAAGAAAGCAGTTTCTGAGCTGAATAGTACAGATATTCTTAGTTACTGCCCTTGCATTTACTAGTGTTAATTAATTATCACTATGTTAGCGATTTTGACAGGAGTAGAGTTATTGCTTATCGAGATGTTAGTTTGTCCTATAGCGAAATGTACGGCAATGACGGTAATGGGTGTGTGTTGTGTGTGGATAGCAGAAGGTGGAGGAACCCGAATCGCGATTGTCTACGTACACACGACGGTCATAGGCGGGTAAGGTGCCGTCGTGGAGAACGGCGTGATATTGGATTTGCTGTTGAGATGCCTACACGTATGCAGGAGTGTATTCAGCTGCGGGATCACCCAACACATTATTAATTTTTTTCTTTTTACTTATCATGGGTGTTCAGATCGTCGGTTGACAGTCAGAACGATCGGAGAATAGTTAAATTTGAGTCACACCACGGTTCATCAGATCGAGAACTTGGCTATTGCATCACGATAATGCTCCTTATCACACACCAAGGTCAACGAACTTTTTGCTAGTAAAAACATACCTGTGGCTCCTCAGCCTCCGTATATATCCCTAAATACGTGGTTATGTTGAATGTACCATGTACCGTCACCGATGGTGCGACTGATTATACACTGAAATTAAAACAAAAAACTGCAACTGCAACTGTATGTATGAATGTTGAACAGTTTCGGACCAGTGGGGTTAAAATATCGTCGAGGAACCGGAAAGAAGTGTATGAATGTGTTGAAATGCAACAGCTAACAAAAATTCGAGTGAAAAGGCTTTTTCACGGAAGGATTTGGAAGTGCAAGTTTGCAAATGTAGGATAAACTATAAGCACACAGTAGGTGATATAATCACATATGGATTACAAAAGTTGCAATAAACATGGAAAAACCTTCAGCTGATCTGAAAAAATAGATTTTACTCAGACATCAAGCATTTTTAAAAATTTTGGCTCAGTTTTACATTATTTCATAATATTTAATAAACCGAAAAGATTTCATTTCAATGGCAAGCTGTCACTTCATATTTTACAGTGTTTTGTTTTGAGTACCTTGATGCTATTTGCTGCCAAAAATTTGACGGAGAGGTCTTGAGGCTGATTGGGTATATTTAACGTACTGTTTGGTACTCGTACCCTATTGGTGCAGAATAATGGTTTGTGAAATCCACCCTAAATCTTCATCATTTTCAGTTAGTGCGGTCGGCCGATTTGTTTCTTTTAAAAATGTATCGGTTTTTGCGTTCGGAAGTAGCCGATTGGACGTCGCCTCGAGGGGCCCCGTCTGTTGGCGCCCCGTGAATATTTTATTAAAATAAACCCCTCTCATCAACTGATAAAAGGACCCGAGGGCTCAATAATTCATGCCGGTCGATAAAACTTTCAATATTGATAAAAAGAACGATGAATAAAAAATCTGGACGAATGAAACGTGTACGGCGGTGCATACGTTAGGGAAGGGGAGTCGTCCGACCGCATAGGACGCCGCGGAATTATTGAGATTACAGGAGAAACGGAACCGCATAAAATGGCCGACAAAGCAGCGGACGTAATTCCCTGGTCGGGAAGGGCGATTTAAATTTGAAACGAAGCCGATTTATAATATCGTAGTTTCTGCTGCGACGCGACAAAGCTGAACTTCGCTTGACGGAAAACTGTACTTAGTAATTTGAGAACGAGAGAGGACAGACCATTGTAGAAAACGATTAATGGCTCCCCATTTACGATTCAGTCTTTCATGTATATAGGGTGATCCGCAGAGAACGCGTCAACTAGCAATCATTTAGGAGTAGTACGTAACTTCACCGCCCGACGGCGCTACTGTCGCAAGAGAAATTTACTTATCGTATATCACATTCTCCTAGACAGGTATTTTTTTTTATACTGTCAAAATTTCAGCCAAATCGGACTCGTTTTGATCGCGTGCGGAAACGGGCGTGTTCGCGGATTTTAGACAAATGAAAAAAGAAATATCGGTAGGAGATTCGATTCTTGTATTTGGAAGGGAAAAAAATACTCCGACAAAACTTTTGACCTGCTTAGTCAGGGTAATAGCTTTACTACAATTTGGAATAGCTTCTGTTAGCATTGGAACCTCATCGACATCAGAATCTTGGATTTCAACTGGATTTTCCATTTCTTGGCCTGAATCTGGATCTTCAGCACGCAAACCTTCATCTAAAAAAATCATAAAGGTTTTCATTATCAGTCAGTTTCTATAAATCCTCATTTTTGAGGATATCTGAAAGTGCATTAAGTGGTAAGTCATCTGGGTCAGGTGTATCAACCTGATTTAACTGGTCTTCACTTTGCATATTTTGTCAGCAAGTTTAGTGATTTTCGGATTGATCATATCTACCTTAGGCGGATAAATAAAGCAACCGTAAAACTTGTCAATTTTCATATATTCACAATTTTCGATCCACTGACTATAACTTTAACACACTGTACATTCGAAAAGGAAACTTAAACTTACATATGTACAAGCAGCAGTGATATTTAAATTTTGTTCCGTCAATCACAGACATCGGAATTACAAAAACTCAAATGTTTAACCGGAAAATAACATAAAGTAGTTTATGGATAAGACATCAGATTTGGTAAGAAATAAACAGTCTTCAGAACGTTCGCTAAAAGCTATCATCGAGGAATGGAGGCGTCTTGGACAGCATTTCTACAAACAAACAGCTTTGGAGCAACAGCCAGTTTCAACAAGATTGCTAGGGTACCATCCACAATAAATATAACTAAAAATCTACTATTTTATTGACGTAACGTTTCATTTTGAATCGCATCCATTAACGAATCAGTAATGAAGATAGAAGTTACTTTTAAACGATTGTGGAAGCTGATTAATTTAAATCACAATAATCATATTGCAATAAGTATGAATAAATATATATTTATAAGTAAAAGGAATATTTTTTCCAACATAGTGTCTATAAAGCTTTCTTGTTTCTACGTGTTTGTTGAAGTTTCTTCAAATGCTTTAGACATAAAATAAACACGAAATAAATTGCTATAGGAATAGGACCCTGTGTAACCCAGACCTTTCCTTAGTGAAGGTGCAATGTTAGCATCACATCAGATATAATAGTTTATGAATTGTCTTATGACTGATAATAAACCAAACAGTAATGAAGAACTGCCGCCAAGAAACCGTCCAACCTCTTCGGAAACGATAACGTAAATAATAAATATACTTAAAATTTTCCGTACAAAATTTACAAAATAAAAGCACTGAGTAGTGTAGTTCGTCTTCCGAATTGAAAAATAATTATGACAATAGTCCATTATATACATATTTACAATGATTTTGGTACTTATACAACCGATAATATAAGATCAGGTATCAATATTTCCTTCCAATACTCAAGCGATCATCGAAGCTGCCCAACAGATTTGCCGCATTTTTTACAAGAACGGTATTAGGTAGTATACCTCTACCGTCGCTCAGAGACCCACCAGATAATCAAGGGTGAAGAAAATGTGATTATGCATTGATTCTAAAAGATTGAGTGACTGAGTTTCAAGTTTTTTGTTGAGGCCCTGCTAATTGTGATGAATACTGTTACTGAAAAAAGTTACAAACGATAAAATAACATCAAAAACAAAGATACGACGACAGTAACAACAATAACCAAACGTGAATTCGCAGACTGCTTGTCTCCTTCATTAAATTTAAGCCGAAACCAAGGTCTCAACCCAAGTGTATCGACAGTAAATTTGCAAGGCATCCCAATTACGCGCGGTTTTTGGAGTTTTTGATATTTAAAAGGATTTCGCTACTTTTTGTGACTGTGCTCTTTTTTGAAATTACTTTTTGTTATTTTTCAGTCTCTGATGTTATTATTAGTGTATTTTCAGACCATTTCACAAGTCCTTTGCTCATTTCATATCTGTTCGCAAGCTCAATGCCATCCTGGGCCTACACAAATGTAGCGATTTTCTAAAAATTCTTCAACTATAACTCAAAAATCGTGCGTAATTGAAGGACATACGTGGCTGTTCCGATTGGAAATAACCCCCTACCACTATCATGAGTTTTGCAAAGTTCTGTGTGACATTTAAGAAAAGTTAACCGCCGATACGCAAAGTATAAACAAAACGTTGGTTTCGGCTTCAATTTAATAAGGCTGGTGTGCACTGTCTAGATCAAAAATCGTTTTAAAATAAACTAATATTGAAATAATCTTCGAGGCCTTGTAGGGAAAGGTTTTAATTTTTCTAAACCTCAAAAATAATGACTTTTAACTCAGTCACTTGTTCAAAAAAGCTATATTATATCGCCAATTTTGGATACCATTTTTTCCATTTCTACATAACAGTTCTCATCTCATACGAACTACACGTACTGATAATAGTGCGATAGCAGTCTCATAAAACTGAAACAACTCGACGACGTTGGAGCTTCGATGATTATTTTTCTCGGAAGAAAGCATTTTCACAGTTCAAATGACGCGATATCTACAACGTAGTAATTATATCACATGAGTAGCAGAAAAATATGTATCTAACTGTATTTTTAAAACAAAATACTCCGATTAGATTTTGTACTCATCCAGGCTATTTTTCCGCTGCTAATGCAAAATGGCGGAGGTAGAGTTGCTATTTCCTTTGTTAATATCTCAGTTTGCTGCTGAGCAAATATTTTCGGAAGGCGTTCTTTTCAAATCTCCCCCGGATATTTTGTTGTTCATTCTGTTCTAGCAAAAATTTGGGGTCATATAGAGTAGTAGAGATCAAGGTCGGTTGTTATTTAATATAATGGCGAGTAAAGAGATGAAAATACCTTTACCCTGGAGTCCGAAGTATGGGCTTTCATATGCAAAAGTCGCTAGGTCCGTATCTCCGTTATCTTCGGAGTAGATAGATCCGGAATATCGAAAAGCGCGTTTAAGACCCCGAAAAAGCCCCACATTCCATTTTTCTTTTAAAACAGGTGGCCCAAACGGAAACAACTCTCTCTAGATAATTTATAGTACTCGTCGAGATGTACAAAATGCGCTAAGCAAAATTTCTTTTTTCTTTGGCTTAGAGGAGATATCGGCGTTTTAACGAAAATTTACCATTTTTTCGGTTTTTCTTTGAACATTTCTAGAAAAAAAAAACTAAGATGCGAATCAAAAATGAAGCTACGCTATACGGTCCGCTCATTATTTAGCTATCGAATGAGACCGATCTCAAGAAGATATTTTGACAAACGGCGAAATGTAGGCTTCCAAAGTGTGCGTACCACGCGAAAAACTGCCTTTTTTCGACTTTAACCGCCCTTTTTGATCGTTCTCGTACCTGAATGGTTCGTACTCGATCGGAAGAATTCGAGTTTTCAGTTTCAGAAGCGGTTTCGCTTTCTTCTTGAACATCACAGCAACACAGAAAAAAACTGAAAAACCGCACCGACGTCAAAACGCCCCGATCCAGACTCGATACTGGAGGTGAAAAACAAAAACTACAAATTGATTGATTGGTATGGAGTGAGTGTTTTTCTTATAACATCAGCGGTAGATCTTTAATCCAGATCAAGGACTTGGAAGTTACTTTTTGCTCAAAATTAAGAAAACAAAACTGTGCATATGAGATGTTGGGTTTTATCAATCGGCATTGTGTTGATGTCACTTTTTTATTGTTGCTCCATCTGGTCCTCAAGTTATAATTTTCATAGAAAATGGGTTTATTTAAGGTTGGGTAATAGATATGTATCAAGTTTAGAAGTACTTGCAGTTTTTGTTAATGAGTTTAAGTATTTGTAACAAGGGTTTTACGCGTTGATTAAATAAATTAAACTTGACAGTGCGTTGAAAGACTACAAAGAAAAATCGAGTTTTATAGTCTTTAATATGTCAACTTCGTTTCGTTCTAGCATCTCATAATGTAATCGATATAGATACAGCTAAAACAAAGGTAATAAAGTATTGCTTGTGTGAGAGGCGGGCAATTTATGTTCCAAAACTGATATTAAGACATTCTTCTATGCGAGTAACTAGCGGTTTAATGCTACCCAGCAAATAAAAGCTTTTAGTACGTTACCTTGGATTAAAATGTCTGAGTAATGCCTTGAAATTTAATGAAATTGGCCAACATCCATTGGTTCGTACTACCTACATATTAGACAGGAAGTTATTTTAATCGAGAAACGTCGACAAACAATGTTTCTTTATGCCTCATCACAATTCATAATACATATTACTCGTATCATATAGATATGATCTGGTTTCAACCGTAAGTTACCAGTGTGGAAAAAGGAAACAATGTTTTGCACTTATACGGGGTTTTTGGAAAACGAAATCGTCTTCATCAACAATAAAATAACTGTATAGGCATCAGGATATTTCTCATGTATTGCATCCGGTACTTATCATAATACACAAAATTTTTTGCAAAAAATCTCAAACTACGTAACAGGGAAAAATCAAATGTGTTATACGCGAGAAACCTTCAACACTCCTTAAAAGGACAACGAAAATGTCATAAAGATTCAGTGCATACTGTAATTAGAAATGAACTTTGGTATATTATATTGACAATCCGAAAAAATGTACTCATATATTATTACTGCTTTAAAGAATGCTCCAAAAAATGTTAACAGGATTAGAATTTAGCCTAAACAAAAATTTGTTGCTTATTTCATTGTTGTATATCGCCCTCAGCCATTCTTTGTACGTTGTTTGAAAACTTGTCGACTCGCTGGTAATCATATTAATCATAAAGACACGATAACTCAGTCTAAACAATATGGTTTCATCTACCAAAAAGTAGGCAACCCAGAAGTTAATTGGAAAATGTGAAATTTGACAGTACTCTTGATGAAACTATAAATTTTATTGGGCCATTGATATATAACGGATAATAATTGACCCCGATGATGGCTAGATTTATCGTTAAAACAGTGGAATGAGGAAATTCAGTCGTAAATAAATATTATGAGATTCTGAAATGTGAAATAAAAAACCGAAATACGGTCGGTTGGAAATGTGGGAAAATTACGCGTAATCTAATTTCAATTCGATATTAAATTGAATTTGCGTTTTAAGAAGAAACGCGTAATTGATTGATAAAACCGCTAAATATGGGTATCACGATTTTACTTATGTATGTAGTTTATTATCGGACAATAAAAATACCGTGGCTGTACTTACGCAATGATACCAATTTGAATCGTGTAAATCAAATTTTACAGCGGGATATTATAGATTTTAGTCAACGGTTATAAATTCATTAAAATACTGTTATTAATCCATACCTTTATTGTATCGAAGATCATTAACCCATACTCTTTTCTCAACTAGCGACTGTGTCACTACACATACTTAGATTGATTGTATAGGTAATAATACCGTTTAAATATCAGGTCGAGAACAATTATGTAAACTTAAATAGACAAAGGAACAAAGCAACACTACCTCCGCGTGCATATCGTGGTTTAAAAACCAATTTTATCAGCGTATGATGATATCTCATTCACGATGTACGTTTAGAGTTGTCGTTTAAGTGGAACGTAAACCTGAGCAGAGTTCGATACTCTCACACTAATATACTCAACAACAAGCGCATAACGTGTTCCGATGGACCCTGCATTTTAGCCACAGTTTAAACAGCTATTTGAGCGCTTACGCACAGTCAGCGCTGTCATTTTCTGAATCTCTAGGACAATATGACGTCAAGTCACCTTTCTACAATTTCAAACCATTGTTGTTCGTTGTCGCATTTGCTGTTAAGAGACATAGTAGCCTAAGAGCACGGAGACCTGCCGCAGGTAGGTAATTGATATCACAGCGGAATCGAAATAGAATGAAATACCGTCATACGGTGAGATTTGAAAATACTGATAGTGGTCGAAGGAACTGGTACAAAAAACAGACTGCGATATTTTTTTAGTTTCTGTACGTATCAGTTCAAAGTCACGATATTACGAAATGGCATCTTTCTTCGTTTGTTCATCTAACTGTATGATCAGTGGCATAAAGTAACGTTTCGTATTCCACGGTCCAAGCATGTACGTGCAGGTCAAAATATCGATTACCGTTCACAATTTTGGGCGTACACTTGACCTCATCGCTCAGTATAAAAAAGGTCAAACATCTTTTTCTGTATATCGTCTTCTGTAAACATACAATACAATCCACGCCACTCAAATAGAACCTGTATACTTTTCTCTCTGATTCAAGGTTTGAGACGGAAATTATATAAAAGTAGCATTTGCATAAATGTTTATGAAACATGGATATCAGTATAATAAACACCCACGCAAATCTTAGTTACAATGGTGATCTAGGTGAACAGTAGCGAAACGAAATCAGTGGAAGTGAAGCATATTGTATGCATTCCAAATGGAGAACCTAAATCTTCAAATATCGGTAGCAAAAATGTATTTTTATGAGTCTAATGAGGAATCTTGCAAATTATGGCAAATGATTCAAAGGCCTTCCAAATTTGCTACAAATGACAGAGATCAACAAATTCTATGCTAACAATCATACAAATAGTGCAGTCTAAAGCATGTCTAAGCATCTGTAACTTCTGTAGATAAGGAAGAAACGACACTGGAGATTCTTCAGTCATAATAAAGTCATTTTCAGTGATAAAAAAGTTCATCTTGGATGGTCTTGATAGGTGTCCATTATGAAAAAATAACAGGCCTTGTTTGAAAAATCATTATTTGATGAAGTTCCTTGTGGTGACATTCCTTCAACGCTACTTTTATCACTAATTTTAGGTGTTTGTCCTTTGGACCATCCTCAGAGATCTTTCAAATTCCGGACTGTTCAGTAATATCGCCTGACAATTTTCAGGACTCTATAAAATTTGTCTCACTGCTTAGAATAATCAGCCGATCTTCTTTTCAATTCTACTATAGCTACTTTCGTGAAGAATTCCCATTTTCATACTTCCACGCGCAAAACTCTCCGACTACTCATTTCGAGACGGTGAATAACAGGCAGCGTCAAGTTATCACAAGAAAAACGTGCGATGACCACCAGAAAGTATTGAAACTAACGAATGCCAACAGCTAAACGTTACATAACTAAATATATTTGTACATACTATTTTTCTGTCTTATATTTTGAATAATAAATTGTTTCTATTTAAGCGGCGCGGGATGTATATCAAATGTATGGCGATAAAATCTGTGGCTTTGAAAACTGATTTCGAAACCGCACGCAATAATAATTCAAACTGCGACTTATTTTTAAAATATTCCCGAACGAGAATACCCCAAAAAAATCAGTAAGTGTGTCATTTCTTATTTGTTTATAAGTATTTTTTCGCGTTTGCAGAAAATTAGTTGAACGATTTGTACCTTTGGTTTCAATGACCAGTTTTATTAGTCATTATCACCATTCTGATGAAGATAATCATTTAATGACAGAGTTAACGTAATTAACGTACTTTTAGCCTTAATATGGGGTTTGTGAATTCTACCTGCCTTAAGTTAATATACCCTTTAGGTAGACATTTTGCAGGATTAGCATGTAATTCCCTGGAACCCATAAAAGTGTCTTTAACAGATACCTAAAGAGGCACTAACATTTCGAGGGTTGAAAATTGTGGTACTTCCTACATTCTTTATGACAAATGAGTCAATGTTTTCTGGCTTTCAGTACCAGCATAACAATACGCACCAACGGCTCTTTTATAAGCTGATTCAGTTCACATCGTCAGTCGTTCCTACAATTGTAAGGACGCCTTTACGGTCTCCTTGATTCTCATAGTATTTTCTCTCCTTCAAAAAAGCTAGGGTAGGTATTTCTACCGTTTCATGTCAACGTCAGCGCTCGCCTATTGTGAGGTTATGTTTTCTTTTTGAATTGTAGGAAATATCAGGCTATATAAATCAAAAGCATGAACAGTTTGATGCAAATAGATATTTGTAACATAACCTCAAAGTGGAGCGCTGACATGTAGAAAACTATGAAAATCAAGGAGGCCTTAAAGGCGTCCTCAAAACTGCGAAGATTTTAGACAATATGACCAAAAAATATAAATTAAGTATGACCAAAACGATTAGCAATATAAATATAGCATAAACCGTATTCATAAGATAGCTTATCTGTCAAACATGGGAGACAACGCCACACTGAAATGTTCCACTATATCAAATTATCAAATTTCAGACAGAAATCAGTATTATATACACATTCCAAACAATAATCTTCATAATATCATAATAACTGTTATTTCCATATGAATAACATTATCATGTATATGATTGCACTGCAGATTGTCTGGTACTTGATCTAATGGAATATATCTTCAGAGTTGTCAGACATTTCTGTTAAAAGATTTTTCAGCGTATCTTTAAATGCAGTTTGATTGTTGCAATGTTTTGGTTGTGCAAATCATTAAGCCAGGTTATCGTAACATTCATCTGATATAAAGCATAAGGTTATTCTGGTTACTTTGTTAAACAAAATACATTGAAGCATTTGATGGCGTTTGACTCAATAATACTTCTTACCCCAGAAAGCTTAAAAATTATACTTATATGGCATTGTACTTGGAGAACCAGGGGCATAGGATATTATAAATTTTTCAACAAATACGAACACACAACACACTCAGCTTCGAGGCTTTTAGACTCAATTTCTTGTTTCTGAACTATTATCAATAAGTATAAAGTAATTGCAAGAAGGGTAAATTTAGAAACGGGATGAATAAATGCTATAACCATCTGTTTCTGCTTCTAGCGCATGTCTCTATGAATACTCGATAACACTGAAGTGTTATGTTTTTTCTGCATTTGTCTATAAATTGTCATCAAAGGTCAACCGTATGCGTTATTTAAATCAGAGAAAATTAACTGCCCATGAACATACTTGGACCTGGTTCACGATTTTGAACTGCCAGCTTCAGGATGGAGATTGTAGATGAACCAAAAAAGAAACACACCATTCCAAACCTTTTACATAATCTCCTACATATCAACTCACTGTTGGTACACAATAAGACCATTGGGAACCTTTCGGTGCCATGCCTAAATACACCTTCACGTCCCGAGTTTGATATTCAATCAACAGGTTTCTTCATATCTTATTGGTACACTCCAATTTTGCCCGTTTATCACTATAGGCGTACATTGGTTGGTAGACTTCAAAAATTCTTTTATTTTGAGCTCAGAAAGTTAGAACTGTTTTAGTCCGAACAGCGCCTGTTCCGGGATATTAAACCAGTCGCCGGGAAGGCCTTTGTCTTGCTTTGCTGTCATTGACTACGAAAAAGCACTTTCGACATTTATAGGTTATTTATTGAGCCGATAGTCTCACCAAGGCTTACCGCAGGCGATTTGAAGTTCACCGATGGCGGATACCGCTTGTCTCGCTTGGAAATATATACATTGAGGATCACTTCTTCACAAAGGCGGAACATCCAGGGATTGGCAGTCCTGCTGAACCGCGAAAAGCGGCTCTCACATATGCGTCAACGGCGCCAAGGGACCCCCCTGGACCATGGGGTCCGGAGACGGGGCGTACTGGTGCTGCATGTGCTGTACGCCCGTATCCGTCGGCAGGTACATGGAGATCATTTGTCGCAGGTCCTGGCCCTGGACTTGCTGTTGCGTTTGCTGTTGGTACTCCCGTTTGACGCCGGCGGGCGTCGGCGTGTGAAGACCGGAGCCCGGCGAGACTGGTTCCGATTTGATGCTGCTACCGCTGGGACTGTGCGAGGAGCCGGCTTGGTGAAGTCCGTAAGGTGAACCGGCACTGTTTGGAACCGTGTATCCACCGTAACCACCGTTCATATACGCGGAATGTTGCATCTGTTGCATTTGATCGTACCGAGCCGCGGCCGCATAGTTGGCGCTGTATTGCTGCTGGTAAGAGCTGGGATCGTGCATCATGTAGCCGTTGGGCATGTATCCGTTCGGCATTTGGTACATGTCTCTGGCTGTCACTTGTTGAACGCCGCCGCCTGGGGTCGGTCGCGAACCAGCATCTCCAGGTGCGCCCGTCGGCAACAGAGCCCCGGTGCCTAACGGGTATTTGTCTTTCTTCAGTAACGTCTTGGTCTTTCTCCTCGGTCTATATTTGTAGTCAGGGTGTTCCTTCATGTGAACTGCGCGCAACCGTTTCGCCTCGTCGATGAATGGCCGCTTCTCTGTCTCGCTGAGCAGCTTCCACTCGGCGCCGAGTCGCTTTGATATCTCGGAATTGTGCATTTTTGGATTCTCTTGAGCCATTTTCCTCCTCTGACCTCTCGACCACACCATAAACGCGTTCATCGGTCGTTTTACCCTTTCCATATTTTGCGCTTTAGTCGTATTGTTGTTATTGTTCTGTTGGGGATGCTGCGGTTGGGGAGCCTGCTGATGCTGGTGACTCTGTTGGTGCTGATGATGCAGCTGCGGTCCTTGCGGTTGATGGTGCAGCTGATGCGGATGCTGTGCCAACGAGTGCATGGCCGGCAGCTGACTGAGACCGCCGTAACCCTGCAGACCTCCGTGGTGAGGAGGCATGTTGGCGTGCAAGCTGCCTCCTTTCAGGTCGGTTTCCATGGTAAGCATGTCCTCCGTAGGGGCGAACAGTTTGCCGGTTTTCACTGAACTTCACTAACACGGAACTGTCACGGCGAACGCACTCGGCCAACGCGTGTTTACTGCATATGCCCCGGTTTGTGACTGGCTACGGGGACTGGCTGCGTCGCGACCGTTGCGCCCCCCACCACGCCGATGATTGACAGCCGCGCCTGCCATATTTGCGGGGAGCCAATCGGAGGCGAGGACACGCCTCTCGAACGGCTCCCCTCCACCGGAAGACGCGCGCACGCAGCTAATTACTCCCAGCCGATTACTAATTATACCTAGAGGGTATTTTTACTGCTGGCAATAATAATTAATTAATACTAGCGCATCATTTCGCGTTTAAAAATCTCTAATTAATGACTGTGAGGTCGGCAAGAAGATTTTGCTCGCTCTTCGTTATCAAATTTTCCTCGTTTCAAAAGAAGTCCGCGTGCACTCGCATAATTGGGCTAGGTAGGTATAAGAACAATGGCTATTGCTAACTTTCATTGAGTGTAGTAATAATAGTTGCATTTGTTGCTCACTTGAGCCCGATCGTTTTGTCGTCTAGTCGTTGCTTTGTTTCGGTCAGGGCAGCGGACAGGACGTACCTAGGCTATGGACACAGGAAGCTCGGGGCCTCAAGGCGGAGCGAAATCTGGGGCCCGGTGGGAAACATTGAAGCGCGGTGGTACTCAGACATTTTTTTAAAACGACGCTTCAACTATGAAAAGTTGATGTTTGCCAGATTGCCGAGGTCCGATTTGTTGCTCTAGAGCAGAGGTCGCCAGCTTTGACCTAGTCGTAAGCAATACAATACCATTCCACGATCACTTAGGCCCGTATCGTCAGTCGTCCGTACAATTGTAGGGTGCCTTTATGGCCTCCTTGATCGTCATAGTTTTCTGTCAGCGCCCTATTTTGAGGTTATGTCACAAACATCTATTTGGATCAAATTGTGCTTGCTTTTGAGTTATATCATGTTTTATCAGCCTGAAGTTTCCTACAATTTAAAAAGAAAACATATCTTCACGATAGGAGAGCGCTGACGCTGACACGGGATAAGTGTAATCTAGAAGTTTTTGAAGGAGAGAAAGGAGTATGACAATCAAGGAGGTCATAAACGCGCCCTACAATTGTAGGGACGACTGACGA
Source organism: Acanthoscelides obtectus (assembly GCA_963669975.1). Lineage (NCBI taxonomy): Eukaryota > Metazoa > Arthropoda > Insecta > Coleoptera > Chrysomelidae > Acanthoscelides > Acanthoscelides obtectus. The sequence goes on along the minus strand of CAVLJG010000007.1, from coordinate 4,708,060 downwards.
TACGGGCCTTAATCTCAAGTTTATAGCTAGAATCTATAAACATAGATTTGATCGTTAATTCACACATAATTTGATAATGGATGTATCTGAGACTTAACAACGAATAGTACCTAATTATTAGAACAAAGTTGTACTTTTCCTAGGAATACAAAAAAATGGCAGCCAGTCCAATGTTTCAATGTGCACGTTTACCGGTTTCACCAACTTTTTTGAGGTTATGCTCCTTAATCGATGAAACAGCAGATAGTTACACTACTGATACAAGAGTAAATAATGCCATGGAAGTGCAGGTGTCGCTACTGATGTTTTTGGAGATATCGAGATATCTGACTATTCCACTCTACCTGCCTATTCCACATTCACCAATAATTTGACACCGCCATTCGTATACAATTGCCCAAATTTTCATCTGTAAGTCGATATTTGTTTTTAATAAACTTCATTATTTGAAAAAGAAGATTCACACAAATAGGTTCCCTACTAGCAAAGTAGTGGTATAAGCTTTTGGTAAAAGAACCGTTCAGCATAAACGTTTATACAATTATTTTACACGGCATATTTGCACGTTAGTCAAAATGGTTGTTTATAAAACAAACCCGAGCCTTGTTGTTTTGCTGTGCAATTTACAACGTTAGCCAACAAGTTGCTCCCAAAGGAAGCGCTTATACAACTGTTCTTTAGTAACTGTTAAAGGCTGTACATATGCTAAATATGTTGGTAAACAACTTCACCATAACCTAACTTTCCGCTGTCATATTTTTGTTAAAATGCCATAACTAATGTTTTAAGACAATCAACGCATGCATATCGGTTCAAAAGGTTTTATCAACTGTTCAAACAGAAGATATAGATCTGGTACAAATTCTGGGTAAATCATTCGACTCTGTCGGTATTTCATTTCAGACGTTTGTCAAATTGTTGTATAACACCTGCAGGCAACACCAAAATATTCTAATAACCTAAAGACAACATGGACAATGCCATGCAATAAAGTAGAATCACGTAACAGAATAGTTCTATAGTTGACAAAAACTGAATCTTGCACTGTCCTATAGCGGCTGCAAGAGGCTTACACTTTTGTTTTATAACTGTTACCTGCAGCCCTTATACAACCTCTTAAATGACTGAAATGTCACATTAGGTGTGCCCATTCCGCTTGTATAGCTATTCTAAGAGGGTTTTGCCAATGTTCTTATAGTAGGGGAAGACCGGGAGACTTGCCCCTCCCAATTTATTATTGTTGCTATTTATATAAATCAATAAATTTTAGATGCCTTCGTAGCATATATTTTTAGGAACCTTGTTTTATCATTTAAAGCTTAAAAAAATAAGTTAGAAAAAAAATATATAGTTTTTTTATTTTTTTAAAAACTCTCCCACATATGCGGGAGACTTGCCCATAATCAGAAGGAGAGTTGCGCACCCCCCTTATTAAATGAAAACAAATCTAAATAATAACTTTTGTATTCGTAAAACTCAAAAAATAAAACAAAAAACCTTACTTATTCAAGTACGAAACTTAATCTGAATCTTTGAAATCAGAATAAACATAAGTTTAATGCAGAAAACAAATAAAAATAATTTTAAAAAGTATGAACCTTCTGGGCCATCAGAAACGAAGTCGTCTCGATATTTTATATGAGGGAATATAAAAAAGGGTGGAATAACGCTTCCAATTGCATTGACTGCAAAACAAACTGTCACCAAAGTGCCCCTCTCGGATCAAGTAACTGGACCAGCCTGCTTAGCTTTTTTACTGGCCAATACCTTAGGACAATCCTGAACTGTAGTACTTCATCACAGTTATAAATATTTTGTGGTTCAAACTTAAATTTTTCTCGTACAATCCTTAAGTTTTGAAAAAAATCGTGTACATTCTTCCGATTGAAGCTCGTAGATCGTGACAAGCTTGTTCCCTCCGGAATTCTTAAACTAATTTCGGGATTTCTTGATAACAAACTGTGAAACCAATCCTTCCCTGCCATACTATTTTTTGACCAACTTTCTGGAATTTCTTAGGAATTCGAAACTGCAAACTCAAAAGCTAATTTCATTCCTTGTTTTCGAGTAAATCCATAGTGCATTTTGCTGCAATTTAAAAAATGTTCAACCAGAAGCTTCTCTTCTTGTATGATGAATATTTGTGAAGTATTATACTGGCCTTTAGTTTCTATTTTTTCAAGTTTATTTTCATTGTTTTTGTAGCGTCTCAGAGTCCTCCGATCAATATCATATTTTGCAGAAGTTTTTCGAAGAATTCCTAGTTCATCATTTCTGCTAGTTCTTTGTCTTTCCCCGAAGCTCCAAATTAAGTTCATTTAATTTTTCTGTAATGTCCACAAGAAAACTAAAATCTCTAAGCCAGATCGAATTTCCCAGTTCCGGAATCGGTTATCACGTTGCTTGAAAAATTGAACTACTTATAACAAATATGATATCATTAAAACGTTTCACCACTGGTCTATCGGTCTTCAGAGTGAAGAAGTAGTTCCACATATTGAGAGTCAATTTCATCGGCCAAGATTTTGAATAATCTTCTTTCTAATTTTGTTCGCGATTTTTACTACCAATTTCATAACGTCGTTTAGCTTTAGAAAATGTCCGCATAATGTCTTGCTGGTGGATGATGCAGTAGTAACAGAAACATTGCGAAAAACTTTCATCATTACGAGACCCACCATAGCTGGAGCGCCATCGATTGTCAAGTCTACCATTTTCGATATTGGATTTTCTCAGAAGAAACAATATTTCCAAAAGAAGAAAACAAGTCCTGTACTTTTAGTGGAATAAACTTCAAAAGACCTTCTTTAATCGTGAAATCACTAAAAACCATCCAAACGAACACAGCCACCTGAGAGTTGTCAACGACATATGTAGATCCATCCAGCTGCAGTGAAAAAAGCACGGTTATCGAAGTCAGTTCTTTACTATAAAACTATATCATTGCGCATTAGGTACTTCTACTCGTCTCATCACTGTATTAGCAGAAAGTTGCATAGCTTTTATAACAGACACTATCTCGTCTTTATTTCCAAACTTGAATCTGCATCTTCTTAAAACGCCTGTTTTATCATTTCCCCATCTTCATAAGGTTTCTTCTTTTGTGTAATTATCTCAGTACGATGCTTCAGTTGCAGCTTTACTTTTGTCGGTTGTTTTTAAAAACATTGTCTGTTGTCCAATTAACTGATTTTTTAACTGTTTCCGTTTATCCGTTCTGGTCGCAGAACATAATCGGAACAACAAGACACACGCAACAACATGTTTAAGAACATTTCATTTCTTGTCGTCGTGGATAATATTCGCACGAAACTTATGATCTACGAGCCCTTTCAAATTTAAGTTGGCCCAGATATTGAAATCTTAGTTTTTTTTCTTATCAAACACAAACAATAAAAATGCAGCAGGGCGTTATAGGTTTAAAATATTAACAATGAATATTTTGATAGTATATAGTAGAAAACACCAACTTTATCACTCCCTAATCAAATTTGCAGCATAAAAATAACACAGGTTGCAATTACAGCATTTTCATTTCAATGCAAAATAAGTCTATAACGTATAGGTGGCTGTGAAAAATAAAAGCCATGACAATTGTTTTTATGAATCACAGCTGTCAGAATACGTTTAAAATAGTTTTGGGTAGTTGAGGTTTTCAAAATGGGTAGAGGAAAGGTTATTAGTGAGGAAATTCGGTTACTGATAATTAAATTTTTTAATTCTTGGAAATCAAACTCAGAAATTGCAACTTTGTTAGACTTATCGCGGTACAGTGTGAAAAATATTGTTAGAAGATATAACTGGATTTAGAAGTAAATAGTTTCGCAATAAAGGCATAATCTTGAAGTGGGCCAACTGAAGCGGGAAGGGACTCGTATATCAAGCAACAATATTTGAAATGAGAATCTCTCTAGCAGCACGCTGCTTCGTTGAGGTTTTACTTATTCATTTATTGATTCAACAGAGCTAGTGTCTGCAAAGTGAAAGAAACTCAAAGGCGGACAGAATAGCACAAAGAGGATCGATAAATATCACGACGGACGCGACGCGGCTGCCACCCTTGAGTTTATTAGTCAATCAGTTTAATTCTAGTCACCGTCGTCAGACCGAGGAAAAGGGTCAATAATGCCGCGACGACTTCCACAGGCTACTGTCATAATATTTACACGGCCCAATTATCGAATTGGAATACAACGAATCGATATTCTTGATAAAATGCGTGTAAAGCCACGTTGTACACCATGTAGATGTTTCCCTGATACACCAGGTTTCTTGTCTTTACAAAAGCAATAGCGTGAAAACACAGTAGTATTCGTACTACTATTCATTATATTGTACTAAGTGACATAAATCCGAACACCCAGTTTAAATGGTTTTATTTTAATAAAAGTTGGTGAATGTATTTCAGCCTTATCAGTTGGACATTCCGGTTTTTATACTGCTTTTTTTTAATTCACTAACGCTCTAAAAATGAATATTTCAGCCGCAGTAAAGAATCAACGTTGGCGGATTTTGGTTCTTTACATCCTTTACGATCGGTTACGATGCCTAGAGTACGGAGACCTGTACGATTTCGTCAACTTAGTGAGTTTGATAGGGGCCGTATAGTGGGACTTCGGGAAGCTGGACTTTCTTTTCGGGCAATTGCAGTTAGAGTACAAAGAAATGTAGACACTGTGGTGAGGTGTTGCCAGGCATGGCTTCGAGAAGGCCGTACGCAAAGAGCAAGGAGCACTGGACGCCGCCGTAGAACAACGGACCGCGAAGATCGCCGCCTAAGATTATTGGCCTTAAGGGACCGTTTCTCCACTACCAGGTCCATTGCAAATGAATGGTTTGCAGAACACGGAAGACCTATTGGCATGCGAAGTGTTTACCGACGAATGAGAAGTTTTGGCTTGTTTTCATACCGGCCACACTGGGTCCTCCCTTTAACTCGAGAACACCGACGTAATCGCCTTGAGTGGTGCAGACAACGGTCATTCTGGGATCAGGAATGGAACAGTATTGTCTTTAGTGACGAGTCTCGATTTTGTTTAGGCATGCACGATGGTCGTGCCAGGGTTAGAAGGCGACGTGGTGAAAGGAGGAATCCACAGTTTTTTGTTGAAAGACATGTTCATCACACTGTGGAGTTATGGTTTGGGGTGCTATAGCTTATGGTTCCAGGTCACCTTTAATCTACATCAGAGGTAACATGAACGCGCAGCGTTATATCCACGAAGTTCTAGAACCCCATCTTTTACCCTATCTTGACACCCTGGCGGATCCAACTTTCCAACAAGATAATGCCCGACCACATGTTGCAAGAGTCACAATAGACTTCTTTCAACATAATGATGTCACATTGTTACCATGGCCACCAAGATCTCCCGACTTATCCCCAATTGAGCACGTGTGGGATATGATGGGTAGGAGATTGCTCAATTTGCAACGTCCTCCTCAGACTCTAGAAGCACTTCGAGAGGAGTTGGTTCATTCATTATCATTTCCCGAAAGTAAATGCGCCACAAGCTCTGGTAAATACACGCCATTATCCGAACCTGCTCGAAATAAGAATATAAAACTGCATGCTAAATCGAGGATAAAGCCACCGTTGACACAGTATGTACAACCTGCCACTCACCTACCTTCCACCTTTTTCGATCGGCCGAGAAAACAAGTTGCATCTTGATGCGATTCAAATAAACGCATTATCACAATGGATGATAGCAATAAAGAATGGAATTCCCTCCCCTCACAAACACCATTCAATCAAGTGGCTTTAAATCGGCCATTGCGCAGAGCTGAGCTATTGTCGCAAGGCAACAATACCGCACTGTACCTACATTTAGTATAGAAATGGTGACAATGCGCCACTGTATGGATACACTGCTACTTGTTACGAGATCTGCTAGTTGAAGAAGTTCATTGTTATGATTAGGTAGATTTTGATTACGATCGGATAAACTGCGATTCGGTGCGGGAATAAATGTGGTCATCGTTTTGCTAGAAGTAAGGCGGGTTACTGTAGAGCAGGAGGAAGAAATTTTAAATATCGTGGAGATCAATGCAGATATCAGCACTCGGGAATTAGGCCGCCTACCATGTACGAGCCCCTTCCCACTTCAGTTGGCCCACTTCAAGTTTTGTACCAAAATATGCCTTTATAAACTAAACATGACGAAACTATTTACTTCTAAAACAATTTATTCTCTCAAAAACATTTTAGATACACTCTAATCGTAAAAAATACATATTTGAAATCACTTAGACCTATAACTAATAATGGGTGATTTTTTTGCTAGTATCTTTTTGGCAACACTGTTTTTGACAGATGACGCGTGAATCGTGTCTTGTGTCATTGTCAAACTTATTCAGTTTGGTCTATAATTTAACCATGAATCGACTTACGAACGAACAACGCTTGCAAATTATTAAATTTTACTATCAAAATTCATGCTCGGTTAAGAGAGTGCATCGAGCACTGCTTCCAATTTATGGGCAATTTGGTCGGCCTACTGAGGGAGCTATTCGGAAGCTTGTGACTAAATTTCGAACCCAGTTTACATTATTGGACATTAAACCACCAACACGCACACGTAGAGTGAGGACTGAAGAAAATATTGCGGCTGTATCCGCCAGTGTTAGTGATGACCTTGAAATGTCGATTCGCAGCAATTGGGCCTCTGTTGCTCCACTACGTGGAAAATTTTGCGACAGGATTTGGGTGTAAAACCTTATAAGATACAGCTGGTGCAAGAATTGAAGCCACACCACCTCCCACAACGTTTCCAATTTGGCGAATGGGCGCTGGCAAAGTTGGAGGAAGATCCACATTTTTATCGAAAAATTGTGTTCAGCGACGAAGCTCATTTCTGGTTGAATCGGTACGTTAACAAGCAAAATTGCCGCATCTGGAGTGAAGACCAGCCAGAAGCATTGCAAGAGCTACCAATGCATCCCGAAAAACTCACTGTTTGGTGTGGATTATGGGCCGGTGTCATCATCGGGCCGTACTTCTTCAAATACGACAATGGCCGGAACGTAACTGTGAATGGCGAGCACTACCGTGCGATGACAACAATCTTTTTTTTGCCCAAAATGGAAGAGCTGGACTTGGCTGACATGTGGTTTCAACAAGACGATGCCACATGCCACATCGCACACGAAACAATGGCCCTATTGAGAGGCGAGTTCGGTGAACAGTTTATCTCACCTTTGGGGCCCGTCAATTGGCCGCCTAGATCGTGTGATTTAACGCCGTTGGACTATTTCTTGTGGGGCCATGCTAAGGCTAATATCTACAGGGATGAACCAGCAACGATTGACGCACTGGAAGTCAATATTGAAGCATTTATTCGTGAGATACCGGCCGATATGTCGGAGAGAGTGTGCCAAAATTGGACCTTGCGCATGGGCCATCTAAAGCGGAACCGCGGCCAACATTTACATGAAATAATCTTTAAACATTGAATTATATCGACCGTTCTATCGACTCAAATAAAGATTTAATCGTTTTTTCAAATTTTTGGTGTTTTTTTTTTAAAATCACATCCTATACCTCTTAAAAAATCACCCGTTAGAACATCTGAACAAATAAACAATGTGCGAATAAATGCGCGAAGTTCCAAATTGTTATATACGGTCCACATATTGTTCGGTAAAAAGTTACACCACTTGGAGCGTGGGCTTTGGGGGGGAGGGGGCAGAAGTTGGTAAATAAGTACTTTTTATCAGTTTTTCTTGAATATTTCGAAAACTATGCGGTTTAGCGCAAAAAGTGGTGTATACAAAAATAATCCACATTAAATTGCGAACAAAAATGATAATTTGCATAATCTTGCTAGAGTGAACCGTTCCAGAGTTATGAAAGATGAGAAAGTAGATATTTCACGTACCTAGATTTTTTTTGGAAAAAATGACACTAAGGAAACCAATTTTTTTATGCAAGATTGGGTTTTGTAAAAGCGAATGGTGATTTTAGTGGCCGGTTGTATGTTAGTGATAAGCCCTTGAAGGAAAGACAACCTTACCACTTTCTCAAGGGGCGCTACTTTTTAAGGGAAAAGAGGCTTCAGAGGCCTAGGTGCGAAGAGACCCATTCTGAACTTTCTCTGGACAATGCCGCATTAAGAATGAACTATTACACAGGGTGCCCGCAAAGTTGGGGTTTTCCTTTACACGACGTGTAGATCTTGAAAACATAAGCAATTTTTCTTAGTACCATATACACCAATGTTTGAAGGGAACCGAGATAAAGGGCTCTGCAACATCAAAAATGTCTGAATACCGTCCTGTAGCCGCGACCCGCCGCGATATCCCCGACTGGTACAAGGTCTCAACCCGACGGCAGAACTGGGTCGGGGTCAGTGTGTCAGGTCAGTATGCAACCTTCAACCGACGGTTACGGTGACGCGTGTAGACGTAAATGAACTCGTTTAATCGATTGCGTTTCAAAAAACATCAAGCACTTGAGACGTGGCTAGAGAAGTGCAAGTATCAAAAACTAAAGTATGGCAAACGCTGCGTGAAGAGGGGCTGTATCCGTTTCACGTCCAACGTGTACAAGCCCTTCAACCTGACGATTTTCCAGCAAGAGTGCGGTTTTGTGAGTGGTTGTTGCATCAACATGACAATAATCCGGACTTTTTGAAGTGCATATTGGTGACAGACGAATCTACGTTCACGCGTAATGGGGTGAATAACTTTTGCAATACTCATGTTTGGTCAGTAGAAAATCCGCACGCTGTCCGTCGGGCACATTTTCAACACACATTTTCGGTGAATGTTTGGGCTGGCATGGTGAACGGTATGCTCATTGGACCATTTATTCTCCCAAATCGATTGGACGGGATGCAATACCTAGACTTTTTACGCAACATTTTGCCTTCCTTGTTTGCCTGCGTCTGCTCGGTAGCGCATCAGCTGATTTCATTTTCTGTTGGAGCGGTATGATTTCGGGCAGAGACGTACTTAGCCCTTCTCGTCAACTGGAGAGTGAGTACTTCATTCTTTATTTTTTTTTTACTTGGTCGCCCTCGTTTCACTACACATTACCTTTGTTATTTCAAGGGTAGTTGTTTCTGAAAAGGAAAACCCCAACTTTGCGGACTCCCTGTATTTGTGTAATAATTCTGATATATAATTACATCTTTTTTAATAATATTTTTTTCTTAAACTGCAGCTTGTGGATGTTTTTCTGAAAGTAGGCATATGAGCAGACATATTTGATTGTATATTGCAACTATATTTCTATACATTTATTATAAATACGACCTTAAATTAATGTAAAGTGCACTTGACCCCCCTTTGGTTGTTGCTGCTCCTTTTTCAGGCTGTGTGATCCTGGCTTTTGAAATGTCTTGTAACAATGCCAGTGGTATCTCTCATCAGAACTGACGAGGTCTATGACCTGAGAAAGCCTCATCTTTACCTCATCTCCCCACTTGTCGTGCCTGTTATTTGCTTCTGCTCGGCTGCTTTCAAATAGTTCAAAACTTTCTGTACTGAACTCCATTTTTCTTGAGCTGGGTTCCTGCATTTAGATATATCTACACACTTGCGACCACAAAGAAAACATAAATTTTTAACATCAAATGACTCACGTGGAATCTTTGCTGGAGGTTCGATTTCTCTTTACGTATTTCACTGCATTGAATTATTTTGTCCGCCGCCTTTTTAGTCAGAGTGATTCGTTCACCACGCTTGTCCTTACAAGGCTTCGACACACACTCCGCCATAATTCACACACTTCCAAGCATTCATCATATATGTAGTTCGCACAGTATTCTAACGACAAACGATAAAAAAACGACAGCGGAACTTCACTAAAAATTACAGTAACAACGCATTCAACGACCGAAAACGCGAGCGAGTGACAGGTGGCGGTCGACGTCGGCCAGCGCATGCGCGGCTTTGTAGCAGTGTTGCCAACAACACGGCAATTGCCGTGTATTCACGGATTTTTTCTTTAACACTTCTAAATACCATGTTTGACTATTAACATAAGAAAAACAAAAATTCAAAGTAAGAAATAATTATTTTATTATTTTATTATTTATTTCCCAAACGATCACACCTTTATCATATTATAAGATTTAAACTGCTTTAAAATTATATTTAAAATAATGTTTTTTTCAGTTTTTTTTTTCGTTCGTTTGTCGTTGTCAAACGATGTGACCTCTTTCAAAAGTCTTTTTTCAAACCTTAGTATTGTGTCTTATTATTTTATTTAACTCGGTGTGGGGGAACCTTAAAGGTCAACGTTTCCTGTGGTAAATACGTTTTTTCAAATAAAAAATTCCCTGTGCTTGAAAAGAATGTGGGAACCTCATCTTTGAGACAATCCTCTTAAGGAAATGTAAGAATAGAAAATAAAAATGTTACACTTATTGGGTGGTGTTAGCTGCTGTATCTATGGGGCAGTCAAAACCATATTTTTGCAGTTAAAAGTGGTTTCGACTAATTTTTTAACACTGTGACAATCCTTTCGAGTTGATGATCGGCGATTTTCTACGTTTCACGTAAATCCCCATAAACGAGAACCACCGTGCCGCCGCGACTAGAAGAAAAAATAAAACTTCACTGCGACGTAAAACCGTTCGTCTGACATCCTATAAAAATTATTTATGGGTGTTAGCCCAAAAATATCGAACCATGACAAATTCTATGGTGTTAAAGGACCCGGAATGGCACGGCAGTCACCGATTTCTCGGAAGGATCCGGCGATGGGTCCTCGTGCGCCGTGATGGCAGGGGCATTAGGGTAGCTGCGATCCGTCGCAGTGGCGTACGGGCCGGATCGATAGACATGCTGGCGCTCGCTGAAGGCCGACGCAGCGGCGGATCTTTTTTCACCTATTCAGCGGAGTCGAACCTAGCGACTTGCTTTTATAGAAAATACCCCCGGTTTGCGAAATGATTGTCAAGTTTGCAGAAACGAAAAAACTCTTCAGTTAAGATTTTTTAGGTATTTATGAGACCTACAGAATGCGTAAAAATATATCACTAATAGTAGTTTTGACACTTGTTGCTGATGCGACGATAATTGCACGCAACTACTTGAAATTTCTGAAATCCTTAGGTTTCATAGGGTAAACCAGACAATTATTGGACAGTTAAGGTTTAGACAACTTTAAATGAGAGCCAAACTTTCAATTATGGCAAAGATACAATGGAAACTACATATACTAAGTGACATATAAATCCGAACACCCAGTTTAAATGGTTTTATTTTAATAAAAGTTGGTGAATGTATTTATCTTACTGTAAATAACAAGTGAAAAAATTTTCAGCCTTATCAGTTGGACATTCCGGTTTTTATACTGCTTTTTTTTAAGTCACTAACGCTCTAAAAGTGAATATTTCAGCCGCAGTAAAGAATTAACGTTGGCGGATTTTGGTTCTTGACATCCTTTACGATCGGTTACGATGCCTAGAGTACGGAGACCTGTACGATTTCGTCAACTTAGTGAGTTTGATAGGGGCCGTATAGTGGGACTTCGGGAAGCTGGACTTTCTTTTCGGGCAATTGCAGTTAGAGTGCAAAGAAGTGTAGACACTGTGGTCAGGTGTAGTCAGGCATGGCTTCGAGAAGGCCGTACGCAAAGAGCAAGGGGCACTGGACGCCGCCGTAGAACAACAGACCGTGAAGATCGCCGCCTAAGATTATTGGCCTTAAGGAACCGTTTCTCCACTACCAGGTCCATTGCAAATGAATGGTTTGCAGAACACGGAAGACCTATTGGCATGCGAAGTGTTTACCGACGAATGAGAAGTTTTGGCTTGTTTTCATACCGGCCACACTGGGTCCTCCCTTTAACTCGAGAACACCGACGTAATCGCCTTGAGTGGTGCAGACAACGGTCACTCTGGGATCAGGAATGGAACAGTATTGTCTTTAGTGACGAGTCTCGATTTTGTTTAGGCATGCACGATGGTCGTGCCAGGGTTAGAAGGCGACGTGGTGAAAGGAGGAATCCACAGTTTTTGGTTGAAAGACATGTTCATCACACTGTTGGAGTTATGGTTTGGGGTGCTATAGCTCATGGTTCCAGGTCACCTTTAATCTTCATCAGAGGTAACATGAACGCGCAGCGTTATATCCACGAAGTTCTGGAACCCCATCTTGACACCCTGGCAGATCAAACTTTCCAACAAGATAATGCCCGACCATATGTTGCAAGAGTCACAATAAACTTCTTTCAACATAATGATGTCACATTGTTACCATGGCCACCAAGATCTCCCGACTTATCCCCAATTGAGCACGTGTTAGATATGATGGGTAGGAGATTGCTCAATTTGCAACGTCCTCCTCAGACTCTAGAAGCACTTCGAGAGGAGTTGGTGGTTGCCTGGAATGAGATACCACAGGAGGACATTGACCACCTGATCAGAAGCATGCCTAGGAGCGTTTTTTTGTGGCAAAAAAGTTATTTCTTGCAGAAAGACAAGGAAATATATCGTACTTATTTTAAATAGGAATTCAGTACATAGTTTGCGATTGATTTGACCAAAGTTTGTTGCTAGAATTCCCTACCACTTCAATATGACCATTTAAGTATGGATCGTCCCGTATAAATCCCCATACCAGTACATATCGACGTTTCCGTGAAAGAGAAATTGCAAATCATCCCTAGTCAGCCTCCGGGTCCATTGAAAAAAAAACACCGAATGGAAAAAGGGCCGTTTCGGTACGCGATTTCTGCTTTCTGGAGGCGTCACAGCTTCTAACGTGAACACCTATTAATCGTCAGAATGTGACTTAACGGAATGTTAGCGGCGGACCACGGGCGCACCTGAACGGCTAACTTCAGGTACAATGCGATACGTATGCATCTTTTTATACTAGGACACTCGCGAAGGCAGTGTTATATTTTTGATTCGTTAAATTATATACAGGTGATTCACAAGTCGTGACCAAAAATAAAACATCAAGCACAGGATCGCATTTTAAAGGGGGTCTTCTAAGTAACATTTTTTTCTTCGAGGCCTTCATTAATAAGATAAGGGTGGTGAAGTTTAAAAATAAAAAAACATTATTTTTTTAGGGGGGCGGGGGCTTTGCTTATTTTGGATGACATGGGAGTCTAGAAGATGATTACGTCATCGGTAGTTATTTCCTTTTTTACACGAATGGCAACCCTCACATTGTCTTTGCTTGAAAACGAAACGCATTTTCGGGGATTCCCGCAAATAATGCATACGTTTAGTGAACAGCGCACGGTAATTCCCCTACTCGGTTCTAAACCTGAAACTGAACTGAAGACGTAATTTGAATTTAATAGGTATATGTACCAAAAATTTAAAATAAGTTTATCATGTTATATTTGTATCCTTTACTCTATGTTGAATACCATATCAGTAAAATATTATCTCTATCGTAAATCTATTTTCCTATTTTTCAAATTATAATGATAACGTTTTAATTATAATATAAAAAAAAACAATACATTAATTGACAAATGTTTACGTAAGCATCGGGAGGGGGTAAGAGCTTTGCTTACTTTTGCTGACAAGGGGGATGGGGGGTAATAAATCTGCTTACATAATACTTGAACGGTCCCCAACTGGAATGAGCTGAAATTTGGTATGTGGATTTACCTAAGTATTGTCCACATTCAAAAGTCTTTACTTAAAATTATCGTGTCTTGTTCCGTAGAAAATGCGTATGATGTTCCATTTTTGGTCACGACTTGAGAATCACCCTGTATAAAACGACCTTTTCAAAATAATACGTTAGCATCTACGAGTACTCATAACCAGAATTAACACTATGTTGGAAATATTTAACCCCATCACTCCATGCAATTATATAATTATTTGAAAATTATAGCAGAGGACATAACAGAAATACTCACTTACCTAATCAACAAATGCTTTGAATCTGGCATATATCCCTCAATTTTAAAAAAAAGGTAATATAATACCGATACATAAATCAGGAACAAAAACAGATGTTAACAACTATAGACCAATATCAATAATATCCAGTGTAGCAAAGGTTTTTGAAAAAGTTTTATCTACTAGAATGATTCGATACCTCATAAAATTCAAAATTTTAAATGAAAATCAATATGGATTTACAGAAGGGAAGGCTACATAGGACGCAATAACTAAAATTGTAAATCAAATACATCAAAATATTGATAACAGAATCCCTTCAATCTGCATTTTTGTTGATTTAAAGAAAGCTTTCGATACAGTTAATCACAAATTATTATTAGAAGCATAGGAGAGAATTGGTTTCAGAGGAAACGCGTACTCACTGATCGAAAATTATTTGTCAAATCGCCCACAATCTGTGCAAATATCAGGATCATTTAGTAAAGAAATGTATATTAAGTGTGGTGTCCCACAAGGAACTGTCTTAGGTCCGCTGTTATTCAATATATATTTAAATGATATTTTCCAAATTAACTAGTTTTGCAGATGATACTGCAATATTATATGAAGGCACTGACTGGTCTGATCTGAAAAATGTAATTGAAAATGATTTTATCAATATTATTCGGTGGTTTAACAGTAGAAAATTAAGCATTAACTACTCTAAAACACATTTTTTACCATTTGGATCTTATGCTAGACATCTGCCAAATTACACAAATTTCTCCTTCAACATTAATGATCAAAAAATGCAAATTAATAGAGTGCCCAACATAAAATACCTTGGAGTGGTCTTGGATCCTCACTTACGATGGGACATCCATGTCAATTATATTTTAAAGAAAGTTAGATTTGTATCCTACAAAATTAAATACCTTAGGAATATATTGACAGAAAAATATCTTCGAACATTATACCATGCCTCATCTCACATATGGTATATTAGCATGGGGAGCTGCATGTTCCTCACATATCTATAATTTAGATGTTTTTCAAAAATGTATTCTAAAAATGATATTTAAAAAACCGAAACTTTATCCCACTGAAAAATTATACGCAGATGTTCGAATGTATGATATAAGACAGCTTTATTTCTTACACAGTATCACTCACTACCATAAATTTGTAAACACCGACCAAAAAATTAAACATAATCATTATACCAGGTACAAAATTCGTGGCACAGTAGTTCCTCAACCGCATAAATCTATAATGCAGCGACCATATCTCTATTTAGCGCCTAAATTTTATGAAATTATACCTGAAGACTTGAAAGATTTACGTTTTGGAAATTGTTTCAAAAGAAATTTAAAAAAATGGCTACATTCTATATCTAGGACTGAAATTCATACACTCATAAATACGAACATCAACTAAATACATAATCTACTGTAGCTAATTTTTGTCCTTTTTTGTCATTTGCATTCTACAGTTTCAACTTAAATTATTGGTCCATGTACAGGCGATGCCTTCTATTGGGCCTGTTTTGATTTTATATTTATTTACTCATATTGTTTGTTATCTTTGTACATTGAGTAAATAAATATTATTATTATTATTATTATATGTTAACGCCAAACAGTAATCTTCCAATACCCGAAAATTAGTCCCGATTACCGTGCCGATAGCAGGGGACATCTTCATTTCGTAACAATCCTCCATATATCACGCCGGGATCCGATCACAGCTCGACCGACCAACAGACAAAGAAGATCGTAAAAGCAGCAACGAGAACCAACAATGTCGGTCATTAGCATAGATAGATCTGCAGGAAAGTGTGATCTCGCTACGCGACCCCCGTCAGGGTCAAAGCGATTTGGAACACTGTCGGAGTGTTCGAGATGAACTCGGGACGATATGAAAATGTGCCGCGGATGCGGGGACAACATCTTTTTAGAGAACGCTCTTTCCGAAAAAGCATTGTACAATTTTCTTGGTTGCTTCAAAGTACCTCAAATATGGGGAAAGTAAACGCATATTAAAACAAGAAAGATTGATATCCAAATCAAGTTGGGTACTTTATTTTGAAGGTTCATTTATACCATTTATGTATGAAAAATAATATCGCTCAAATGTTCACCACGACTGGATTTACAGACGTCCACGCGATGGTCGAAATTTTCAATGACATTTTGCAACATGGTCGGTTCTATGGCATTTATCTCGGCAATGATGTTGTTTTTGAGTTCTTGGAGGGTGGCTGGTTTGTTGACGTAGACTTTGCTTTTCAAATATCCCCATAAAAAGAAGTCCAAGGGAGTCAAATCGCACGATCTTGGTGGCCATGGCACATGTCCTTTACGCTAAATCACTCGATCACCGAAGAAGGACCGCAATCGATGGATATTGACGTTGGTTGTGTGGCATGTTGCACCGTCTTGTTGGAAATAAACATCGTCCATATCCATTCCTTCAAGTTGCGGCAAAAAATAGTCCTCTATCATCACGTGATATCGCTCAGAATTGACGGTAACGGCGTCCCCGGCCGCATTTTCGAAAAAGTATGGTGCCTTTTGACCACAATGCACACCACACAGTCACTTTTTGAGGATGCATCGGCTGCTCTTGATACTCACGGGGATTTTCGTTCGCCCAGATGCGGTAGTTTTGCTTGTTTACCGTCCCATTCAAAGCGAAATGCGCTTCGTGGCTGAACGTGATTTTTGATGAAAAATTGGCATCAATTTGGCGATGTTCAAGGAGCCAATCTGAGAACGTTCGGCGCGAAAAATGGTCGGCCCGACGCAGCTCTTGCGTCAATTGGATCTTGTAGGCGTGCACATTCAAATCCTTGTGGAGAATGCGGAACAAACTGGTTCTCGAAATGCCCAATTCTTGGGATCGACGCATTGTTGATCGTTTCGGATCGTCTCTCACACTCTCCTTCACAACAGCAACATTTTCCGGTGTGCGAACGCTCCTTGGCCGGCCAGAGCCTGGCAGATTTGCCACAGAACCTGTTGCCTCGAATTTACGCACCAGACGACCAATGGTTGTTTCGTTTGGGCGGTTGTTGCGACCGAAATGTTCACGAAGCGCGCGAAACGTGTCTTTTATTTTTGCACCATTTGAATAACTTTAATGCGGTCTTCAATCGAATACGACTCCATAGCGATCAATGGTAAACATTCAACTAACAAAATGACATGTCGGTGACAGAAAACAAAGATGGCGTCTATGTCAAATTGACGTTTACTTTCCTGCGTCCCTATCGGACAACCCTTTATTTATCGAAAACAAAAAAAGAACGTCGAGTCACGTCAAAAGATTTGTCGAGGGGTGGCAACTTTTTAAACTACTTCAGCCTCGTCACCCTCGCCCCCTAGGGGCATCCGTTGTAAGTATTAGTTTGTTTGAAATGTCTTTCAAAGTTTGATTTTTCAACATCAGTCGATTGGTTTTCGATAAAATTAGAAAAATCTTTTATTTATCGTAATTTGTTCATATACACGAAAATACTACTTTTCATTTCGATAAGAGTTCAAAATGTTGCCCTTTAGGGTTTAGGCCAAATCGACAATTCGTTTTTAATTTAAAACGAATACTACCATCATAGACAGCAATTCGGAAGATTAGACGCGGCAACAACCAAATAACAACCCGAATTTTTTTCCGCATCCTTTTCAACAACACGGATATTCTGAGCGAACTGTATTTATTGTTATACCTGTTTAGTTATTTGTTGTTAAGGAAAAAAAAGAATTTAATTTGCTGCCAATCTTGGGATAGTGAGAACCAATTTATTGATTCAGATTTTACTTCCAAAATTATTTACACACTAGCCGAATCGAAGAGGGATGAAAACCCTATACTTGATGAGTCTGGAATTTATTTCCAGCTAGACGGCGCTTCTCCTTACTATGTTCTTCCAGATAAATGGATAGGACGAAGAGGGCCTAGAGAATGGCCTGCTAGATCTCCTGATTTGACGCCATTACACTTTTTTCTATGAGGATATTTGAAATCTACTGTTTTTACTCTCAACCTTAAAGTTTGGACGAATTTCGTCAACGCATCATCGAAACCTGCCATGATGTCCCACGACATGTTTTTGTCCGTCAGGTATTGTATGGAATGTATTTTATATTATATTTTCTTGCAAAATACAGACAAATCCACACTGTTCAAAAGGTATGTAATGATAGCAGTATATTGAACTTAAATTCGAGATTGCCATGCATTAACAAACGTCCAAATCTGCTGCCAAATTTAACAGCTAGAAAATCGACCTATTATTTGCCGCATTCCCATTGGCTTTGGGGATAACAGATTGTTAAATGTAGATTTATAAGAGAAATCAAAATACATGAAAGTTGTCCTGTTTTCTTTGTACAAAAGCATCATGTTGGAATCAAAAAGTGATCTTGTTTATAATACAGTCGAATTTTCACGCTTTTATTCAATATTTTAATAGAAATCACTGATATTCAGCTTCTGTCAAATTGCATTTCGAAAAGGTATTTTTCCATTGGTCCATAATATTTATGTTGGTGAAATTGGGCCTTAGTATTATAATTTTATCAAGTATTGCTACTGTTACTGGAGTATTACTTTTCTCTTTCTGGGAGCGGATGGACAACTAATGGTTTTTATTATTATTATATGCCCTGCTGACATGTTGATGAAATAAATAGCCTTTTCAGTAATGTACTCCACTTTATTTTCTTATCAATCATGTTCATGTATCCATCCAGCATTCAACGGTTTATACTTCTAATGCAAGTGTCCCTAGCATGAATCACAATAATAACATGATTAATATAACTAAACGATAATTGTATTTTTGTATAAATTAAGTTCATATTTTTGTATCTAATATAATAAAGTTCAGAGCTAAAACTAGAGATACCAACCCTCATAGCTTTTAATATCGAATCAACCAAGTAAATATTTTAGTCTAGGAGCACCAGGTAAAAGATATTATGCGTTATTGTATTTTTAACAACGTAGGGTCCTTGGATATTAAGCTTGATACCTAACAAATAAAATACAAGGCACTAAACAATGCAAAATTAGAGTTTGAATTGAGGAATATTATTTAAAAAAAAACATGGTTTAATATCGGGCAAGTAATGCTGACACGAGCATTTTATACGATTTCAAGAAATAAATTTTACATTGAGCCCCATCTTATTAAACATGATCGATATCTTTTTCCAGCTCCCCATAACAACGGAAGATATAGAAGATATCGACAAATCATGTTTATCTTATCTTCACCCAAAATCTAACTTTGCTTACAAACACATTAAAAACGATGCTTAATAGTAGTAAAATTAATAATAGTAGTGAATAAAAGTAAAATCGATGACCAGCAGCGAGCGAAACATTACAGCCACCTGTAAAAAACGATGAAGTTATCATTTTGTCGAAACGAACAGAACCGCAGGATCTTTTTAGCGTCTTAATTACACTGATGAAACTAATGAAAAGTTAACAAGGACAGATTTAACAGTGTACCATGGCCAGTATATCAAATACGTCAGGTTATTTATGTTAGCCTTGGGTCTCCATCATGCAAAATGCTTCACATTTCATAATTTCGCTTTTCAAATTGTAGAATTTCCTTTAATTCTTAAGTTCTTATCACGTTCACCATGCTGGTGTATTGCTGTTCGATGTACCTATTAACAGTGGCGCATGTTTATCAAGCTTACACCATTTTAAGTTCAGTTTTGTTTTTTTTTTTCATCGTCGATGATCATTACTTTTACTTTTGCCCTTATTTCGCTTTTTCATCAAAAACGATTTTAAGTAAAATAAAAACAGTTTTATTGCCCAGATGCACCTACAGTTACGCTGATACCTGTCATCATCGAAACTATCGCTGACATCGAAGAGCTGTTATATTCATGACACCAATGATAACATCTAATGATAATCTATGCTCTAAACAGAAAAAAAAATGAAGTCTGTACCAGGTGATTTCACAAATTCGGTTTCCTTTTAGCTCTAGCTAAGTTCATCGGCAGTTTGAATTAATACAGGAAGTAACCTGTCTTTAATATTTTTTTGCGTATGCTTCAGAAGTGATATCTTTGCGTATATCATATTTGCAGCATCACATATTCGATAAGAGCATGAAGATGAATGGATAAATGTATGAAGCAAATCCTGACGTCAAGAATGGTGAACCTCTTGGTCATCTAGTCAACGTAACCTGCCGCAACTTTATATGCATCTCACGACGTTTTGCTATACTTTGTATACTTTGTAGTTTATTACTTTGTGGTTCGAACTGTCAAAGTTGGAGTTGTTCACGCCCAAGTAACGGAACTATTTTAAAAAAACAACAATGCCACTTTAAACATTCTAACAACGCTTACGAGTACTCTTATCTGTAGCCTTCGTGGACAAACGACTCACCCGGAAATCTAACGGCGTCCGCCGCGTTCGCAACAGACGTATCCGTCATCTTCGCTGCAGCTGTCACTTGTACAAGTGTCACATTCTCCGCACTCGCAATCGGTCGAATGAAGGCAGTCGCTGCAGCTACAGCGTGAATCATCGCTGGAAGCACAGCAGATACTGTCTAAGTCTTCGCCCCAGACGCATTTCTGTAAAGTATCACACGCGTTTAAAACTTATCGTTTTTGGTTGTATAAGAATATTCATTTTTAGTTCGGTTTCTTAGGCCCGGTTTCTCGACCGCCAGTAAACTCTTCGGTTAGTTAACTATAAGCTGAAAATTTACTTTTAGTTGATATCTTGTCTCTTTTAAAAAGTACGAGATAATTGTACAAGGTTATTGGGAGAAGGTCGTTTAGTGAATGATTTAGCTTCAATTTATAATGTTGATACCTCAATATACCGTCTAAGGCGTAGATATCAGGATGCCGCGGAAACATCCTAAGTGCATGGAGGAGGTAATAAAAAAAATACGAGGCCCGCCCGAGAGGCAATTATTGCAGGAAGTAAGGCGATGTAGATCCGGAACCTATAATGAAAGCTTACGGCGACTTAGCATCAAGTCGTAGTGTAAGAAAGACTTTATATTCTGATTTGCTAAGGTGTGTAAATGTTATAAAAAATTTGCCAGGTACGTTTTTAGAGCAGCATCTCTTCCAGAGCAACGTGTTGTGAACGTAAAGCCGAACTTTTTGTTTCGAACAGGACAGTTAATGCTACAGTTTGTAGGGACAATATTTAACATAATATTGTTGTCTTTGCACAATATTTTGGGGAGGATTTTGCAAGGCCGTACAGAGCTTGTACGGTTATAAACCACCAGGGGCATATTGTGTGGGCAAGAAACGTAGATTTGCTTGTATTTTTTTGTAAATAACCTTTCCATATATCTTTTACAACAGCGATGGCTCGTTGTATTACATACTAAAAACTCACTCTGCATGTTATGCTTAGGTACTAACGTTTTGCATTTTGACTGTTGTCTTTTTCACAACGGTCCTCCTGTTAGCAGTCTTTTTTGCAGCTCCTTCTACCTCAGTCTTAGATGTAGATGGTTTGGCGGCGCAGGAAGATCTCCTAGTAGTAGTCGTCTTCTTAGTTACACCTTTAGTTCCAGAAGTCTTTTTAGCTGCTGGTTTCGGCTTCGCAGATGCAGATTGTTTGCTGCGGGGTTTTCTTGGTTTGCTAGCAGTAGCAGCAGGCTTTTTTGAAGCCGAAGTCTTCTTCGCTCTAGGCTTGGGCTTCACATCACACGACCAACCACCATCATCACAGCTACAGCACGACATTTTCCTGAACAAATGATTATTGAAGTAGTAGGGTTGTTGTCGAGATTTGATTTCGGACATGAAGACTACGTTTAAAAATGTTAAAAGTAAGAGGCCAGGTCGTTCTGAGAAGCATTTCATCATAATGATTATATCTTGTTCATGAAACTTTACTTTGCCTTTGCCTCGAAGTGGTGCATCTTTCAGTTAAGAAAATGTTCTGCTTTCTTCCCTTTTTTGATGTTTCTATATATTAATATAATTGTGTATTAACACTTCCAGTCCCAGTAACTCTGCCCATAAAACGTGTAAAAATATTTAGCTGACATATCGCGTTCTTCACAAGGTTGTAAATATAGCATATTTGGTAGTTGATCCGAGGGACTTGTAAAAGCAGGTAGTAGACGGCGCAGTGACGCGATATGCACATACAAGGTGGGCGAGATATCTACATATACAAGTACAAGCATTATGCTTAGAAAGTAATTTAATGAGGTCACCAGATTTTGTGAGGTAATATTATACAGTGTTTCAGAAGTATGGACACGCCCAAATTTCTCGGAAACTGACGGTGATAAAAAATGATTTTAGGAAATCGAATGGCGCGTCCAGTGGTGACCTTGATTTGACGGTTGATATTCACTTTGAAGGTCGTTTCAAGGGCAAGTTGATTTTTCAGATCGAAACCACCATTTTTTGCAGAAATAAGAAGCTTAAATTTTTTTATCATTAACGGTATGTATCATAGGCGCTTAAATTATATCTAGAGGTTATTTCAAGGTCAACTGTTGCTCTTTTATGGAAATCTCTGAAGCAGGGAATATCTGGAAAAAGAACAATTTTCAAGAAGAACCCTTAATGCGAAATTTGCAAGACACCCAACGACACAGCTGACGGTGACCTTCATTTTGAGCTTGGCCATGACTTTGAAGGTCAAATAGATATTTCACACTGAAACTCTCAATTTTGTTCCTAGCGGTGAAAATGGAGAAATGTTTGGGACCAAAATTGATAGTTTCTATGTGAAAAAATCTATTTGACCTTTATTCTAACTTTGGCTATGACCTTGAATCTCATTTTTTTCTTATAGAAACTCTTAATGTTGATCCCAAACTTTTCTCCATTGCCAGCGCCGGGGCCAAAATTGAGAGTTTACTTGCAGAAAAGATCTATTTGACCTTCAAGCTCATGGAAAGATCAGAGTGAATGTCACCATCAGGTATTAAAAGTTCTTTAATATTCTTCTTTTCCTAGCTATCCGAATTGACCTTGAAAGAACCTCTGGATGAAATTTTAGCTACTATGATATTCATACCTCTGACAAGGATATTGTATGGCTGTTCTACTTCTGCAATAAAAAATAGGGCTTCCTTAAAAAAACAACTCGCCCTTGAAATGACCTGCAAGGTGAATCTCAACATCCAATATTTTTTATTAATTTCCGAGATAATTGCGTGCATATTTTTAGGATACCCTGTATAGTATATATTGCATATAGATACGTATTAAGAGCTATTATAATCAGTATTATCAAACATTGTTGACAAACAGTCTTGCACCGGAGCTCCCGAGTACGAACACGAGCAGTTTTAATTTTTTTCCTTTTTTGGAAATGAGCGACATAAAAAATAATTGTTGGCTCGATCTGCAAGTGAAGTGACATAGTCTAAACAGAAATGGAGATGTCATATCAGTGAAGCGTTATTGAATTTTTTTAACCACTGCTAAGGTCTGTGATTAAAATTTGATTTCAGTAGATTTTGCACATAAAGAAATTGAGCTTAACCCGAAAACTCAGTTGTTTTCAAAGAACGTAATACCATGCGCAAGCTGGTTGGAGGAGAGCATATCTGAGATTGTGGGTGGATGATCAACGAGTAAACACAAAACTTAATGGAATAGTTATTTACCTAACAAGTGCGGAAAGTGATACTTGTTGATACTTTATTTTTTCTCCCAGCGTGTTAAAAGTCAGTGCTTTCCGCGCGAAAAAAGCATAAAATAAAGCAATTTACTAAAAAGTAAAAGGAAAAAAGCAACTGGGCCCAGTTTAAATTATGTATTCTTTTGACGCACTTTAGTGCTGATCTGTGTTGGTAATTTCTCACACCCGTTTTACATTGACAATAAATCCAAGGATTTCTCCATGACCAAATTTAAAATATGTAAGTCATGAATTTGAATAAATGCATGAATTCCTTAGTGTTTCTAGCACTATGTAGGTACTCTCGAATAATCAATGAATTTGTCCATTGATGTAAACACCGCAAAGATAATCAGGATGACCTTGAAGATATCCATCGGAATGAATTCGTGAAGAAATTATTAATATAAAACGGGTATTAGACAATGATTCTATCTGCCTGCTTATTAAATTCCAAACGTTATTTTTTATGTATTTTTAATACCTGAATCAAGCGTACTATGAAATTCACAACTCTTTTTACTTAGTAAGCAAATATGACTCGCCGTTTCTGAAATACAATGGTTGCAATGGAATTTGAAACAGTAAATGGTATAATAAATAGAATTCATTTTATTTAGTGGTACAAGCAAGAATTTAGTAGAATCTTCCATTTTCGCAGAGCTATGTATATTTTTTGCTATAGTTTACCTTTTTTTTTATTATAAGGAGCCAACATAAAACTCTTCAAGAACATTGGTACTGCCTAATGCAGTGTTACGATGCTTAAAAAAATGATCAACCAACTTAAAAAGAAATGGTAGTTAGAAATAATACCAGTTTATTGTATAACTAAGAAATATTCTGTGTTTCAGAAGATTCCGTTTAATCGTTTCTCGTTTTTTTTCTCTTTTAATATAAAATTAATGCCTATACGTATTCGACTAAAAAATATTCGAAAAACGTGGTAAAGACAAAGATATTCATACCTGGTAGATATCGTCACACGTTGAACCTTCAAGACAAGTTACAGAAGAATGATATAGTATCTTTATACATTCTTGGCTCTTACAAAAAGATGTTGAGGAACGTAGCACAGGGCCGGCTCTTCAGAAAATTGAATACTCATCTCTTTCATAACACTGATCAACAGCCAAAAAATATCCTAAATAAAATCAACAAAATATTACTATTTTTAATGTGCTAAAATCGGAATGAAACTTATTTTTTCAATATTAGTTCAAGTTTTAGAGATACGGTGATTATATGTGTTCCTGCTGTGACAGTGTTAATATACTGTAATTCACAAGAATGCACGTGCTACATTTTTATATTCGGCAAGGAAAGATGATGTAATCGGCATGATTGTGTTACGTTATACATACGTGTACATTATATTGTTTTATATTAGCCATTTTTTCCTCAGTTGGCTGACAGCGTTCATGCAAGATGTCTCGAAAGTGTGTAAACAATCCAGATCAGTTTTGTTGCGTGTGTGGTGATGTGACTTTTGCGTCTCAGAGACGGTCTATTACTCCGCTAATAACAAAGGCATATCAGCGTTATTTCGGTTGTAAACTAGGTGATCAAGACAAACAGTGCTGTAATACATGTGCTTCAAGTCTGAGGAGCTGGTTAAATGGCAAAAAACGGTCTATGCGCTTTGCTGTCCCAATGGTTTGGAGAGAGCCTACAAATCATATTAATGATTGTTACTTTTGCATGGTACCTTGTGTTGGACAAGCCACAGGTATGTCCAAGAAAAAAAATCGGTTATTAACTACCCAAACATACCATCTGCGATGAGACCTGTGCCTCACAGTGACGAAAATCCTATTCCAAAACCCCCAGAATCCTACACTTGCGAATCAGGAAACGAATCAGATCATGGCGATCGAGTGATTCGTCAGGAAGAACATATGCCATCAACGTCAAGAGATCCTGATTTTATACCGAGCACGTCATGCCACCAACCGCACAAAATAACACAGTCAGAATTAAATGATCTTGTAAGAGATTTAGAACTTCCAAAATGTAAGGCAGAGTTACTTGGATCAAGACTGCAGCAGTGGAACTTATTAGAAGACGATGTTTCGGTATGTGTTTTTCGTAAACGCCACAAAGACAGAACCATTTTTCAATATGGAGAATAACTTGGTTTTCTGCAGTAACATTAACGGCTTACTGACGGCTTTAAATATAAACTATAACTCAGAAGAATGGAGATTGTTTATAGACAGTTCAACATTGAGTTTAAAGGCAGTGTTATTGCATATTGTAAATATTTTACCATCTCTTCCTGTAGGGTATGCAGTTCACATGAAAGAATCATATGACAATATGAAGTACCTATTGACATGCATAAAATACGATGAGCACCAATGGCATATTTGTGACGATTTGAAAGTTGTTGCACTTTTACTTGGGCTGCAGCTAGGCTACACAAAGTTTTGCTGTTTTTTGTGTGAATGGGACAGTCGGGCAAAGGCACTTCATTACACCAGACAAAACTGGCTTGTTCGTTAATTCCTAGAGCCAGGTCAAAAAAATGTACAGCATATGCCATTAGTAGATTCGAAAAAAATTTTATTACCACCACTGCATATCAAGTTGGGCCTAATGAAAAACTTTGTCAAGGCATTAGATAGAGATGGGTCAGCTTTTCAGTACCTGCGTCAGAAATTTCCAAGACTAAGTGAGGCAAAGGTTAAAGAAGGTATTTTTGTTGGGCCACAGATTCGAAATATTTTCAAAGATACACAGTTTGAAAATACTTTAACAGGTATTGAAAAAACTGCTTGGAATGATTTCCGCCTGGTGGTCACTAATTCCTTGGGAAATAGAAAAGCTGACAACTATAAAACCCTTGTCAAAAATATGCTGTCATCGTATCAAAAGATGGGCTGTAATATGTCTCTTAAGATACATTTCCTACACTCACACCTGGACTTTTTTCCTGACAATTGCGGAGCCGTAAGTGATGAGCACGGCGAACGTTTTCATCAGGATATTTCAACAATGGAAAAAAGGTACCAGGGAAAGTGGAATCCTTCCATGCTTGCAGACTACTGTTGGACTCTTGGTAGAGATGCTCCAGAAACGATCCATGAAACAACAGCAAAAAGACAGCGCATATAGTGATTCTTATAAGTATATGAATCTTGTTAGTTTTTTTAATATATCCTTAAAAATAAAAAGTTTTTTTTCTAAACCGCAACTAATTTTTTTATTTCATTGTCATTTTTGGATTCAGCGCCCCAAAATTAACAAAGAAGTGCACTTTTCCCACAAGATACGATTAAAAAACTAAAACTTGTTGTCCAGTGTAATCTGTGTGATATAAAACAAACAAGATCAATTGAATATTCAATCAATTACAATTCCCTAAAGCTGTGGTCACATTGTTGCGTTTACCTTCAAAATGGTCTTGAAATTTGAAGGTCGTAACCAAGGACAACTGAATAATCACGACTTTTCAGTACCCTTGCGATCCATTTTACTGTCAGCGTATGAAAATAATTTTGCCCTTAATTCGATCATCACCGGACACGTCCCAACACCTTCCTAACAGGATCACAAATGAAACACCTTCTTTTTGTGTAACAATTCTCCCAGTAATGCCGGACATCTACAGTCGGCACATTCACCGTTTTTGCAAGTCAAGCAAAGGAAAAGACGGAGATCTTGGCAAGGACCTATTTCGAGGTGCATAGTCAATCTACTTGACGCGATTTTCTTTATACGTATGTCTATTTATCTCGCGTGCCGCAAATAGTTATTTGTGACCGAGCCTGAGCAGGCGCTCGTGTGCGGGTGCCTATGAACGTCGCATTACATCAGACAGTCGACGTAAGGTAAACGCGACGCGTAATCACAAATTACACGTTGCCGGCAGTCGGTTTTTCGTAAGCTTAAGTGAAAGCCGGCAATTTGCCGAACGTGTATACGGTGGTTGACTGGAGTAACAGCGCGGCAGAATTTTCTGATGACTGCCTTCGCCTAGGTCATTATCTTACCACTTGTCGACTTGTCACCACTACCGTCCACCACGCTAGACCAACGAGAACGGGCAACCATCCACGACAGAACAGTTTGTAAAGTCTGTCTATCCAAGAAAGACATTCAGGCGGTTGGTCACGTCTTATATCATATATAAGATTATAAACCATCTACGAGTATCTATCTCTTTCTTGTCAATCCAAGCTTTAATATCTGGGATCAACGTTCCACCATGGCCAGTTGCATCCCACCTCTCCTGCCATCTGACAAAAATCGCCTCTCTTTTCATAGAATGCGCAGCTAGCAAATCAATTGGCAGGATACCAGCTACCACCAACAGTGCACATGTTCTGAATACCGTTTAATGTCTGGAAAATCAGGAAGATCTTGTTCACATGCCCCAACATATTTTGCATTAACATTATAGCCATCAATTTCCATACTTCAGCTAATACATTTCCTGCAAATTCGAAATTAGATCTTTCTAAATGTTCATCAATTGTAACGCCACGTTCATCCAAATGAGACCCACAATCGTCATGAGACAATATTAAACCAGCCAGTTCTCGACTAAGAGGAGCCATTCTGCGCTCTACTCTGTTATACGCACTTCTTCCAGGAGCATTGGTAGCTAAAAACAATGCATCGAGATCATGTCGCTTAAAGTGTTGTATAGCGAACCCTATGACTTTTTGATAACGTGGATTTTCATCTGGCCTTCCATCAACCACTGGTTCTACTAGTTCAAGGTCAGTTTTAGCTAATGGTCGAAACTCTTCAAGTTCGAGAAGCGTCTCGAAATCCTGAGCATGAGTATTAGCAGTAGATGAACTATGCTTTCCACTTCGAATAGCGATGTATGTTGATCCAGAATATCCAACGGCTTGCGGTTGTCCTAGCATATTGGAAGTGATTTTGATACCAGCATAAACAGATGGTATTAATTTATGACGCTCAGCGATTACCCAATCGTGATCAGGCAATTTGATTCTATATTCCATGTGCATTAGAAGAGGTGCTTGCTTATTTGCCGCAGTTACGCCAATAGGGACTCGAGCTTTATCATCTTGAGATATGAAAAATACTTGATCTGGTCCAAGTATGGATGCTATGTTCTCTAAATAATGGATTGATGTTTCATCGAACTTGCTATCTAAGTGGCTCTTGTGGTGATCAGTTTGAGCCCGAATGAGCTTAACAGGGACTGTCGATACATGTCTTCGTCCCTCTGCAGAATTAGATTTTCTGGGAATCAAACGACGATATGTCCCACTGCGACTAATGTCAAATCCTATTTTACGTAATTCTTGTGTGAGTTCATGAAGAGTTTTTACGCTGCCAATTGATTCCGTTCGTCTTCCATCATCTGCTGCACTCCCAAATAAAGCTATATCCGCGATTGTTTTCAATAGTGAATGCTGATTGCTTTCAAGATTAGGACGTCCCACTGAATCCCTCAGAGATAGTCTTTTTTTTATTTCTGGATTTTCATGACAAATATCTTCTAACTTTCTTTTCATACCATCCCTGTGTTTCTTCTGTACAACTGCGGTTTGAACCTTCCTGTTTAAAGACTGTTTTGCTGTTTTTATCTCCTCGCGCAACTTAATGATCTGTTTATCAACTTCAGCACGGCTTGGCATAGTACTTCTGGCAGAATACAAAGCATTCAGATTTTTTCGAGTAAAGCAATCTTATTTTTCATAGCTTCCTGAGAAGGTTTTGCTCTCTGTTTATCTGTATTTTCATTAATTTCGCATTGCTGTTATGATTCATTACCGGGTTTTATTGTATCTTCTTCCTCTTTTTTAATATTTAAAGCTGACTGTATAATTTGTGTCATTTCTGCAGATTTACAGGTTGTCTAAAAATAAAAACTTTCTATGGCTTCTGCTAAAGATTCTCTTATTAAGCTACAAAAATACAAAGTATGGAAATATATATGGTGAATACAAAACCCTATGGCTTTAAATCTAACATGTTTAAACGAGCAATTCGTTCGGGTCACAAAATACAGGGTGTTAGTTTTCTGTATATATGTATAAAACTAACATCCTGTACTTTGTGACCAATTGACGGAAGCAATCATAAGAAATAAATCTATAATATAACGAATATTACCTCTATTCTTTGAGATAGGACTTTTTGGCGATTTCTAATATGTCTAGTACTCATAGGTACCTAAAATGATTTCGTCACTCACCTTAGAAAAAAAATTTAGTAGATTGGATTTATTCTTAGTCGCCGCTTGCAATTCTTCGATTCTCTTAGATAAATTCAATTGATAGTGAAATTGGGGTACCTCAGGGTAGTGTGTTAGGCCCGCTTTTGTTCCTACTTTATATAAATGACTTGAACAGGGTTTTTAGTAAATACATTTCTGAGCTTATTTGCAGACGATACATTGCTTTATGTGTACGGTAAGGATTTTAGACAAGTTGTAGATAGTATGAACTCAATACTGGAAATTGTGTATAACTGGTTATGTGTGAATAGGCTTAAGTTGAATGTAGAAAAAACAAAATACATGGTTTTTGGGACAAAGCAGAACTGTAATACATTTTTAGAAAAGAAATTTTGTATTGAGATAGATAATATTCAAATTGAAAGTCAGCTAAATTTTTCATTGCATGTTGATTATGTTAGCAAAAAAATTGGGAAAAAATAGGATTTTTTAGGCGAATATCTGAAAGTCTTAGTCACTGGAATCGTCTTCTTGTATATAATTTTAATTATTGTTATTCATTGTTGCTATCATGCAAAAAAACTGATATTTAAAGGCTCCAGTTACTACAAAATAAGGCTACGCGAACTATATTATTTTGTACACGTTATACGCCTATTAATTTAATGTTAAAAACCCTCGGATGGCTTTCGATACAGCAAAAGGTTGAAATGTCAAATGTCTTATTTATTTTCAAAACAAAAAATAATTTATTGCCTGAATACTAGCAGGAATATCTAATATCTAATATCGAGGTCCGAGAGGCATGCATATATGTTAATATCAGGTCACGTAACACTTTTGACATAGAATTCGCTAGAACATCCCATATGCAAAAATGTCTTTTTAGTGATGGTTTGAGACTTTTTAATGCATTACCTACAGAAATTAGAGAAGCGACGTCTGTAAATATATTTATTCGTAAGGTTAAGCAATTCTATCTAGATAAAATGGCATAATATATGTACTTTCTGTGTTAAGATAACTGTATGTCATTATCTCGCATTTGCTATTGTTGCATTTACTGTGGTTGCATTTACTATGATTTTAAGGGAATCTAGAATTACTGTTTTTTTGTTTATTACTGGAGTAAGACACTATTATAAACTATAGGAAGTAGCTTTAGGGCTAAAAATAATAAACATTTCATTTCATTTCATTTCATTTCATTTCAATAATATCTAGTTGCTTGTCGGAGTTTGCTTGTAATTTGTAATTTCGCCACACTTCGTTAACTAGCTTTTGTACATTTTGTACTTTCGTACTTGTATGAGATTTTTTAAAACTTTCAAACAATTTTTGTTATAACTTGGATTTGTCTACGTGAAACGATATCTTATTTAAACATTATACTTTGGCTAATGGAATCAGTGGTAACACAAATGTTAACTTGCTTTACTATGCTTACAATACGTCTACTCGCTATACTATCCAAACGAAACAATACACTGATAGAGGAAATTTAGACAAGTGAACACCGCGCGGTAATTCCCCTACTCGGTTTTAAAGCGAGTAGGGGAATTACCGCTCGCTGTTCACTAAACGTATGCATTATTTGCGGGAATCCCCGAAAATGCGTTTCGTTTTCAAGCAAAGACAATGTGAGGGTTGCCATTCGTGTAAAAAAGTAAATAACTACCGATGACGTAATCATCATCCAGACTCCCCTACCCCCCATGTCAACCAAAATAACCAAACCAAAGACCCCCCGCCCCCCCATAGTGGTCACGTAATACTTGAACGGCCGTTTGCCTATACGAGTCCCGTGTAGGCAAACCAAGCGCTGAATGACCAAAATACATACTAATATCGCATGGAACCCGGACATAGCTGTACATTAGGTAGTATTCCGTTGTCGTGTATTCCCGTGGGATGATCGAAGGTCATTAGACATTCGCGGTCTGTAAATTTGCAGACGGTAATCACGCGGCCGGTCCTCCACGGCTCGGGCTCGGAGCAGTTCAAACACGGCTCTCGCTAAAACTATGTCAACACTGGCAAATTGTGCATGCACCACTCATTGTGCCGGAGAGGCCATCAAAGATGCATGAACGCAGGGTAGATTACCGACTGCTACTCCGACGAGCAACCCGGCCACCGTGTTTGGTTTTAATACATTTTCAATGAACGCTTGAAAGAGTTTTTAACGTGTCCTCATATCTCGCATCTACCGGTTTAAATTGCTTCCGAGGCTTGACCCTGAGACTCGCGACGAGAGCGTGCATTGCGGCTTCTCCGAGTTCATTTTCATTTTTAGATTGATATTCAACGAAAAATGCAAGATTCGTCTTTTCTTACTTGTTATCCGGTCTGATATCCAAATTTATTTTTCCCTTTCCGATCAAAGATCCGGTACTGTTCTAAACTCCATCGGTTTATGTTTTAGTTACTCGAAGAGTTGATGTATTTATTTATATTTTGTGATACAGTAAAGCGAGTAATTACCCCCTCCCCCGACGACTCGAGCAGTCTTTGAAAAGGTGGTATAAAGTAAACGTCTTATAAAAGAATCTGAAACTTTAAGAAACGGTAGCGGCAACACTGCCAACCCGCTCAGTGCGCATGCGTCTAGCGACTACTCTCCTACCAACAGCATCGGTGTGCGCTTCTTCCTTTTGGAACAGGTATAGTCTAGTCTTTTATGGTCTAGTCTAGAGTCTAAATTCTGTACCAGTCCAACAAAATTCGACTGAGAAGTGAACAAGCGGAGTTTTGTTGATCTGGTTCGTATTAAGGCTATTTTCTATGCTCTATTGATTTTTATTTTCCACGCATAAGCCAGAAGAATAATTTTTGTCTGTTTTTAATTTTATACTATAAAAGAATCGTGTCTAAAAAATGACAGACGGAAAAATTTAAATTTAATATAATTTCAATTACGAAGTGTTTGGTCCATACTCCGGCTATCATTATCATCCTGGTTGCCCAGAAACCAGACAAAAGCCAAGGAAAAAGAGAAAGGGATAGAGAAGAAAAAAAAACGGAGAAGAGCAAAGAAAAGCAGATGTGCTTAGTTTAAGAGGGAACACCTGGACTTTTTGACTTGGTACACGGATTAA
This sequence comes from Acanthoscelides obtectus, assembly GCA_963669975.1. Classification (NCBI taxonomy): domain Eukaryota; kingdom Metazoa; phylum Arthropoda; class Insecta; order Coleoptera; family Chrysomelidae; genus Acanthoscelides; species Acanthoscelides obtectus. The sequence continues at coordinate 4,675,331 of CAVLJG010000007.1, read as the reverse complement.
TTTTGAGATGAGCTAAACAAATTTTTGATTCGGTTTTGTTAGAGTGTAATTTTGAGTTTACGAAAAATTCGCGCTAACTTTTGATTACAGTGCTAGCCGTGGCCTTGAATGTTTACGAACTTGCTCGACTGTGTAATCCACTGAGTCACGCAACAGAGGGTTGCTGTGCGATTCCGCCGCTTGACTATAACGTCGCTGCGCTTGAAGCTTGACATAAACCCTCAAGTAAGGAATGTCAAGGTTTCTGTGTAGTGTCTCGTGGAACGTTGCAAACTGTTCGCAAAGTTCTACTTTGCAGTACTTGAAGACTTTGCATGTGTGTCTTGGTAATAAAATACCAAGCCGCACATGCATAAAAAATAGCTCGTCTAATAATCATTTTGTAGTCAAACTTTGTTTATCAAACTTAATTTGGAGGATCTACATAACAAAGGATATGTACTAAGTGACAGCCTTATCAGTTGGACATTCCGGTTTTTATACTGCTTTTTTTTTAATTCACTAACGCTCTAAAAATGAATATTTCAGCCGCAGTAAAGAATCAACGTTGGCGGATTTTGGTTCTTGACATCCTTTAAGATCGGTTACGATGCCTAGAGTACGGAGACCTGTACGATTTCGTCAACTTAGTAAGTTTGATAGGGGCCGTATAGTGAGACTTCGGGAAGCTGGACTTTCTTTTCGGGCAGTTGCAGTTAGAGTGCAAAGAAGTGTAGACATTGTGGTTAGGTGTTGTCAGGCATGGCTTCGAGAAGGCCGTACGCAAAGAGCAAGGGGCACTGGACGCCGCCGTAGAACAACAGACCGTGAAGATCGCCGCCTAAGATTATTGGCCTTAAGGGACCGTTTCTCCACTACCAGGTCCATTGCAAATGAATGGTTTGCAGAACACGGAAGACCTATTGGCATGCGAAGTGTTTACCAACGAATGAGAAGTTTTGGCTTGTTTTCATACCGGCCACACTGGGTCCTCCCTTTAACTCGAGAACACCGACGAAATCGCCTTGAGTGGTGCAGACAACGGTCACTCTGGGATCAGGAATGGAGCAGTATTGTCTTTAGTGACGAGTCTCGATTTTGTTTAGGCATGCACGATGGTCGTGCCAGGGTTAGAAGGCGACGTGGTGAAAGGAGGAATCCACAGTTTTTTGTTGAAAGACATGTTCATCACACTGTTGGAGTTATGGTTTGGGGTGCTATAGCTTATGGTTCCAGGTCACCTTTAATCTTCATCAGAGGTAACATGAACGCGCAGCGTTATATCCACGAAGTTCTAGAACCCCATCTTTTACCCTATCCTGACACCCTGGCAGATCCAACTTTCCAACAAGATAATGCCCGACCACATGTTGCAAGAGTCACAATAGACTTCTTTCAACATAATGATGTCACATTGTTACCATGGCCACCAAGATCTCCCGACTTATCCCCAATTGAGCACGTGTGGGATATGATGGGTAGGAGATTGCTCAATTTGCAACGTCCTCCTCAGACTCTAGAAGCATTTCGAGAGAAGTTGGTGGTTGCCTGGAATGAGATACCACAGGAGGACATTGACCACCTGATCAGAAGCATGCCTAGGTGCCTAGGTGCGTTGGAGAATGCGTAGCACATCAGGGTGCATCCACACATTAAAGGTCAAAGGGCTTTAAAGCAGTGCAATCATTTTGAAATTTTTATCATTTACTTATTATGCTTCATTAAGTACTTATACAAAATTTTATTAAAATAAAACCATCTAAACTGGGTGTTCGGATTTATATGTCACTTAATATACTTGCCGAAACGCAATTTGGAATTTTGTTTTTATGGATGCTGTATGTTTCTGCCAGGTCATGCCTTTATCAAGGGTGACACCGAGATACTTGCCAGAGTTTGTCCATGGTACACGATTTCCGTCTACAGAAACCTCTGCTGGGGGGCCGCGACGTTTTTTGGTACAATAAATAGCCTGCGTTTTCGAATGATTCAGTTTTATCAGCCACCGTTTCACTCTAGAACTTCGTCCACCGCATTCTGCAACCCATCGTGAACCAGATCACCAGTATAAGACTGGGCGACAAGTGCAGTGTCGTCAGCATAGAGGTAGACTTCACAGTTGCTGGGGCAAGGGGCATCATGGATGAAAAGCGAATAAAGAATTGGTCCTAGGACCGAACCCTGAGGAACACCGGCCCGTACTGACCGTGTTGTTGACAAAACTTTGTTAATTTTGATCCGAAACTTCCTTCCTTCAAGAAAGGATTTCAGTAATTTTAGAAGCCAAAAAGGAAAACCCTTTTGGATTAGTTTATAGACGAGGCCCGCGTGCCACACCTTGTCAATGCCTTTTGAGACATCCAAAAGCAAGATGCCAGAACTCATGCTGAGGGTGAACCCTTTGGTTATATGCTACATGCCTCTAGCTCGGTTCTATGCTCGGCCCGAAAACGGAATTGGACGTCAGGAATCACATGGTGATTTGACGAAAAATTCTCAAGGTGACGATAAATCACCTTTTCCGCGAGCTTAGAAGGAGCTGATAGCAGACTTATGGGACGGTAATCCTGAGGAAATATCGAACGCAGCTTCTTTGGAATCATGATGACCACGGCAGTCTTCCACCCAACAGGGAAGTACTGGATTCTGAGCGTCACCGAATATGTCAGGTCTTTCGGCGAGACCAGCTTCAACGCCTTGCCGGTGATTTGATCCTCTCCAGGTACTTTATGCACCTTGAGGTCATTAATATGACTTAGGAGCTCCGCTGGTGTGCAATGTGGAAACTCGGTGGGTTCCGCTAATGTGCTATGTCGAGCCTCAGACGAATCTTCTGAAGAAGAGTCATCTGAAGAGGATTCAGTGCCGTTGGCCCTAAAATATCTCCTGACGGATCGTACAACGTGCTGTTCTTCGTCGAGGTCATTATCGAGATCATAGTCGGGAGAGAACTGTCTTTCCATGGCATCAGCGAAAACCTCGACCTTATCCTCCGTTCTGAAGAGTATGCCTTCAGGACCGTGGATGTATGGGAGTTTCTGAGTGACTTTGCGACCCTCCAGAGACGAATACTTGAATCAAGCATGCCCGCCAGAAAGTCGCTCCATTGCTCGTTGCGGAGTTCGTGCAGTGCGTTTCTCACTTCATGGACAAGATTTGTAGCCTTACGAATGTCATCAGGATGACAAGACCTTTTTCCCTGCTTAATAGCGGCTCTTTTGACAGAGATTTTCTGACGAATGTCCGCAGGCAAAAAAAGTCTGCCGTGTCGTTGCACAGGAAGAAACTTGCGCACTCCGCTTGAGCGGCATCTATTCCAGACTCATCATCTATAATCGGGATATTGGGAAGCTTCAGTGCATTTCGTTCGTCCCAGATGACAAATTATATACAGCAGACGCTCGATAACGTAAACACGGGATAATGAAAACTTGCGCTAGTGTAAACACAAACTTCGTTCTATAGGATCAAACGAAACGCGCGATAACGTAAACAATGTGTAAGCTCGATAACGTAAACAACTCTCGGCGCACGGAAACAGCGCGACGGTAAAATGCTGAAGCCTCGATGATTTATGTCGGGCGTCGGGGAGTCCCCGATTTATGATGTAGAGTGTGTAGGGGATTCACCTCTGCGATAAAATACGACAAACTCGGTCAGTCGTATGATCGTTTAGGATACGTTTATACGTACGTATGTATTTCATTTTTGAACTTAAGTGAATACATTGCACGCGTTAACATATTTTACGACTATGGCATCCACATCCTATAAAAGAAAGTGTTTAAAAAATATGGAGTATCGAAAGCAACAATCTGTAAAATTAAGCGTATGAAAACTCAAATTTTACAAAGAACGTGCAATACATTTGGAGGTCCGGGGAAAAGAAAAACTTTAAAAAATGCGAAGGCACCTAAAATGGAAAATTCCCTGTATAAGTGGTTTTTAAAACAACGGGAAAATCATGCCCCAGTTAGTGGCGAAGTACTTAAACAGAGAGCGAGACTGTTAAATGAAAAATTGAAAGAAACTGAAAATTTCGTAGCAAGTGATGGCTGGCTACAATGATTCAAAACAAGATATGGAATTCGACTGCTGTCTATATCTGGTGAAAAATTATCAGCACAACCACAATTAGTGCAACCATTCAAAGAAAAACTGATGAAAACAATTACCGAGCTAGATTTAAGAATGGAACAAATCTACAACGCAGATGAAAGTGGCCTTTATTGGAAAATGTTACCAGAGAAAACCTATGCTGCATCATTTGAAAAATCTGCCCCGGGAAGAAAGCCGGAGAAACAACGAATAACGTTTCTAGCCTGCACTAATGCTAGTGGTTCACACAAAATAAAGCCAATGGTAATTGGGAAAGCAAAAAATCCGCGCTCATTTAAAAATGTTAACATGCCTGTTGATTATGACTGTTCAAAAACCGCTTGGATGACTAGCAGTATATTCCTGAAATGGTTCCACAGGTGCTTTGTCTCTCGGGTATGTCAATCAATTATCACAAATGCTCTATTCATAATTTGAAGTGTTTTCAATTTGTAGATAAAAGGTTTCCTAAAACAACAGAAGCTTCCAATAAAAGCGTTGTTACTATTGGATAATGCACCAAGTCATCCTCCCGAGCAACAACTGAGGAGCAGGGATGGGTCAATTTTCGTCATGTACATGCCGCCCAACGTAACACCGTTAATTCAACCGACGGAGCAGAATATAATAAGACTCACCAAACTATACTATAGGAAGTTTCTACTTTCGTTTGTCTTATCAAATAATCCTGAAAACTTATCTGAGGCTTTAAAAAAAGTAACATTACGAGAAGCTGTTTTAGATTTACATATGGCCTGGAATGACCAGCAAACTATTCAAAAATGTTGTTTTGTACTAATAATGAAGGTGATGAAGAAGACGATGCCCCCTTAAGCGTAATTAAAGAACGTTTGCGATCTAATAATGATAATGTTATTAGTGTGTCATTGGATGTTGTTGATTTATTGAAAACAGTGAATCCCAACATTGTACTCCTGCTGATATTAATTTATGGAACGAAGATAAGCAGACGAATGATGCTGATAAGGAGGAGGATATGGACAGTGAGGATGATGAGAACGATCCCATTGAAGTCAGAAGTGTAGTGACTGACGCGCAAGCTATACAAGTTTTTAACCAAGCTTTAGATTGGGCTGAAAGAAAAGAAGTTTCATACACGGATATTTTAGTTCTTCGTAAATTATGGGCGCAGGCATTGGAAGACAATGCTAAGCGCAAATTTACGCAGACAAAAATTTTTCTTCTAATTAAAAAAATACTGATCGCTGTTAGAATATTTGTTTATTTTGTTATAAATAGTATGTATTAAACGTTTCTTTTAATAAATCAAATATTATATAAATCACGTTCGCTAATGTAAACATTTCGATAATGTGAACCACACTTGGATTAAATTAGTTTACATGATCGAGCGTCTGCTGTATTTAGTTTTTGAAAATTGCGTGAACTTAAGAAATATTGTTTTCCAAACAGAAAAGGTTCTTTGTTACGAGATACGTGAATGCGTGGAAACCAATAATGCCGTTTGTTTGACAATATTAGTGTAAGTTTTAGTGCTGGTTGACGGCTGGTGTTGTCAGGATGAGTAAAAGGAAACAGAATACCGTTGATTGGTTCCTTTCTAAACAAAACAAACTGTCTGATCGACCGACACAAAAACTGATGATAATCCTACAATTCAACCTGAGCCTTCCACTTCAAAATTTCTTGATGTTGCACCGCATATTTTGTTGATGTTCCATTTTACCCCTCCCAGACTGAAATCCAAACCAAATGACGTTTAAAACATGGGAACGTTTTAATTTTATTCCATACGCCGAAAAACGTTTTAGTTGTGGAGCCTTACTTTCGAACAGGTATTTTGGTGACCAACACTATACTTAACGATTATGATAGTTAATAATATTCGAAGTCAAACCGCTGTCCATACACTTTTATTGCCAGACAATTTCCGTTTGCAAACCTGCCATAAATATATGACAACTCGATTCGGCTACCTGAAGTTTAATTGAGTCCCATAAACAAGGAATTTCGAAGGATTTATTTATTTATCGTTTTATTGCCATGGCTGTAAACGAGTAAACAACTTTTCCCTTAATGCTATTTAGGTCTCTGGTTAACGGTGTAAAACAGAAGCTGTGAATCGGACGTGCCTGACTTTTTTTTAACTAAGGAGTCTAGTCAGAAACTTAAGCAGATTGACTTTGTGGCAAGAATCTTTGAACGGAAACCACGTATCCAGTTATTTAAGTAAATAGTTTTGGCGCAAAATATTTATATGTTTTTTTTAATGAAAAACACTAACTAGTTATCATAAATTGCAACTCGATACTTAACTAAACTATACTATCGAATTATGTGGACTGGCCTATTCTGCTCTACCAGTCGCAACCTTCTTCGAACGCCTCTCTTAAGATCCTGTACGGAATTCAAATCAATTTGTCTCAGTTTTTCGTAAATTCCATTGCCATTGCCAATAGCAGTTAACTACCCAAAACTATTTGAAACGTATTCTGACAGCTGTGAGTAATAAAAACAATTGTCATGGCTTTTATTTTTCACAGCCACCTATGCGTTATAGACTTATTTTGCATTGCTTATTTTTATGCTGCAAATTTGATTAGGGAGTGATAAAGTTGGTGTTTTTTACTATATATTATCAAAATAATCATTGTTAATATTTTAAACCGTATAACACCCTGCTACATTTTTATTGTTTGTGTTTGATAAGAAAAAACTAAGATTTCAATAGTTGGGCCAACTGAAGTGGGAAGGGGCTCGTATTAGCAGAGTTTTCAACTGTCCACAACCACCAGAAACTTGTTTTCAGAACAGGCTGTAATATGCCCGATATCTCCCTGTATATTAAAAGTTATAACAACGACATTCCTACCGGTTCTGCAATATTGGATACTTTCCTGTTTATCACTTGTTAATTGCTGATGTACGCAGTTGAATGACAGCCCTAAAGGGTGTTTGATTGAGGGTCAGTGGACCCGGATCCAACTTTATTACAAGGCGATGGCGCTGTCCAGGAAGGAGTTTCACATCACAATCCAGTAAAATATGTATATCCACATGTAATTTTGATATTTCAAGATCCCTTCGTCTGGAATGATGGGGCGTCCCTGACTGCCCCCATGTCAGGCTACTGTGCGTCTCAAAGGCCTGTCAATCATGGACCGGTCCCTGCCCCTACCCTTGCCCCCGGCACCCCGTTCCGCTGTGGAACCGTCCCGCATCGAACGACGCAGAAACAGGGTGGACCGTAGAAGCTCCTTCACATGCATAATCTTGCTGCACGTTTGCGTAGGATTTTTTTACTTGCCACTGGGCGTAGTCTCTGTTCAAATCTAATAATAGTGTGTACAACAATATATGCTGGTCAGAGAAAACTACTCGCTTAAAAAACCGTGTACTTTTAAGAAAAGAAAGTAAAAAATGTATTGAAGCAGTATACCTTTAAGCAGTTATCCCTTGTTCTAAAAATGTTATAGCAGCTCAAAAATTAAAATCGTGGTGTACGCTCGAGAGAGGGTTCCAATTAAGGCACCGCCCCATATTTAAACACGAAAAATATCAGACAAAATCAAGTACACTCTATACTATAACTATCTAAAACTGTAATGACTCATCGATGTTCACGTGAACATCACTTAACTACCAGTAGTCGGCTGTTCATAGGCGGGGTATGAATGTTTAACATGGGTGAACTAGATTTGTCACATGCTTAATAAAGAGTGGTTTGAAACATATTGTAAGTCAAAAATTTGGGAATTACCTTTATTCATCGTCGCTTCCACTTACATCTGACAGTAATAAACTGTCGCTATCGCTTTCCTCGTTGAAATTGACTATAACTGGCTCTATGATGGTGTCGATGTGGTGGTCAAGCTGCCACATTTTTGTTTCTTCCTTCACAACATGACGGATAGCATTCTGCCAAGCTTCGGGCGTTACTAGCTGTATGGAAGTCTCAAGTAAAACCTTAACGTCTGGTAATTTGAAGGTTGTGTTATGGCGCGCAATATAACTCTTCACTTGAGCCCAGATGAGCTCTATTGGGTTCAGTTCACAGTGGTAGGGCGGTAACCGCAGCACAGTGACACCACATTGACGGGCCATCTCATCAGTCACGTAACTAATGTCCTATTTGGCAACCTGGATTCCTTTTTCGCGCAACCATTGCTGCATGTCACTTTTTCGAGATCCCATAGTCGGTACACGTTCGGCTCGACGACTATGGTAGGAAGCATTATCCATGACGATCACAGAGTTGGGCTCAACTTGCTGAAGCACCCCTTGAAACTAGCTCTCGAAGCAGCTGGCATTCATTTCGTCATGGTAATCACCTCCTTTCTTAGAGACGAAAATCAAGTCACACTCTTCTAAAAAGCCACTATCGCTACCAATATGAGTTACGATCAATCTTTGACCTTTCCCTGACGGTCCACGAAGACCTGTTGACAAACCTTCAATGCTTGCTTGTCGGTTACTCACTACGTTTTTGTCTATCCAGGTTTTTGTAACTGTGTGACCTGCATTTATCCATGTCTGGTCCAAATAATAGATTTTTCTGCTTTGTCGCCTATATTCAATCATTTCGCGTAGGTATTTTCGACGCCAGGCGACTATTTCAGGTCTCTCTATCAATACTGACTTCCGATTGTGCGTTTCGTAACGAAAATTAATTTCGTGCAGGGATTTCCTCATTACCTCGACGCTCATTTGGGGTATAATTTCATTTTCCTTGATCGCTGCATGTACAGCCTTGAGGGTTGGTATCTCATTCCTGAAGAAGAATGAATGTACGGTTCGCCTTAACGCCATTTTGCTATCGTCATCCAATTTAACGGCCTTTCGTCCCTTCAAATTAAACTTTGGATCAGTAGTAGCTCCAGTTTTCTTCTTTTCATGCACCACCTTGCAAATGGTCCACTCTGGAACGCCTGTCATATCTTTCACAACGCGCGAGTGCATCTCCCTGCGACATAGTTCTGTTCAGATAATTGAACACGTTGAGCACGATTTCTTTCGCGTCCCTCTTCAGTGCTTTACGAAGCCGTCTACTTGTTCCCTGGCTTTCAGTACTTCCACTCGTGCCATTTGTACTCTCCATGGTTAAGTATAACCAAAACAGTAACCACAGAAACCACAACAATAACAATCACACAACAATTCTTATAAAAACACACAATATGCGATCGCTCAACGAAACACGTTCCAATGCGTTGCCGTCGCCTATGACTCTGTCGGTCGAGGCGCGTCTTTGATTTCATTGGTTCTACCGGCGGAGAACAATCAGCCATTATTTCCATCTCTGTCTGTGCTGTTGACCACCGCAAAGCCACAGAAACGACATATGTCGTACGCTATATGGCTGTACTGGAAGGAAGCCGGGATCGAGCTCTGATCACGTGTTGATCACGCGTATGAGTCATTACAGTTTTAAATAGTTGTAGTATAGGAATTTCAGTCAACAATAATAAATATATCTATAGATATTTATAAAAGAGTTAATTGAAACGATATTTTATCTGTTTACATCAGGGTTTTTTCTCAATAAAAAGAGGTGGTTTCCAACAAAGTCGGCTACAAAGCAGCTGCAAAGCTGGCGAGTACGGATGGTGGTTTTCTTCGTTGCCTGTTGGAAATTTCAGGCTCATATATTAAAAGCATGAACAATTTGATGCAAACAGATACTTGTAACATAACCTCAAAATAGGCGCTGACATGGACTATGGAAATCACGGAGGCGTTCTACAATTGCAGAAACGACTGACGATACGACTCTAATTTCTCAGTTTGACCACCCTGTAAGAACCAAAGCATCAGCATCAGCAGAAGCCCTGAGCGTTTGCCCTCGTCCCTGTCCCCTTCGCGTACGCGTCCCTGGCTGCCAGCACCCAGCACGTCGTGATTCCAGCACACCTGGCCGACCGAAACAGGCCGAACTGAGTTAGTGCCGTGTAGCACCACGCCGCGCGACGCCGACGCTTTGCCGCCGTAGCTCACCGCTACCAACATAGGATAAGGTACGACCGGTCAACAGAGACGCCGGATACTAGGTGCAAACGGGATACAGAAAAAACTTCACGAAATAGATTGAGACGTGACGTTAGAAGAATGTTATCGAAATAAGACAGTTATCCGTTATCACAATCGACCACTTTATACCGTCTTATTTGTATAGGCCTTGTATCAAAGAGTAGTTATATGAAGAGAAGGTAGTTAGATAAGGGATGACTCCAGAAACATGGCGATCATAAAACGCTGATGGTGTCTAAACACGGCTGTTCTTATACAGTCGTTGTTACCAGATAGATAATCCATTTTGGATGAACTCATTGACCATCATTTGTGGTAAACGCGTTTGTTTTTGTTTGGACATTTATTCATGGTGTGAATATTTATCACCACACTTTTCGCGGGAGAAGCCCTTCTCAAAACTCGTAAGTTATCACATAGCTGATTAACTTTTATACCCGATTTTACTACCAGGAGATCCAAGTTCTTGATCCGGATCAAAGTAGTAATCTTTCTCATAATGGATCTAATGAGTATAATCAATTTTTTTCTAAGATATCTCCCAAAGGAGCAAAGAAATATACGATTTGTGTAAGAAGGGCCGCGTTTCCCCATTTTCAATCAAGAAATTCGTTAGAAATCACAGAAAAACTTAACGTAACCACCAAAACCCGTGAAAAGCTCGGACTTCCATTCTGTTCAGTATAAATGTAGCATTTTATAAATATTTTATGGCGACCTGACAATACCGCCTCGCACGTAGATCGCCAGTAATAGTCCAGGAGCCGACCGCAAAGTTTTGGATACATCGCACTGATATGGAATGTTAAAAACGTAGCCATCCGGATCAAAGTGGTAATCTTTCTCATAATGGATCTAATGAGTATAATCAATTTTTTTCTAAGATATCTCCCAAAGGAGCAAAGAAATATACGATTTGTGTAAGAAGGGCCGCGTTTCCCCATTTTCAATCAAGAAATTCATTAGAAATCACAGAAAAACTTAACGTAACCACCAAAAACCGTGAAAAGCTCGGACTTCCATTCTGTTCAGTATAAATGTAGCATTTTATAAATATTTTATGGCAACCTGACAACACCGCCTCGCACGTAGATCGCCAGAAATAGTCCAGGAGCCGACCGCAAAGTTTTGGATACATCGCACTGATATGGAATGTTAAAAACGTAGACAAGTCTGACTGACGATATGGGACAGGGCAACGTTGCCCGATAGACGGTAACTACCGGTGGGCAGGGAAAGAAAGTCCAAGGACTAATTGGACTTGATACATTTAATTTGTCTATTGTGCATGTTCGAAGATTACCGGGGGGCCAAAAATTGAAACAGTTGCTCAAAGTTGAGATCGTTGTTCTATATCATCCTGCTACTTAGCTGACTTGGGAAGATACTGTCGACCTCTTCCGGTTAATGTTATTCCGTAATTGTTAATCGTGCATTTTGTAGCGCGAGGTGTACATCACCCGGATACCACCGATTCGACTTACAATACGGTGCCGTCCGCAAAACGTGACAACGGCGAAGTAACGCGTCCGAGAATATATAGAGGTAGAACGGCAGCATTGTATTTTTTATCAGGCGCCGTAAACCACTCCGGACTATTTCCGGAGTTTGACAGGTCGACCTCCGGATATGACGTTATCTGGGGATACCTTTGTCGCGGCGCGAAAGAAGCTGCCTTTGACCCGACGCTCGGAAAACGCCGCCGATAGGTGCGATATTTGTAAAGTGGGACTGCTGCCAACATGGCCGCCGTCGGGAAAGTGACCTACACCTGGCGGGGGTTGATTGCTACCGCTTCGTTGATTTTACTTGCTACGACACTGGGCGATGAAAACGGATGTCAATGTGAAATGAGTAAAAGGGTAAAAGTTTTGCAATGCAGCTTTATTTTTAAACCAGTCGTTAAAACAGCTCTGCCAAGTCTCGCCCGCGAGTGTCACACACTGGTTGTGTCTATTTCCAATGTTTTCATCTAACATCGTGGTTCGCTGCAACATCAACCCCGAACAAAAATCAGTGAAGCTTTACACACTTTTCAAATTAGGGGCCGTTCAAGTATTACGTGAGCACTATGGGGGGCGGAGGGTCTTTGCTTTGCTTATTTTGGATGGCAGGGGGGGTAGGGGGGTCTAGATGATGATTACGTCATCGGTAGTTATTTACTTTTTTACACGAATGGCAACCCTCACATTGTCTTTGCTTGAAAACGAAACGCATTTTCGGGGATTCCCGCAAATAATGCATACGTTTAGCGCGCGGTAATTCCCCTACTCGCTTTAGAACCGAGCCAACTCATAAATGTAAATACCTATAACAGTCAACATCTTTAGTGTTCTAAAGGATTCTCTACAGGATTTGCGCCAACCAAGGTTATCAATAATTCTAATGGCATATTTTTGCAGCAGGAGAACTCTTACAGTTAGTGAACTACTTCTCCAATTGAGAATACCATACCGGATATGACAGTGGCATAGTATAAAGTTTTTAAAATTCGTTTACTGCACTGCTTTGCTAAGAATTTCAAGCCATAGCAACTCCTTCACAATCTATTGCACAAACACTCAACGTGGAACCCCCACGACATCCGACAATCAAGTATGATAACCAGCATGTTAAGTGAATTAGATGATGATCAAAAATGTTGAAATCTTGTTCATCTTTTAATGCGAATTTCATAATGCTGGTCTTTTCTGTGTTTACCCGGAGGAAGTTATTTTCAGACCATTTAATGATTCTGTTGTATGCTTTCTCAATGGTGTTAGATTGCAAAAGCAAATGTCAGACGTCTAGGGGGAGGGGGTCGCGTGCCCCCCGCGCCCTCCCTCTAAATCCGCCCGTGAGTTGAAAGACTCCTTCTTATTCCTTGAGTTTGTGTTCCACGCGCCCCGGCTTAGTAAAATCGGGCATTAGAGGTGGCGATATCACCCGCTAGCGATATCAGTTAAGTTAAAACGACGCGTCATCGAATCGCCATGCGGCTAGGTACATACGTGAATCGGAACATATCGAAACCCGTAGCGCTTTCAAAAGTTGTGTCGCACAGATACAGCAGCACTCATATCCATGGTTACCTTCTCCTGCTCCTGGACAGTTTTCGCATCCGGTGGACGACGGCGACGACAGCGTTTATCGCGCCGCCACCGGACACACCGGAAACGCCGTGCCGGAACCAACGCGACACACGTCATTTCCGGCAGTGTCAGATCTGGACCGTTCGCTGGTACTGGACTACGCTACAGCCACGCTAACGAAGCTATACGAAGCTGACTTCGTGTAGTTCAGTCGACGTACTCATAAGGTGCGTAAAGTAACGTGACGTGTTGAACTGTCAAGGAAGAATTGATCAAAAAGCAGATTTGTTAGGGAGGAAGTCGCTGCTAGTCTTTTTTACTTCAACTCATCGGATTGTTTGTTAGTTTTGGATTTATTTAGCATGGTTGCTACAATTGCATTCTTTGAAAAAACTACAACAATTACATAAGATACAGATATTTAGAGATTCAAAATTTGCACATCTAAGGATTTTCACTGTCCATGAAGTATCCCTTTACTTTTCTTTTAGAAATCTTTTAATTACAGATAGCCTTTATATCATCATTTAGGCCCAATTTCACCAACAATAGTCCGTTATTCTCCAGCTATAGGGTAACAGACCATCAGATACAGCGAATGAGCTTCAAGTTCCAATCAACAAATTTTAGCAACCGATAGCTATGAAATGTTGAAAACAAAATACTGTCAAAGTATGAGATGACCTACTTGATGACAGGCTCTACCAAAAGATATTGCTCGTTTCCAAACATTCATTCATTTACTTTACTAAAATTTGCACATCTAAGGATTTTCACTGTCCATGAAGTATCCCTTTACTTTTCTTTTAGAAATCTTTTAATTACAGATAGCCTTTATATCATCATTTAGGCCCAATTTCACCAACAATAGTCCGTTATTCTCCAGCTATAGGGTAACAGACCATCAGATACAGCGAATGAGCTTCAAGTTCCAATCAACAAATTTTAGCAACCGATAGCTATGAAATGTTGAAAACAAAATACTGTCAAAGTATGAGATGACCTACTTGATGACAGGCTCTACCAAAAGATATTGCTCGTTTCCAAACATTCATTCATTTACTTGCCGTTCATCAGAACCATTATGGCACCTTAGATTGATATTTCCACAAAACCATTCAGTTGAATATTTTTCGTTGTTCAGGAATTGAACAAACATCCACACTATATTCACAGCGATTAATAAATTCCCAAATATACGTCTTAAAGCTACCATCAAACCTAAAACCTGCAAAAAAACTACAAATTTGCCATATTTTTGTTTTTTCACGAGTACACATTCTAGGTTATATTTATATTCAACATTATTTGATTATTGCATTTCAAGGAGTGACACATGTGTGGGATCTGCCAACTCTTGGTACCAGTCACAAAACGTATACTCTGAAGGTTTAATTCCATGCTATTCAATGACAACACGGTGACTTGTGTGGTTATCATCGGCCATTTTGTGAGGGTGCGACAGGGTTGCCAGATTGTGCATTAATATCCTGTTTCACCCTCCTGGTCCCAGTGGAGTAAGTTCCGCCAACTGTTGAAATATACTCTACCTTCTACTATGCTTTATAAGACTATTCGTAACATTTTTTCCAAAATCATTGCATAACACTTGAAAATAGATATCCCCGCCAGTCAAAAAAGAAAAATAGACAAACAATAAGCATTACTAGTTTTTTTGATTTTTGGACTTAAAAGCCATTATCTGTGAAACATTTTTCATAATTTTTTGTCTATGTCCGTAGTAATTGCATTATGCATCAGGGAGATGTAGGGATTGATACGTCTTCTACATATTATCTGTGTTTTAGGATGGAGAGAACGTCATGTTTTTATTGCTTTGAAGAAATTCATTATCCCATAAATTAATAAATGATTACTATTATGACGTAAAGGAAAATGAGGAATTGGATGGAATGTATTTTATATTCTATTTTCTTGCAAAATACAGACAAATCCACAATATTCAACAGGTATGTAACGATGACTTTCAGTATATTGAAGTTGGTAAATTCAAGAGTGCCATGCATTAACAAACGTCCAAATCTGCTGCGAAATTTAACAGCTAGAAAATCGACCAATTATTTGCCGCATTCCCATTCGCTGAGGGGGATAACGGGTTGTTAAATGTAAACCTATAACATATATCAAAATACATGAAAGTTGACCTGTTTTCTCTGTACAAAAGCATCATGTTGGAATCAAAAAGTGGTCTTGTTTATATACAGTCGAATTTTCACGATTTTATTCAACATTTCAATAGAAATCAATAATATTCCTTTGACAGCTTCCGTCAAATTGCATTTCGAAACGATATTTTCCTATAGGTCCATAGTATTAATGTTGGTGAAATTGGGCCTTAGTTTATTAAATTCAGGTAATCATTTGATGCTGGAAATTTAATCATTTTACTAGTAAGGGACACTGAACAGATATCCCAAAAATTATTAAAATCGGGTAAACGTACGTAACTGTTTACGTTTTTTTGTCACTTATGGTAATGATTAGTCAGTCCTGTGTAATGTTCTAACTGTTGTGGCAATAGATGATTTTTTATTTTAAATATACAAATAAGAAACAAGTATATGCATTGTTTTATACTCGACTAACTACTGCAATTCTTGTGACATAGATTTTATGTCTAATTTCTTCCTCTTGGTTAGAATCAGATCTGTTGCTTAGAGGTAAACGGTCGTAAGTCGAAATTGACGCAGTTTTGTTGCTTGTGTTACTATTAAAATGCACTAGTTTAGCTTCACATTGCAACAAACAATCATAAGCAACATAATGTTGGTAATCACTATATTCAATTTTTAAAATCTAATATTTGCATTTAAACTTTGTTGAAATGTTTACCTCTTTTGCTAATTACTCAAAACTTTGAGTTTTGGACGTCTGTTTTCTTCTCAGCTACAGAGATATACTTTCATCTTCAAGGCATATCCATGAATGATTACTGATTCTAGGAGTATGAATAACTTTTGCAATTAAATTTTGTTCGTTCGTTATTATAAAATCTATAATTTTTCTTGAATGATTTGCAATGCTGGTGTGACCATAGACTTTTTACCTGTTTAAATTTATTTGCATGGAAGTCTTGGTTATCAAAATTTATATTAAAATCATCCATTTCAGAGTTTCTAACAGATATTTTCGAAAGACTATAAATCTGTTTATACAGGGTGTAAACGCTATGGTAGTGATTATTGAAATGGGTAATAGGCAATCGGTCACAAACGGTAACAGTGGTTAGTTATCGTTTTGCCTAGAGAAATTAGTTTATCGGGCGTGTTGTTTTGTTTTTGTTCGCGTACGTCGTCGTGTTTATTTACAACGAGGGATGTCGTTTAAGTTTTGCATATAGAAACATAGTAGGCCGCGCGAACGTCAGTACTGAATCTTAACCTCACTCTTTAGTAAACTTAAATTCAAAGTTTCACAACAATACGTGCAGTGTTCTGACTACAGTGAATTTTCAAGTGTCGCCAAGTCATTAGAAAAATGGAACTCAACCGAGAACATTTTCGCGCCATAATTTATTACAACTCACATCACACACCGTATCAGGAAGGCTTTCAGCAACCTGGAAAGTATCTATGGCTATAGAGATTTGTTGAATAAAAATACCAAAATTTTTTTAACAAATGCCCATTTTAACTTCTGTGACGTTCTGTATAGTAAGTGTATAGACCAAAATGATGCAAAAAGAATACAGAAGGTTCAAAACTCGTGTTTACGACTCATCCACGGAATCCGACGTAGAGAAGGCATTTCACATAAGTCAGTAGAAACAAGCTGGCTAAATATGAAAGATAGACGAGAGCTGCATAGCGCATGCTTTTATCATAAGGTTGTAACTATGAAACCTCCTTCGAGTTTATATAATAAAAAAACCCTTCGCCAAGATGCACACAATGTAAACATACTGCTCTATTTGAAAGATCTTTCTCTCATAACATTTCCAAAATATATAACGCTGTCCCTCAATACTTGAAATCCAAATCGCTATATAATTTTTCAAAATGCTACTTCCATTTTCTGAGATCTCGCTACAATAATTAATAATATCGAATATCTAAATGTTTTTTGTTTCTATGCACATACCTATATTACATATATATGATTATACCTACCTTACATTGTACGCTTTTCCCTAATTTCTTTATGTCTTTGTTTGTATTCTGTGTATTTTTCATTTCTTCTATATATATACTAAGTGACATATAAATCCGAACACCCAGTTTAAATACGATGCCTAGAGTACGGAGACCTGTACGATTTCGTCAACTTAGTGAGTTTGATAGGGGCCGTATAGTGGGAGTTCGGGAAGCTGGACTTTCTTTTCGGGCAATTGCAGTTAGAGTGCAAAGAAGTGTAGACACTGTGGTTAGGTGTTGTCAGGCATGACTTCCAGAAGGCCGTACGCAAAGAGCAAGGGGCACTGGACGCCGCCGTAGAACAACAGACCGTGAAGATCGCCGCCTAAGATTATTGGCCTTAAGGGACCGTTTCTCCACTACCAGGTCCATTGCAAATGAATGGTTTGCAGAGCACGAAAGACCTATTGGCATGCGAAGTGTTTACCGACGAATGAGAAGTTTTGGCTTGTTTTCATACCGGCCACACTGGGTCCTCCCTTTAACTCGAGAACACCGACGTAATCGCCTTGAGTGGTGCAGACAACGGTTACTCTGGGATCAGGAATGGAACAGTATTGTCTTTAGTGACGAGTCTCGATTTTGTTTAGGCATGCACGATGGTCGTGCCAGGGTTAGAAGGCGACGTGGTGAAAGGAGGAATCCACAGTTTTTTGTTGAAAGACATGTTCATCACACTGTTGGAGTTATGGTTTGGGGTGCTATAGCTTATGGTTCCAGGTTACCTTTAAACTTCATCAGAGGTAACATGAACGCGCAGCGTTATATCCACGAAGTTCTAGAACCCCATCTTTTACCCTATCTTGACACCCTGGCAGATCCAACTTTCCAACAAGATAATGCCCGACCACATGTTGCAAGACTCACAATAGACTTCTTTCAACATAATGATGTCACATTGTTACCATGCCTACCAAGATCTCCCGACTTATCCCCAATTGAGCACGTGTGGGATATGATGGGTAGGAGATTGCTCAATTTGCAACGTCCTCCTCAGACTCTAGAAGCACTTCGAGAGGAGTTAGTGGTTGCCTGGAATGAGATACCACAGGAGGACATTGACCACCTGATCAGAAGCATGCCTAGGCGCGTTGGAGAATGCGTAGCACATCAGGGTGCATCCACACATTATTAAAGGTCAAAGGGCTTTAAAGCAGTGTAATCATTATGCAATTTTTCAAAAAGGCTATTGTTTGAATATTACTACGGTAATATATACTACTCTTATATCTTTACTTTTAAGCTTTTACGTTAGTTAAATAGGTTTTGTTAGGTTAAGTGGAAGACCAACCATTCCTCTACAGGAATGAAAGCTGAACTTCGCCTTTTCCAAGTATCACTTCGATATCTCTGTACCTTGGTACCAACAAATAAAGATGATTATTATTATTATTAACGTTCAGAGACAATTATCGCAACAAGAATGCCTTGCTGAGTTACTGTCTGTTTTCGGCAACGAAGCGCCACATCAGTCGACAATTTCCCGTCGGTACGGAGAATTCAAACGCGTACGGGGGGTGAGTCTTAGCGACGATCCCTGGGTGGGTGCATCAAAAACGGCAGTCGATGCTTGGCGCAAACTCATCATTGAAGATAGACATGTGACATATCGCGAGATTGGTACTTCTATTTCACATAAAATATATAATAATATACCACCTGTATGCATGCAAATTGTGTTTGCCCTTAGAATTTGATAATCTTCAATTCCAATTTCTTCATTTATGCACATCTCCATCACCTTACTTATAACACAAGGCAGAGCTATAGGTCTGTACTTGTAAGGTCAGTCTTAGATCCTTTCCAATTTAATGCGAAAGAACTGGAGCAAGCTCCGCTGCACATCTTTTCAGTACAACGACCAGAAGCACTACTATATACACTGTTAATCTGATGGATAACTTACATCGCAATGGAAAAGGTCCAGCCGAGTTCGTACTGCTGTCTACCGGATCATACCGGTCTCTGTCACTCGCCACGAGGACAGAATTACACTTAAAACGAGCCAGACGCCACAATTTGTATCTGCCGGTGCGCGGCTGGGAAAGTTGTTCGGAAAACTTGCTTCAATGACTCCGTCCCCGGTTATCTGGCAGGATGGACGCGGGTTGACACGTGCTGAGATACGCTACGAAGGATGAATGGAGACTTGCCGATGAAAACTTAGACGTTGAAATAACACGTGTGTATATCTCCGCCGTTTTTTTCGATGCCATTTCATATTCGGCTTCCTAAAAACCTTTTCTGCACACGCTGTAATTGGTTGACGTGTACCTTTACAGGGTGTTTGGTAGAGTCAAAATTACTTGTGTTTACCGACCACCATCTTCAGATCCTCATACATTTATAAGAGACATAGATGAACTATTAAAAAACAATGAAAACAATCACCTTCATAATCAAACATTTATAGGCGACATCAATATAAACATTTTAGAGGAAAATTCTATGGTGAAAGAATATTTAAACATTTTATCAAGTAATGGTTTTTTATCATACATAAATAAAGTAACACGACCCACCAGTAAAACCTGCATATAAAGGATATTTCCAATATTTTTTCTTACATGCCTATTATCTATGAAACCGATATTACAGATCATTATTCCACTGTATTATTGATATCTTCACAAAATAAAAACCAGAACTGCCCAAGGGCAAAAAATGAAAGAAACCTTGAATACAAATATTTCACTGACAACTCAAAATTAATATTTAACGCACAAACGGAATCGTGGGACGAAATTTTTTCAACAAATTCTTTAGACGAAGCTACAAATTTATTAATACACAAAATTCAAAAAGTAATTGAAGTTAGTACTAATAAGGTTAAAATAAGTCATAAGGAAAAAAGCAGAAATGATTGGATGACCAAAGGACTAATAAAATCTGCAAACGAAAAAGAAAGACTGTATAAAATCATGAAATATTTACCCACAAAAGAAAATATAGAGCATTATAATCAGTATAAAAACAAATTTATAGAACTTTTGAGAAAAGCAAAAAAAATTACTATATAAAACAATTGAATAATAATTCACATGACTCTAGACACCTATGGTCCACTGTTAATGATATATTCAATAAGTCATCCTATTCAAAAAACAATATTAATGAAATAAAAACAAAAACAGGACAGAAAACAGACAATATTCAGCAAATATGTGATGAGTTCATAGAATTTTTCACGAATATAGGAGGAAACTTAGCAAATAATATCAAACAAAATGCTGATATTCATCTGTATGAAACAAGACTGAATAATTCATTTGTATTAACTGAAGTAGACTATCAGGATGTTTTCAATGCCATTATGACTCTAAAAAATAAAAAAGCCCTGGAGTTGACGAAATTAGAGCTGAACATCTAAAGATACTGGCCAAACAAATAACAGAACCACTTGCTTATATCATTAACCTTCCAATCTGGAGTATTTCCATCAGCTTTCAAGACAGCAATCATCATACCTATCTATAAATCTAATGATAATACGGACGTCACTAACTATCGACCTATTTCACTTATATCAAGTTTAGCTAAAGTTTTTGAGAAATTCTAAATTCAAATCAATATGGTTTTATAGCGGGCAAATCTACAACAGATGGGGTATTGAGTATAGTAGATGAAATAACCCAAAATATAGATGGAAAAGTACCATCGATATACGTATTTGTGGACTTACAAAAAGCGTTTGACACAGTTAACCACAATATACTTTTGGAAATCTTAGAAAGAATAGGTTTTCGTGGAAAGATGTATACTTTAATGGAAAATTATTTATCAAATAGACCGCAATCAGTAAAATTATTAAGCTCGTATAGTAAAGAAATGTTTGTTAAATGTGGTGTTCCACAAGGTACAATTTTGGGTCCTCTATTATTCAATATTTATTTAAACGATATATTCAAAATTAACAGTACTGGTAAAATAGTCAGTTTTGCAGACGATTCTGATATTATCCAAAATGACTTTTGCAAAATTATTCAGTGGTTTAATAACCGAAAATTAACAATTAACTTTACTAAAACTCATTTTTTACCATTTTCATCACTATCTAATCATCTACCAAAATATAACCACCTTCGGTTTAAGGTAAATGATAAAAATATAAAAATCAATAGAGTTAATGATACAAAATATTTAGGATTTTATCTAGATCCCCACTTGAGATGGGATGTACATATTTCTCACATACTAAAGAAAATTAGATTCATAACATATAAAATAAAATTTCTAACCGGTATATTAACTGAATATTATCTACGAATAATATATCAAGCTTCAGTCGAGCCACACATAACATATGGTATAGTAGTGTGGGGTGCTGCATGCACGACATACTTTAACGATTTAGATGTACTTCAAAGAAGATTTTTAAAATCAATGTTAGGCAAATCAAAATCATACCCAACTAATGACTTATATAATGATGCACAAGTATATGATACTAAACAACTTTACTTCTTACATACCATCACTCATTATCACAAAACTATTAGTGAACACGACATAATTAAACATAATCATAAAACCAGATATAAATTACGCGCAAAAAATGTTCCTAAACCAAACAAATCCCTAATGAAACGATGTCACCTGTATATAGCTCCAAAATTGTACGAACATTTACCAAATAATTTAAAACAATTACGCAATACATTAGGCTTCAAAAAAAAAATAAAAAAATTTATTAACACGATTGGGAGAAATAATAATAATAATAATCCGGCTTTATTTATACAAAGTATCAAATTAATAAAATAATCTCAAATATTACACAATAAATGCTCTACCATTCTTACCAATAATTTCTGTTTTTTCTCTCTATTTTATTATATTTTGCAATTCAACATACATATGATCCATGCACAGGCGTTGTCCTCC
Organism: Acanthoscelides obtectus; assembly: GCA_963669975.1. NCBI lineage: Eukaryota > Metazoa > Arthropoda > Insecta > Coleoptera > Chrysomelidae > Acanthoscelides > Acanthoscelides obtectus. Next base: position 4,653,136 of record CAVLJG010000007.1, on the reverse strand, counting down.
TATGGATATATTATATTTACTTACTCGTTTCATGTTCCCTGTATTTTAGAGTAAATAAATATTATTATTATTATTATTCCAATGGTAGTTCGTTCTTTCAAATAAAAAATTCCTCGTTCTCGAGAAAAATGTAGGAACCTCGTAACTGAGAGTTATTCTTAACTGGTAGATAGTTGAGCCGTCCCTGACAGGGGTGAAACGGCCCTTAGTGCATCGCTGTCGCTGCTTCCTTTATGGTTTCATCATCGCAGCGCCACTCCACGGTAAGATAATTGAATTCCTTGCTCATTGCTCGCCATTGTGTATTCAAGAATACATCCTAATGATGCGGCCCGCTTAATGAGGTCGACAAACACAAATGTCATTTTTACGCAAACCTTATTAAAGGACGTACAGCCTTTTTAAGGGGTTATCTCGACGCGCCCGGCGACCTCACCTAACGACGTTATTAAATCATGTGTACGGCGCATCGTCCCCGGCACTCGTACTTGTCTCCCTGTATTTGCGGACTCGGGATAATAGTAATTGCTCGAAAGCCTGAACGGGCCTCTTTCTAAATGCACCGGCTCCGTTTGCATACATGTCATTAGACGCGCATCATCTTTTTCTGCCATTTTAGAGTGTGTATCAAGTGCGGCTCTGCTACTGCGGTCGCCGTGCAGTTGGTTCGTTAAAAATTTAATATATATATCCTCTTTTATGATGTATACGCACTCCCATTAGATCCTTTTGTGTCGCTGCTTTCTCGCAAAACTGGCGAATATAGTCATCATTAAATGTGCACTATGGAATCTATTCCCGCTTGTCGTGAAGGTTTGTTTAAGAACTGCGCGTTACTTATTCTTGAGAACACCGGTGAACGAAATTAAAATAATTTTTTGTGACATGGACAAAACAAGGTGGTTGTTATGTAAAACGTACCCAGTAAGCCGGAAATAGCATTCGACTTTTTCTATCACTCACGGTATTCTTCCATAAAGTTGAATATCTTTCGTTGTTCAGGAACTTAACAAACATCCACCCTATATTCACAGCGATTAAGAAATTCCCAAATATATACCTTAAAGCTACCGGCAAACCTAAAACCTGCAAAAAAAACTACAAATTTGCCATATTTTTCTTTTTTCACGAGTACACATTCTAGGTTTTATTTATATTAGACATTATTTAAATATAGCTGAGTATTGCATTTCAAGACTCATCGAGTGACACATCTGTGGGATCTGTCAACCCTTGGTCCCATGTAAGAATTTTCAGATACTTCATTTGCAATTTGACAACAGACCATGATGGTGTACACACTTTTCGAATATTCTTCAAGAAGTGTTATCAGTCTAGCTCCAACTATCATAAGTACTATGTTTGTGTTTCAATTCAAAACCAGCAAATGTAAAAGATTCATGTCGCACCCTTCATCACGGGACGTGATCGTCGTTAGACTTGGCAACCCTGCGAGTGACAGATAGATAACCTCACCAGTGAAAAAGGCAATCAAACAATAAACATTATTAGTTTTTATGAAAAAAATTTCAGTCTTATCAGTTGGACATTCCGGTTTTTATACTGCTTTTTTTTTAATTCACTAACGCTCTAAAAATGAATATTTCAGCCGCATTAAAGAATCAACGTTGGCGGATTTTGGTTCTTGACATCCATTACGATCGGTTACGATGCCTAGAGTACGGAGACCTGTACGATTTCGTCAACTTAGTGAGTTTGATAGGGGCCGTATAGTGGGACTTCGGGAAGCTTTCTTTTCGGGCAATTGCAGTTAGAGTGCAAAGAAGTGTAGACACTGTGGTTAGGCGTTGTCAGGCATGGCTTCGAGAAGGCCGTACGCAAAGAGCAAGGGGCACTGGACGCCGCCGTAGAACAACAGACCGTGAAGATCGCCGCCTAAGATTATTGGCCTTAAGGGACCGTTTCTCCACTACCAGGTCCATTGCAAATGAATGGTTTGCAGAACACGGAAGACCTATTGGCATGCGAAGTGTTTACCGACGAATGAGAAGTTTTGGCTTGTTTTCATACCGGCCACACTGGGTCCTTCTTTAACTCGAGAACACCGACCGCTTTGAGTGGTGCAGACAACGGTCACTCTGGGATCAGGAATGGAACAGTATTGTCTTTAGTGACGAGTCTCGATTTTGTTTAGGCATGCACGATGGTGAAAGGAGGAATCCACAGTTTTTTGTTGAAAAACATGTTCATCACACTGTTGGAGTTATGGTTTGGGGTTGCTATAGCTTATGGTTCCAGGTCACCTTTAATCTTCATCAGAGGTAACATGAACGCGCAGCGTTATATCCACGAAGTTCTAGAGCCCCATCTTTTACCCTATCTTGACACCCTGGCAGATCCAACTTTCCAACAAGATAATGCCCGACCACATGGTGCAAGAGTCACAATAGACTTCTTTCAACATAATGATGTCACATTGTTACCATGGCCACCAAGATCTCCCGACTTATCCCCAATTGAGCACGTGTGGGATATGATGGGTAGGAGATTGCTCAATTTGCAACGTCCTCCTCAGACTCTAGAAGCACTTCGAGAGGAGTTGGTGGTTGCCTGGAATGAGATACCACAGGAGGACATTGACCACCTGATCAGAAGCATGCCTAGGCGCGTTGGAGAATGCGTAGCACATCAGGGTGCATCCACACATTATTAAAGGTCAAAGGGCTGTAAAGCAGTGCACTTATTATGCTTCATTAAGTACTTATACAAAATTCTATTAAAATAAAACCATTTAAACTGGGTGTTCGGATTTATATGTCACTTAGTATAGCTTGTTTCTCGGAATGTCATGTCTAACATCCAAAAGACATTTTATTCCGAAATTACATTACGTTCCTCGCCGAGAGGTAAAAATGGCGCTGCCGGGAATTTTTATGTGTGTGTACATACCATCGCGGGCGATGCTTCCTAGCCACCCCCGAAAATTAGATTAATTTCTTTTTCCGTCGTCGTGTCAAACGCAGGGGAAGTGGCGAGATTTAGATATCTCGGAGCGAGGCACGCTGACACGTCGACGTCGTGCGATATATACAAACGATTGTTTGATGCGGTAAATGACGCGAGCGTGAGACAATGACACTATCTGCGGAAGAATAATGACGAATGTCGGCTAGCAAGGCGACGGTGCGGCAGGACGTCCGTATCAGACCGACGCTTTGCTGTATAAAGCATCCCACAAACCGGCGCGAAATAATCGCGGCGAAGTATTCGCAACGAAATTTAGAGCGAAATTCGCAATCTGTTTCGCCTGTTTATTCATACCAAAGCGTCTTATTCGCTCCGCGAACGTGAAGGTTTCGACAGGTTGCGTACATTTTATTTTTGCCTTTTGCAATGAGCTCGTCTTCAGAAGAAGAGGAGGCACTTCTATTTCTTGCTTTAGAAGAGGAACAAAATGCACGGTAAGTTATGTTTATTTAACGCCTTTTGATAGTTGGGTATGTATTAAATTTAACGAAGTACATAAAACAAATATTTTCAATTTTGTTTAGGAAACGAAGGAAGTGGGTACATGATATTAACTTGGAACGAAATAAATTTGGGGAATACCATACCTTGATGCCACAACTTCGGCTGGATGAACAGCGCTTTTACGTATATTTTAGAATGACTCCAGAGTGTTTCGATGAAATATTGAACTTGGTGAAAGATGAAATACGAAAATCTGACACAAATTATCGTGAAGTTATTTCGCCAGAAGAACGACTTGCTATTACACTCAGGTAAAAAAATTACATGTATTAAAATTAGTAGGCTTATCGAATACGAAAACTTCAGGGATCGTGAAATGAATATTTTATTGTAATAATTGGACTACATGTTGCCACTAGGATTAAATGTTGCTAAATAATTCGAGGCAGAATTTGCCTCCTCTGTTGGGTATATTATTGGAGTAAACCCACTGCCGCTTGGGAAGGACGACATACTACTATCATACATACTTGCAGAATTCTGGGTAGACGCTGAAGACATTTCTTCAATATGTTCAAATTCTTCGGGCGCTATAAATTCGGCTATTTTTAGTTTTATTCGGGCTTGACGCTTTAAGGGAAGTGTTTTCACAGTCTGTGCATGTGCCAAGAAAAGTGAATCAATGGCCTCGTTCTCTTTTTTAGCTTTTTTACCTTCAAAATAATTAATGAGCTGTTGTACAGACGAAGATGGTGGTTCATAGCGTTTTCTGCTCGTTTTATATTTTGGTGTAGTTGCAGTCTACGGAAAGGTGTGCCCTGGAGTAGTCACTGCTGTAGTGTTCAATGAAGAAGGTGGTGCTGTCTGTGTTGCCGAGGCGTTCTGTGCATCTTCTGCATCTACATCAGCATTTTCATCTTCTCCATGGCCGCGGTCTTCCAAATTTTCGGTTTCTACATTTCCAGCCCTTCCCTGATATATATTTGAGTTAAATACGGCAGTCTCATAATGTATGACGTCAATATCTTTCACATTAGACGACGTTTTGGCAAATGCCAAAAAAGGTCGGAAAAATTCCATGTAGTCAGCCCACTGCCATTTTTGTATGTTGCCCACTGCTTGGCCGGTCTTTGGTTTGGTAGATTTTATATATTTTGCAAATGTGTCTCTGATATTCTTCCACCTTTTTTTTACTTCATCACCTAAAAACGATTTTTTTTATAGATTCCTTGCCACTGGTGACACCTTCTATACCATTGGGCATAGCTTTCGAGTTGGCTTTACAACAGTGAGTGCAATCGTAACCGAAGTCTGTGAAGCGATATGCAGACATATGGAGCATACATATTTACCATAACCAACAGAGAATATATGGAAAAAATGTGCTGAAGAATTTGAAAATAGATGGGGATTTCCCAATTGCATTGGCAGCGTGGACGGTAAACATGTAACAATCAAGAGACCTAACAACAGTGGCTCCAATTACTGGTGCTATTTACATAAATATTCAATAGTACTTATGGCCATTGTTGGCCCGGACTATAAATTTATATGTGTTGATATTGGTGGTTTCGGAAAAAATAGTGATGGGGGTATTTTCGAAACCTCAAACATGGGAAAACGATTTGAACAAAATTTAATGAGTGTCCCTGCACCTAGATTTCTCCCTGGGCAAAATGAAATCTGCTCGTACGTCTCAATTGGTGATGAAGCATTTGCTTTAAAACCATACCTTAAGAGACCATTTCCTTATAAGCAGACTTTAACAGACGTCAGAAAAGAGAAATACAATGTAAGACTTTGTCGAGCTAGAAGGGTCGTGGAAAATGCGTTTGGTGTTTTGTCTCAAAAATGGCGAATATTTTACAGGCCATTAGAAACTAAAGTAGATACTACTATTCTAATTGTACGTACGGCATGTGTTTTACACAATTTTTTACGAAGTAATAGTGGCGATGACAAATATTTTCAATTCTTAGATCCCCCAGAACCCGTGTTTGGAGCTTTTACAGATATAGCAAATGATCCTCGGCGGGCAGCAAGGCTAGCATTTTCCACTCGTGACAAGTTCGTAAATTATTTTAATTCTGATATGCCTATGACCAATATCGAATGTTCGTTTTCACATTTGTGTAGACTGTAAATTATTTAACAAGTTAATAAAAAATATTATGTGCATACCATTTGTATTTAATTCTTTTCCTATTTCCATCCAAATCTTGTCTTTCTTTCTCACATTCCTGTATTCATCGTTCGACAAATCATACAAACAAGGATACTTTTTCACTATTTCTATCAATAATTCCGTTTTTGCCGTTGCGAATTTTTGAAGAACGGCGTCAAAAACGCGGTCAAAGGCGAACTGAAATACGCCGCGATAAAAACGCTGGAACAATCGCATTCGCTTCGCACAAGTCTGAGCCTGTCCGTAAACCGCCGCGTTTTAATCTGATCGCGAATTCATCGCCGCGAAATTTTCGCAGCCAAAGCGAATATTTCGCGCCGGTTTGTGGTATGCTTAACTATCCTTAGGCTGGGCGCATACATTCGTTTTCCGCGTTCGTTTTCCGTATTCGGAGACCCGAATGCATCAAACGCTAATAAAATACATTGACTGCCGTACACGTTCGTTTTTTTTTCCCGAACGGAACACATTCCGTACGTACATTCCGGAAGCAAGCCCGTGCGTTCGTAAAAACGGAACGGATAAAACGTAGTGACGTCTCGCGGAACGCAGCGCTGCCGTACATGTAATGCACCGCCGCACATAGTCGGAAATTTCCATCCAGAACCGCGCAGTGACGTGCCTAAGGACTACCACAATAGAGATGTCAAAGATTTGGCATGCGAGCGAGTTTTCAAAGAGGTTATACAGGATTGGAGCTCGTGCATAAAAGTGGAAACAGAAAACAAGAGTAAAATTAGTTTTCTTTCACTTTTATTACAAAGACGATTGCCTACTGTCCTTTTATTGTTGTCGATTGGTAATCCTTTCGTTATACAGGGTGTTTCAGTTTATTGTTGCATAACTTTAAGATTCGATAGAACTTTTAAAATTAATGCATAAAGTTTATATAGACATTGGTCGAAAAATGCGTGGTTTCCGAAATACAGGGTGTTTAAATTTACTTTCTAAAATAGTTTTTTTAAATATTTCAAATAATATTTGATGTATAACAGTGAAAATTGGTATACAAGGGTTTTTTGGTACGACAAAACTCATCATGGGCATAGTTTTACTGTAGCCGCTAGAGGGCGCTCTCTACTGTACCTGTAGTGTATTAAAATGACCGAAAAAAAATTCTTAATGCAATTTTTTGCTTTTTGAATAAAGAAACTGATTCTTCGCATTTTTCAACATAAAAAAAACTCTCTTGTGAACTTTCGTTATAGTTAGCCGTTTTTGAGATATTTCGATTTTTAAGGTTCGATGCATTTTTAATTATTTATGATAAAATAACGGTAAGAAGTCAGTATCTCGATAATTTTTAGAAGTAGGCTGTGCCTGCAAATATTTTTGAAATTGAAAGCAGAATAAGGTTAAACGTCAATTAGTTGACAGTTAGTTTTGTTGTCTGTTGAAACCTGAAACGTTTTTTTGCAATTGTGAATGCACGAAATTTAGTTTCTTTTACCTGTTTTTTTTTTTAAGTTTTATAAAAATGCAATTTTTATTCTCCAATCAAGAGTTAGCGGATATTCACTTTGTGTATGGCTTTGTAAATGGAAACGCAGCAGAAGCAGCCAGAGAATACACACGAAGATTTCCAAACAGACGACATCCAACTCGCTCAGTATTTGTAAGAGTGCATCGCCAAATAATTGAAAATGGTTTTGGAAATCTCCCAAGGGATCAAAACATGCAAATATGTGAGATGATGTTATGTTAGATTTAACAAGATTGGCCTTGTTCCAGCTTGATGGCTGTCCAGCTCATTATTCGAGAATAGTTAGAAACTGGCTGGACGAAAATTATCCAGAAAGGTGGATTGACCGTGGAGGACCAGTCGCCTGGCCTCCACGATCCCCTGACCTAAACCCATCAGATTTCTCTGTGTGGGGATTTCTAAAAGAAAAAGTGTACCAGACTCCCGTAACCACAAGAGATATGCTAATAAACAGAATCAGGAATGCATGTGATGAAATAAGGCCTTATTTGAATAATGCTATACCACGTTCGATCATTCGTAGATGTGAATTGTGTATTGAACAATTGGGTTTACATTTCGAGCAACTACTTTAGATTTTGTATGTTTGTCCTAACTATCCAATAGCATTTTAGTTGTAAATAATTAATTTAATTTGTTAAAAATAATATTGGAAAATTAAACAAATTAATATTCTGTTTTTTGTGTTTATTTGGAGTTAGGAATTATTGCTGTGTTTAAAAACAACAAACAACAAAAGATCATCTTAAGTACTTGTAATGCCCAAATCGAAAATGTAAAAAAAAATATTATTTTCCCATAAATGATTAAAAATGCATCCAACCTTAAAAATCGAAATATCTCAAAAACGGCTAACTATAACGAAAATTCACAAGAGAGCTTTTTTATGTTGAAAAGTGCGAAGAATCAGTTTTTTTATTCAAAAAGCAAAAAATTGCACTAAGAAAAATTTTTCGGTCATTTTAATACACTGCAGGTACAGTAGAGAGCGCCCTCTAGCGGCTACAGTAAAACTATGGTTCGTTTTGCTGTACCAAAAAACCCCTGTATACCAATTTTCACTGTTATACATCAAATATTGTTCAAAATATTTAAAAAAAACTATTTTAGAAAGAAAATTTAAACACCCTGTATTTCGGAAGCCACGCATTTTTCGACCCATGTTTATATAGAAATTGCGCTAGGCTCACGGATTTCCGAATTGGAATTCCTGATTAGGAAACCGCATACGGAAAACGAATGTATGCGACCATCGTTGAACGGCGTTTCCGTTTTATTTGCCGCATTTACAGGGTGTCTAAGAGTAAGAAGTTGATTGGCAATAAGTAGATTGACTCTATAATTCCTACGCGTTCGTTGCAGGTTTAACTTTAGCGCAATTTAAATCCTCTAAGAAAAAAGTTAGTTACGGAAATCTACAAGAGAGAAATGACACGTAGTGAGTCAGTCAAACTGGCCCATAAAGTTAGGTACCGACGATGTAGCAACGTTGTACCTTTCCATATCTGCAAGGTCAGTGCATGTTTTTTGCGCTTGTACAGGGTGTTCATTAATGATATGCGAATATTTAAGCGTGTGAACCTACATGAAAAATTAATGTTAGTTTGCTTTATAAACTATGCTCCAAAAATGTTTCCTTCCTGGGTGTTGAAGTTTTAGGAGAAAAATGAAAATATTTTCAGAACCGCTTCAGATATTTCACTGATATTTGGTACGTAGTGGAAGTTAATAAAGTTGCATAGCTTTCAATGCAAAAATAATTTTTAGCTTAAACAGTGGCGTGCGTAAGGGTATTGACTTCGATATTTCTTAAGAAAAAAATGGTACGCCAATGGTTGTTTGCCAAATAAAAATTACTTTTGAATTTCCCGTTCAATTTAAAACAAATGATCTCTCTTGAGTTGCTTTCGTTCGATGCGCCATTTTTGAGTAAAAAAATAGAAACCGTTCTATTCTGATTTGTTTGATAACGAATCGACCGATTTAAAAAATCAAACTTCAAAATAAAGGACTTCGAACAAGCCATTACTAGATACCCATTGCCATTTAAAATTTTTGAGGGGATGACCCTGGGGGCAGAACGTGAAAGGTAGTGAAGTAGCTTTTGGTTAAAAAGTTGTCCCCCTTAACAGAGCGTTTGACGTGTCTCGGCGTTTTTTCTTTTAATCCGTTTTCTAATGAACACCCTGTATATTGTTCTCTGTTATCTGGGCATAAAATCATCAGATGAAAAAGGACTTAGAGAGTACTGCTCGAAACAGGCAACTGGGAAAAAGGGATCTTAATACAGTGCAACCCGCTTATAATGGACTCGGCGGGATTGTGACAATAGGCGGATGACTATCTTAAAAAAAATACGTTTTTTAATGAAAAAAAACAGCAGAAATATCATATTAAAACCTTAAAATGTGTTTGTTTAACATGTATTACATAAATAAAGTTACATACAGAAAAGTTATAAGTAATTTTGAAATTTGCATTTTTCCAGAATCTGATACATATATTACAGGCATACGTACTGTGTAGGTATGTGTAACAACCGGAAATTATTTGGTAAAAAAGCTAGTAATTTTCATTAAAACAGATTGTGTTTTTGTATAATTATTTAAAACAGCAAGTTGAATTTTATTTAATTTGGTAAGTGTGGCTGTACTGTCTTCTTCTTGCTAAAAATAACGAACGTTGCAACTTTTTGACGCGGTCTAATGCCTCCTTAGTTGTCACTGGAAGCTTTTCTTTATCGTTGTTTTATAGTTCGTCTTCCTGTTCGGATCCTTCATTAACCAAACTGGAGTCTGACAATTCCCGTGTTGCTATTAAATTATTCTGGATGACATGGGGGGTAGGGGAGTCTAGATGATGATTACGTCATCGGTAGTTGTTTACTTTTTTACACGAATGGCAACCCTCACATTATCTTTGCTTGAAAACGAAACGCATTTTCGGGGATTCCCGCAAATAATGCATACGTTTAGTGAACAGCGCGCGGTAATTCCCCTACTCGCTTTAGAACCGAGTAGGGGAATTACCCCGCGGTGGCTAAATTTCCTCTATCAGTGTATTGTTTCGTTTGTATACTATAGCGAGTAGACGTATTGATTCCATTGGCCAAAGTTTAATGTTTAAATAAGATGTCGTTTCACATAGACAAATCCAAGTTATACCAAAAATCGTTTGAAAGTTTTAAACAATCTCATACAAGTACGAAAGTACAAAATGTACAAAAGTTAGTTAACGAAGTGTGGCGAAATTAAAAATTACAAGCAAAACCCGACAAGGAACTAGATATTATTGTATCTAAGAGAATCGAAGAAGAATTACAAGCGGCGACTAAGAATAAATCCAATCTACTAAATTTTTTTCTAAGGTGAGTGACGAAATCATTTTAGGTACCAATGAGTACTAGTAATATTAGAAATCGTCAAAAGTTTCTCTGTACTGATTAGAAAATATTATGGCCTATCTCAAAGTATAGAGGTAATATTCATTATATTATACATTTATTTCTTATGATTGATTCCGTCGATTGGTCACAAAGTACAGGATGTTAGTTTTATACGTATATACAGAAAAAAATCTGAATGCTTTGTGTCCTGCCAGAGATACTATGCCGAGCCGTGCTGAAGTTGATAGGCAGATCATTAAGTTGCATGAGGAAATAAAAACAGCAAAACAGTCTTTAAACGGGAAGGTTCAAAACGCAGTTGCCCAGAAGAAACACAGGGATGGTATGAAAAGAAAGTTAGAAGATATTTGTCATGAAAATCCAGAAATAATATAGCTTTATTTGGGAGTGCAGCAGATGATAGAAGACGAACGGAATCAATTGGCAGCGTAAAAACTCTTGATGAACTCACACAAGAATTACCGTATAATTTAAAAGAAATATATGTGCAGAAACTAATGGAGATAAAGCAGAAAAGTCGGATTCGTTGCAGCCATCTCGTGTCAGCGTCCAGTGCGTTGACCTATGCCCCGAAACTGTATCATTATTTGTGTCTCTGCAGCATGTGTGAACAACATATTATTCTCCTCGGACCCAAAAACTAAAAAAGTAACATATGGGATATAATAATACGTACGTATATTGCAGAAGGTAAAACCCTGTAAGCGAAATAGCCCGGTCCGGGCCGGTGGCACCCCGAAATTATTTTTGCATTCCGTGCTGTCACTCTGCGTTAGCCAAAGGGCTCTTTCGGCGTATTCCTCTTCGGTAAGAAAAAAGAAACTCGCTCTCCCACGAGATTCCCACGGCCTACTTACGCGGGGCCTCCTTTTCGTCCTTTCCTCAGGTATAGACGTTCTACGTAGTCTGTTTAGGTACGTCGTTTCGAGAATGTCTCGGTGCGCGGTAGAAAAATATTTTTGTAATAGGGATCACTACTTATACCGGGTGTCCCAAACATTTTACTTGAAAGACCCTATACGAGGGATGGTTTTTAAGTTTTGCATATATGGGGTTGTCCAAAACGGACGCAGGAAAGTAAACGCATATTAAAACAAGAAAGATTGATATTCAAATCAAGTTGGGTACTTTATTTTGAAGGTTCATTTATACCATTTATGTATGAAAAATAATATCGCTCAAATGTTCACCACGACTGGATTTACAGACGTCCACGCGATGGTCGAAATTTTCAACGACATTTTGCAACATGGTCGGTTCTATAGCATTTATCTCGGCAATGATGTTGTTTTTGAGTTCTTGGAGGGTGGCTGGTTTGTTGACGTAGACTTTGCTTTTCAAATATCCCCATAAAAAGAAGTCCAAGGGAGTCAAATTGCACGATCTTGGTGGCCATGACACATTTCCTCTGCGCGAAATCACGCGATCACCGAAGAAGGACTGCAATCGATGGATATTGACGTTGGTTGTGTGGCATGTTGCACCGTCTTGTTGGAAATAAACATCGTCCATATCCATTCCTTCAAGTTGCGGCAAAAAATAGTCCTCTATCATCACGTGATATCGCTCAGAATTGACGGTAACGGCGTCTCCGGCCGCATTTTCGAAAAAGTAAGGTCCGATGATGCCTTTTGACCACAATGCACACCACGCAGTCACTTTTTGAGGATGCATCGGCTGCTCTTGATACTCACGGGGATTTTCGTTCGCCCAGATGCGGCAGTTTTGCTTGTTTACCGTCCCATTCAAAGTGAAATGCGCTTCGTCGCTGAACATGATTTTTGATGAAAAATTGGCATCAATTTGGCGGTGTTCAAGGAGCCAATATGAGAACGTTCGGTGCGAAAAATGGTCGGCCCGACGCAGCTCTTGCGTCAATTGGATCTTGTAGGCGTGTACATTCAGATCCTTGTGGAGAATGCGGAGCAAACTGGTTCTCGAAATGCCCAATTCTTGGGATCGACGCGTTGTTGATTGTTTCGGATCGTCTCTCACACTCTCCTTCACAACAGCAATATTTTCCGGTGTGCGAACGCTCCTTGGCCGGCCAGAGCCTGGCAGATTTGCCACAGAACCTGTTGCCTCGAATTTACGCACCAGACGACCGATGGTTGTTTCGTTTGGGCGGTTGTTGCGACCGAAATGTTCACGAAGCGCGCGAAACGTGTTTTTTATTTTTGCACCATTTTTGTAGTGCTCTTGAATAACTTTAATGCGTTCTTCAATCGAATACGACTCCATAGCGATCAATGGTAAACATTCAACTAACAAAATGACATGTCGGTGACAGAAAACAAAGATGGCGTCTATGTCAAATTGACGTTTACTTTCCTGCGTCCCTATTGGACAACCCTAGAAACATAGTAGGCCGCACGGATCGAACGTCAGTACGGAATCTTAACCTCACTCTTTAGCAAACTTAAATTCAAAGATCCACAACAATACGTGCAGTGTTCTCACTACAGTGAATTTTTAAGTGCCACCAAGTAATTAGAAAAATGGAACTCAACCGAAAACATTTTCGCGGCACTGGATTTTTTCTCTGGGGTACCTCAAGAGCCGCGTTTTCCCCAATAAACTGGCGTCGATTGCTCAGCTCAAGCACAACATTCCCGAGGAGAGGTCCGCTATTCCACTAGCGATGTGCCAGCTAGCTTTCACGAATTTGAAGTCGATATTCGAGGAGTGCGTACGTCTCAATGGTGTTATTTTTGAGAATTAAAATTTCCACGTCTCTACTAGACATATTAAACATATAAATTATCTGCCGTACGCTTTGTGTTTTTCCTATGATTTTTTAAAATCCGCTCAACTGAGTGGCCCACCCTGTACGTAACGCCCGAGTACCGTACGTACGAAAACATCGATGAGCCTCGAGCATACACATAGTATTACAATGTTCGGCAGAAGAAGGGAATGTAACAAGACGAGACGTTTCGGTTCTTACCTGCCACACACACTACCAGAAGAAACATTATCCGGCCCCGGGATATACCCAGATAAAATCGCGGGAGTCGGCGAAAACAAGTGAGGAGTTACGTTTCACTTAATAGCGTAAACGCAGGATGATTAGTCTATTAGGAACGCCGCTGCTGTATTTCCCAGATGCGGTACGTAAGTACCAAAAGTATATGGTTACACGAAACTTGGGCTGGCGTCATTTAGGATGATGCGCATATCCAGTTTTCCCTAGCATTTGTACTGTTCGTCTGTTAAAATGTGCAATATTGCACGTTACTGGTTTGGCAACGTTGCTCGTTCAAATTCAAATTCCTTTATTAGTCATAAGTATCACATATACTATACTAAGTGACATATAAATCCAAACACCCAGTTTAAATGGTTTTATTTTAATAAAAAATTAATGAAGCATAATAAGTAAATGATAAAAATTTCAAAATGATTGCACTGCTTTAAAGCCCTTTGACCTTTAATAATGTGTGGATGCACCCTGATGTGCTACGCATTCTCCAACGCGCCTAGGCATGCTTCTGATCAGGTGGTCAATGTCCTCCTGTGGTATCTCATTCCAGGCAACCACCAACTCCTCTCGAAGTGCTTCTAGAGTCTGAGGAGGACGTTGCAAATTGAGCAATCTCCTACCCATCATATCCCACACGTGCTCAATTGGGGATAAGTCAGGAGATCTTCGTGGCCATGGTAACAATGTGACATCATTATGTTGAAAGAAGTCTATTGTGACTCTTGCAACATGTGGTCGGGCATTATCTTGTTGGAAAGTTGGATCTGCCATGGTGTCAAGATAGGGTAACAGATGGGGTTCTAGAACTTCGTGGATATAACGCTGCGCGTTCATGTTACCTCTGATGAAGATTAAAGATGACCTGGAACCATAAGCTATAGCACCCCAAACCATAACTCCAACAGTGTGATGAACATGTCTTTCAACAAAAAACTGTGGATTCCTCCTTTCACCACGTCGCCTTCTAACCCTGGCACGACCATCGTGCATGCCTAAACAAAATCGAGACTCGTCACTAAAGACAATACTGTTCCATTCCTGATCCCAGAGTGACCGTTGTCTGCACCAATCAAGGCGATTGCGTCGGTGTTCTCGAGTTAAAGGGAGGACCCAGTGTGTCCGGTATGAAAACAAGCCAAAACTTCTCATTCGTCGGTAAACACTTCGCATGCCAATAGGTCTTCCGTGTTCTGCAAACCATTCATTTGCAATGGACCTGGTAGTGGAGAAACGGTCCCTTAAGGCCAATAATCTTAGGCGGCGATCTTCACGGTCTGTTGTTCTACGGCGGCGTCCAGTGCCCCTTGCTCTTTGCGTACGGCCTTCTCGAAGCCATGCCTGACAACACCTAACCACAGTGTCTACACTTCTTTGCACTCTAACTGCAATTGCCCGAAAAGAAAGTCCAGCTTCCCGAAGTCCCACTATACGGCCCCTATCAAACTCACTAAGCCATCGTAACCGATCGTAAAGGATGTCAAGAACCAAAATCCGCCAACGTTGATTCTTTACTGCGACTGAAATATTCATTTTTAGAGCGTTAGTGAATTAAAAAAAAAAATCAGTATAAAAACCGGAATGCCCAACTGATAAGGCTGAAAATTTTTTCACTTGTTATTTACAGTAAGATAAATACATTCACCAACTTTTATTAAAATAAAACCATTTAAACTGGGTGTTCGGATTTATATGTCACTTAGTATACTTCTAGAAAGTAAAGGCGAAATAAAAAACAAACTAAAAGAACAACAGACAAACTGAAAACATAAAATTTAAAAAGTGCATGTGAATGCACCTCCTAACAATTGCATTATTTCAGGTCCTTCAAAGACGCAAGGAACTCATCTATGCTGCAGAAGGTGTCAGATAAGAGCAATCACTATTTGTTTGAACAATTCTGGTATATTATTGTATATTCGTGTACCAGCATATCTAGGCGACTTTTCGTGAGTAGTTAAGTTATGCTTACCTAAGCAAAATTGGTTCTTATTCCTCATGTTATAATCATGAAAATGTGAGTTTTTTTTTTGGAAAGAGCATTTGTTTTTATGAGTGTAGGAGAGTAGTTTTAGCAAATAAATTAAGGAAACTGTCAAAAGTTGATATTTCTTAAAATAGTCGCTACAGCACGCCCTGAACGATAAATGGAACATGTTTCTAATGACTCTTTTTTGTGTGATGAAGACTCTGTCAGTAGATGTTCTACGCGGGAACCCGATCGGAAGTGATACAAAACAGCCGACGGACGGCTGCAGGTAGACCTTATCGGTGTTGTTGTGTTCGCGTGCGGTTGTGACGTCGACGACATTGACGTTGTCAACGTCGTCAAAAACATTCTTGACTTCCCCTGTACACTACACCTCACTATCATCACAACCGCACGCGATCACAACAACACCGATAAGGTCGACCAGCAGCCGTCCGTCGGCTGTTTTGTATCACTTCCGGTCTGGTTCCCGCGTAGAACATCTACTTCTGTCGATAGTTGAGGCCTGTCCCTAGACAATAATATTGTATGACAGGACCGAGTATATAAACGCATAGTAGACACTAATTAAGGTTTAACGACATACACAATTTTTTAGACTATTTATGACGAAAGCACCTGTGTTTTTGCAAAGCCTGTGGATATAGGTTTCCCACTTTAGGTGGCAATCCACTAAGCCCAAAAAGTTTGTAGACAGAGAGAGCTCGATGTTGTGGCCATTAAGGGACAAGTTAACATTACAGGATTGCTTCTTCACAGATTTTATATTCGTAGCTACAGTTTTATCGTGATTAATCATTGATTGTTTAGATTACATCAGTTAGCAAACTTCGCCTTCGGTGATGTGGTCTGGTAAATCGTTTATCAAAAGCAGAAAGAGCAGGGGTCCAAGAACACTACCCTTATACCCGTGTCTGGCATTTCGTATCGGGTGGCACTTCTATGTTAATGTTGTATGAGATGTGTCATTAGAGTCATGTTCGTAACCTCAATCCGTGCGGTTGAGTCTTTTCTACTTTTTTTTCGGTTATTACTAATTAAAATATAATAATTACACCAGCATGGTCTGCAGTTTCATTTCTCTTATCTCCGAAGGCTTCTAATAGTTAGCAACATATGTTATACAATATTTCTATACTAACTGCAACTACTATGTCGGATCATGGCTTCAATAAAAAACACAAGACAGGATATGATATACAGAAATGAGACACGAACCTTTTACTTTTTCTGGACTCCAAAATTACCGAATTGCAATGTTGTGTTAGCGCCTACGGGGGTTCAAAAAACATCTAGATAATATGGACTATAGAAGAGAAGCGTCACTCCGTCATGAAAACTGTTTTTGGCGAGGTGTCTGGAATGATATTGTGGTATCCAGAATCCTACATGCAGTGTAGCTGTGCTGTCAGTGAGGAGGAAGGTGATCATCCAGGTAATAATAGTAATAATATTTTATTCACTCAATGTACAAAGATAACAAACAATATGAGTAAATAAATATAAAATCAAAAGAGGCCCAATAGAAGGCATCGCCTGTACATGGACCAATAATTTAAGTTGAAACTGTAGAATGCAAATGACAAAAAAGGACAAAAATTAGCTACATTAGATTATGTATTTAGTTGATGTTGGTATTTATGAGTTTATGAATTTCAGTCCTAGATATAGAATGTAGCTACTTTTTTAAATTTCTTTTGAAACAATTTCCGAAACGTAAATCTTTTAAGTCTTTAGGTATAATTTCATAAAATTTAGGCGCTAAATAGAGATATGATCGCTGCATTATAGATTTATGCGGTTGAGGAACTACTGTGCCAGTAATTTTGTACCTGGTATAATGATTATGTTTAATTTTTTGGTCGGTGTTTACAAATTTATGGTAGTGAGTGATACTGTGTAAGAAATAAAGCTGTCGAATATCATACATTCGAACATCTGCGTATAATTTTTCAGTGGGATAAAGTTTCGGTTTTTTAAATATCATTTTTAGAATACTTTTTTGAAAAACATCTAAATTATAGATATGTGAGGAACATGCAGCTCCCCATGCTAATATACCATATGTGAGATGAGGCTCAATCAGTGCATGGTATAATGTTCGAAGATATTTTTCTGTCAATATATTCCCAAGGTATTTAATTTTGTAGGATACAAATCTAACTTACTTTAAAATATAATTGACATGGATGTCCCATCGTAAGTGAGGATCCAAGACCACTCCAAGGTATTTTATGTTGGGCACTCTATTAATTTGCATTTTTTGATCATTAATATTGAAGGAGAAATTTGTGTAATTTGGCAGATGTCTAGCATAAGATCCAAATGGTAAAGAATGTGTTTTAGAGTAGTTAATGCTTAATTTTCAACTGTTAAACCACCGAATAATTTTGATAAAATCATTTTCAATTACATTTTTCAGATCAGACCAGTCAGTGTCTTCATATAATATTGCAGTATCATCTGCAAAACTAGTTATTTTGCCAACACAATTAATTTGGAAAATATCATTTAAATATATATTGAATAACAGCGGACCTAAGACAGTTCCTTGTAGGACACAACACTTAATATACATTTCTTTACTAAATGATCCTGATATCTGCACAGATTGTGGGCGATTTGACAAATAACTTTCGATCAGTGAGTACGCGTTTCCTCTGAAACCAATTCTCTCCAATGCTTCTAATAATAATTTGTGATTAACTGTGGCGAAAGCTTTCTTTAAATCAACAAAAATGCAGATCGAAGGGATTCTGATATCAATATTTTGATGTATTTGATTTACGATTTTAGTTATTGCGTACGATGTAGCCTTCCCTTCTGTAAATCCATATTGATTTTCACTTAAAATTCTGAATTTTGTGAGGTATCGAATCATTCTAGTAGATAAGACTTTTTCAAAAACCTTTGCTACACTGGATATTATTGATATTGGTCTATAGTTGTTAACATCTGTTTTTGTTCCTTATTTATGTATCGGTATTATATTACCTTTTTTTGAAATTGAGGGATATATGCCAGATTCAAAGCATTTGTTGATTAGGTAAGCGAGTGGTTCTGTTATGTCCTCGGCTATAATTTTCAAATGCTCGCTTTTAATACCATCGAACCCAGGACTTTTCCGATTTTTTAAGGACATAGCAGTGGTGTATACTTCACATTGCTCGACTTTATCCAAAATAAATGAGTTCAAAGTTCTTTTTGGAGGCTGAGTATTTTGTACATTTGCTTGTATATTACTTGCTAAATTTTCGCCTATGTTAGTAAAGAATTGTACAAATTCATCGCATATCTGTTGAGTATTTTTTAATACTGTTCCCGATGTTGTATTTAACTCAGTGACACACTCTTTAAATTTTGTTTTCCTAGTAATCTCATCAATAGTTGTCCAAAGCCGCTTAGGATCATTTAAGTTATTATTCAATTTATTTAGGTAATGTTTTCGTTTGGTTTGCCTTACAAGCTCTATAAATTTATTTTTATATTGGTTGTAGCAGTCGGTATTCTCTGTAGTTGGCGTTAGTTTCATTACATTATATAGTCTTTCTTCTTCTATTGCCGATGTTATTAATCCTTTGGTAATCCAGGCATTTCTGCTTTTCTCTTTGTGACTAATTATTAGGTCACCTTCAGTTAGTGAACCGAAGAACACTGTCAGAAGTGTTTCACGTGTCCCAAAACAAGCAGGAAGTGTGGTGCTTATATTTTGAATCTCAGCTAATGATGTAAACGCGAGTATTGTTATTCCAATACAGTTGGAATTTGAGATATCGTCGCTTAAGTTAAATCGAAAAATTAAGATATGCGTTTACTTGAAAAGGGTCACCGCGCTGAAAAATAAGTACGAACCTTTGAAAAACAAAGTGATTGTTCTTATCTATATACAATGAAAAAGCTTTTAGGATTTAAGCATACTCTTTGGATATTTTGAGTCCTTGTCTGGTTACCAACTTTAGCGTCCCATTTTCAAACTTGTGTCTATATAATAATCCATTCTAAGATTTGCTAGTGCTGAAGTGCCTATTTTTAAAACCGTAATATTTTCCAGATAATGTTACTTGCCTGGCCTTATGGATTTTTAAGAACTTTTATTCGATTTTATGAAACAAATTACAGTATATTTTAATTGTTATTTGACAAAGGATATTTATTCCTTCGGGTTTTGATGCCTTCATCGGTATTTTCTTCTTTCACGTGTGTCATATTCTGCGTCATAGCTCCTCTTCACCTAGTTTGTTCTTTTTGCTTCCTTATTAGGCGTTTCTTCATTGGATTAAGGATTTTCTCCGTCTCTGCGATCTTGGGGTAGGTTCTGTTTCTTCTGGTGTCGTTTCTTCCAAATTAACCAAAATATTGCCGTTGCTATAACCAGCAGAGAAACAGTGAACTCCTAGAACTCAGAATTATGATAGTTTTGCTTTATATAGTTTGATATGCAGACGATTCATCTACTGCACGCCATTTTTTCCATCTGGACTCGATGAATTCCGATCCTACGGACGCTATCTCTCATCAGCCTCACGAACTGCACTCAATCTTTTTATGTTGATGGTTGTTCGCGAAACTGGAGCGGGTCTAATAATCCGTGAGGTGAGAGCCCTCGAGAGCAGTAGCGGCCAGCGTTGCCCTGCAGGGGGCTGAGAGAGAGAAGGGAAGGGTCTGAGGCCTCACCTGAAGGGCGGTTTCCGGTGGCTAAATTCACACGGGTGCGGCTGCACGGCTGGAGCTACAGTGGCGCGCACGATCTCTAACAACATTCCGGGGACGCTCTGGAAAACGGTAAATGAAGAAGAAGGCAGAAGACGAAGATATAGAGAACATAGTCATTACCACAATTTGATAGACACTGAGATTGAAGAAGTCTATTACTTTACCAGAAGGAAAGCGATTACACTGATCAACAGCCAAAAAATATCCTAAATAAAATCAACAAAATATTACTATTTTTAATGTGCTAAAACCGGAATGAAACTTATTTTTTCAATATTAGTTCAAGTTTTAGAAATACGGTAATTATATGTGTTCCTGCTGTGACAGTGTTAATATACTGTCATTCACAAGAATGCACGTGCTACATTTTTATATTCGGCAAGGAAAGATGATGTAATCGGCATGATTGTGTTACGTTATACATACGTGTACATTATTTTGTTTTATATTAGCCATTTTCTCCTCAGTTGGCTGACAGCGTTCATGCAAGATGCCTCGGAAGTGTGTAAACAATCCAGATCAGTTTTGTTACGTGTGTGGTGATGTGACTTTTGCGTCTCAGAGACGGTCTATTACTCCACTAATAACAAAGGCATATCAACTTGATTTCGGTTGTAAACTAGGTGATCAAGACAAACAGTGGGCACCCCACATCTGCTGTAATACATGTGCTTCAAGTCTGAGGAGCTGGTTAAATGGCAAAAAACGGTCTATGCGCTTTGCTGTCCCAATGGCTTGGAGAGAGCCTACAAATCATATTAATGATTGTTACTTTTGCATGGTACCTTGTGTTGGCCAAGCCACAGGTATGTCCAAGAAAAAAAAATCGGTTATTAACTACCCAAACATACCATCTGCGATGAGACCTGTGCCTCACAGTGACGAAAATCCTATTCCAAAACCCCCAGAATCCTACACTTGCGAATCAGAAAACGAATCAGATCATGGCGATCGAGTGATTCGTCAGGAAGAAGATATGCCATCAACGTCAAGAGATCCTGATTTTATACCGAGCACGTCATGCCACCAACCGCACAAAATAACACAGTCAGAATTAAATGATCTTGTAAGAGATTTAGAACTTCCAAAATGTAAGGCAGAGTTACTTGGATCAAGACTGCAGCAGTGGAACTTGTTAGAAGACGATGTTTCGGTATGTGTTTTTCGTAAACGCCACAAAGACTTAGAACCATTTTTCAATATGGAGAATAACTTGGTTTTCTGCAATAACATTAACGGCTTACTGGCGGCTTTAAATATAAACTATAACCCAGAAGAATGGAGATTGTTTATAGACAGTTCAACATTGAGTTTAAAGGCAGTGTCATTGCATATTGGAAATATTTTACCATCTCTTCGTGTAGGGTATGCAGTTCACATGAAAGAATCATATGACAATATGAAGTACCTATTGACATGCATAAAATACGATGAGCACAATGGCATATTTGTGACGATTTGAATGTTGTTGCACTTTTACTTGGCCTGCAGCTAGGCTACACAAAGTTTTGCTGTTTTTTGTGTGAATCGGACAGTCGGGCAAAGGCACTTCATTACACCAGACAAAACTGGCCTGTTCGTCAATTCCTAGAGCCAGGTCAAAAAAATGTACAGCATATGCCATTAGTAGTTTCGAAAAAAAATTTATTACCACCACTGCATATCAAGTTGGGCCTAATGAAAAACTTTGTCAAGGCATTAGATAGAGATGGGTCAGCTTTTCAATACCTGCGTCAGAAATTTCCAAGACTAAGTGAGGCAAAGGTATTTTTGTTGGGCCACAGATTCGAAATATTTTGAAAGATACACAGTTTGAAAACACTTTAACAGGTGTTGAAAAAACTGCTTGGAATGATTTCCGTCTGGTGGTCACTAATTTCTTGGGAAATAGAAAAGCTGACAAGTATAAAACCCTTGTCAAAAATAGGCTGTCATCGTATCAAAAGATGGGCTGTAATATGTCTCTTAAGATACATTTCCTATACTCACACCTGGACTTTTTTCCTGACAATTGCGGAGCCGTAAGTGATGAGCACGGCGAACGTTTTCATCAGGATATTTCAACAATGGAAAAAAGGTACCAGGGAAAGTGGAATCCTTCCATGCTTGCAGACTACTGTTGGACTCTTGGTAGAGATGCTCCAGAAACGATCCATAAAAGAACAGCAAAAAGACAGCGCATATAGTGATTCTTATAAGTATATCAATCTTGTTACTTTTTTAATATATCCTTAAAAATAAAAAGTTTTTTTTCTAAGCCGCAACTAATTTTTTTATTTCATTGTCATTTTTGGATTCAGCGCCCCAAAATTAACAAAGAAGCGCACTTTTCCCACAAGATACAATTAAAAAACTAAAATTTGTTGCCCAGTGTTATCTAATTAGGCAAAGGTAAAGACGAATATATAAAAAAAAACGTCAGAAGAGGAGAATATAGAAGACGTGGTGAGTGATGCTGAGAAAGAACACGGAAATAAAATTAAAAAACAACGTAATTTTATAGAAGTTTTAAACAAGGAGGTTTTTAATCGTAGAAGGAAGAACGAATACCTAAATGTAAAATAATGGAAAGCATCTAAGCTAGAAGTACAAGTTAATGAAAATGAGCTACTACGGAAACACATGCCGGTCTCAATAGAATCTTCTCAAAAATGAACGTAAACAAAATAGCAGCCTAACAAATTGTATGCGTGTTAAAAACTTGCACCTTGCGCTATCTACACGAGCGCTTGAGAAATGAAATTACTGATATGTTCACTAATGAAAAATTGCAGACCAAATAGATCGTAACCTTTTATCTGGATCTGCAAAGTCTTCCAACTGGTACTCAGAAGCTGTTGATGACCAATGACGTTAACAAGAAGTATATAATCGAAGACAGAAGAACAAGCAGTAAAGCGTCCATTTCAAGTAAATGCACTTCAATGGAACGGAGCTGCTGAAAAATATTTCACGCTGACGAAAGATGACGAGTTTTCCCAGCCTCATGCACGGAAGCAAGTTAGTCGTAAGAAATGGAAGCGTAGATCCATCGTTCGTACAGGTAGTAATGGTACTGTTAACTTTGCTTATCTCCACGTATTTATGACAGATCCAAGTAACACAAATGATGAAAAAAGAATTTCCAGAAATACTATTTCTCAAAGCATCCTACATCATATGCCTTCTTCAAGGTCTATGTTTTCAGGGAGGTGCAAAAATACTTTGGATTCGTCAGTTTGGCCGAAGAGTGCCTGAAACCCCCTTCCCCAATTTTCAACACTTACACAAAAATTTCTAACAGTAAGCAGGCGTCTCTGAACCATCCAAAACGAAGCTTTAGTGATAATTTTTTTGTTAAAACGTACAAAGATTTTGCATTCTTGGAATAGTAGCAATCTCGTGTCGAAATATCGAAATCGGATCAGCACCTTCCAAGTTATGGAGGGGCCGACCTACAAACAGACCGACAGAAATGAGTGATGTGCTTTTTCGTGATGTACATATGTAACTTTCAAACACATGATAGTTCATTTTCAAAACTAATATCTTTCTTAAGAAAGTTTCGCATTTTTTCTCATATGTGTGGCGTGAATCAACATAGCGATTTGCATTTCAGTTGGTAGGCGGTCTCTGAGTGTAGAACGTGGAGGTACCACCCGACGGACCTCTAAGGCGCATCCCCATATAAAAAAACTACAACTTCAGGTGCTCTTCTTGTCTACACAGTGGGATGGAAGCTGATTTCTATATTTTGGATCATTTCATTCCGGGCAAACGACAATCCGGTTCTGATGCCGTAGTGATGTAAAGACCGGGCTCCTACGCCGCTGGGGTTGCGTACCTCTCACGTGCATCGCTACTGCCCGAGTCTATCAGATTTTTTTTTCGGTAAACAAGCGCTACTCGTCTGGTTAGCCTACCGAATAATTAGACGTTTATTCCAGCATAATTTTTTTGGTTATATTAGCTTTTATCTTGTCGGTATTATCATGATTTGGGGTTTTCTATAAATAAGAGCTGACCGGACTATTCAAATATACGCATACCTGATGTGGATTTAGTAAATCCTTTTTATGTTGAATTTTGACAGAGGGCATAGAGATATAGAAGTGCGCATAATTCTGTGTAATGAATACATTGCAGGTAAAAGTACTAAAGAAGATGGCAAAAGCAGATAATGATTAGGGAAAAGCGGTTGATTTGTGCGGTAATTAAAGCTTGTAAAATGCCCTATAATACCAGGCAACGTTTATGAATATCCGAATACACATAAGAATAGCAAAGCCGTTTGAAAAAAAACGATATTTGAAATAAATCATAACTAGAATAAGCAAGTCTACAAACAATGGACATTTAAGAGAGTTACCTTTTTCAAAAGCAGAAAAATTAAAACATTCAATTTCTATCTTGTAACCAAAGAAGCATTCCTGACATTCATGTTTTGAAGATTCTTTTTTTCAAATGTTTTTTCCTCACTGTGCCTGCGTTTCATGTTGTACATTCTGGTATTCCAATTTACAGCAATGCGTCCTTTCAAGAAGCGAAAAACGAGAGTAACGCTGTTTTGTTGCTCTTCCATTGCAACTTGCTTACCATGTAAACGTTGGCCTTTGAACAGCCTCAAGGAAAAAGGTCTATAGGTGTGATTTCCTAAAACAATTGTCTCACTTATTACCTTGGTGACGGAAAGATGCTTTTCGCATAAACCGAACAGGAAATAAAAACGATGTACTAAGCTAAAAACTCTGAGTGCTAGTCAAACGTACGCATGCCTTACGTCGAGGCCATAAAAAGAGCTCATATTCTGCGCCTTCAGCCGCAACTTTATATGCTAATGACACATATCGTTCTACGTTAGAAATGTCAAGAATACATATAATGGCGCACATATATTTGAGGAAGCACATACAGCCTGCAACCTGTTGCTAGTAGGTTCGTACATGATAGATGTGTGCATTTTTGCATAATAAAATCCCGAAATGCTCCCTCACGCTAAGAATGGTCTGAATACGCGCTCTCACCCGAAGCCAGGCGTTTCCGCTATACTGTATTTGTTATCCACTACTCTATTCCCACTGGCACAGTTCTGTTTCTTGACGTTTCCACTTACGGAATATCCATTGGAAGGAGTTAAAGGAAATTAAAACTTTCTAAAAAAGCAAACATTTTTCAGCACGACACATTGAAATTAATCAATCAAGCTCCTTGCACTGAAGCTGTATTCAATTTATATTAGTATTTTCTGATTTTCTGTTGAATCCCTGCTATTGTTTAACCAGTGCACAAGCATTTTAAAAACCAACGGCTCAGGGGTCAAGCAGGTCTTCGAGCCTGAGAGTCAAGTGGGCCTCCAAGCCCAGGGACCAAGCGGGCTTCCGGGCCAATGGATGATGCATGCCCCAGGGCTCAGAGGTCAAACGAGTTAAATGGGTTAAGCGGGATCCCTAAAGCCTCGGATCAAGCGGCCCCCCGAAATCGTCGTGCCAAGCGGGATACCGGGCACAGGAGTCAAGCGAGCTTCCGGGCACAGGAGTTACGCGAGTCTCCAGACCCAGAGGTCAAGCGTGCCCTAGAAATCGTCGGGTTAAGTGGGCCTGTGGGGCCAGGGATCAAACATGCCCCCAGTCTCAGGAGTCAAACGTGCCCCCGAAATCACCGGGTCAAGCAGGCCTTCGGGAACAGGGGTTAAGCGGGATATCTAAATTCTCGGATCAAGCGGGCCCCCAAAATCGTCGGGTCAAGCGTGTTGTCGGGCCCAAAAGTCAAGCAGGCCTCCGGGCACAGGAATCACGCGAGTCTCCGGGCCCTCGAAATCGTCGGGTTAAGTGGGCCTGTGGGCCCAGGGATCAAACATGCCCCCAGGCTCAGGAGCCAAACGTGCCCCCGAAATCACGGGGTCAAGCAGGCCTTCGGGAAAAGGGGTTAAGCGGGATCCCTAAATTCTTGGATCAAGCGGGCCCCCGAAATCGTCGGGTAAAGCGTGTTGTCGGGCCCAAGAGTCAAGCAGGCCTCCGGCCACAAGAATCACGCGAGTATCCGGGCCCAGACGTCAAGCGTGCCCTCGAAGTCGTCGGGTTAAGTGGCCGTGTGGGCCCAGGGATCAAACATGCCCCCAGGCTCAGGAGCCAAACGTGCCCCCGAAATAACCGGGTCAAGCAGGCCTTCGGGAACAGGGGTTAAGCGGGATCCCTAAATTCTCGGATCAAGCGGGCCCCCGAAGTCGTCGGGTCAAGCGTGTTGTCGGGCCCAAGAGTCAAGCAGGCCTCCGGGCACAGGAATCACACGAGTATCCGGGCCCAGAGGTCAAGCGTGCCCTCGAAATCGTCGGGTTGAGTAGGCCTGTGGGCTCAGGGATCAAGCGTGCCCCCAGACTCAGGAGCCAAACTTGCCCCCGAAATTAACGGATCAAGCAGGCATTCGGGACCAGGGGTTAAGCGGGATCCTTAAGCTCTCGGATCAAGCGCGCCCCCGAAATCGTCGGGTCAAGCGTGTTGCCGGGCCCAAGAGTCAAGCAGATCTCCGGGCACATTAATCACGTGAGTCTTCGGGCCTAGAGGTCAAGCGTGCCCTAGAAATCATCGGGTTAAGTACGCCTGTGGGCCCAAGGATCCAATATGCCCCCAGGCTCAGGTGTCAAACGTGCTCCTGAAATCACCGGGTTAAGCAGGCCTTCGGGAACAGGGGTTAAGCGGGATCCCTAAATTCTCGGATCAAGCGGGCCCCCGAAATCATCGGGTCAAGCGTGTTACGGGGCCCAAGAGTCAAGCATGCCTCCGGGCACAATAATCACGCGAGTATCCGGGCCCAGAGGTCAAGCCTGACCTCGAAATCGTCGGGTTGAGTAGGCCTGTGGGCCCAGGGATCAAGCATACCCCCAGGCTCAGGAGTCAAACGTATCCCCGAAATCGTCGGGTCAAGCAGGCCTCCGATGTCAGGAGTCAAGCGGGCCTCCGGACCCAGGGGTGAAGAGGGCCTTCGCGCTCAGAGGTCAAGTGTTCCCTCGAGATCGTGGGCCCAGCGGTCAAACATGCTCCCAGGCATAGGGGTCAAACAGACCCTCGAAATCCTCGGGTCAAGCAGGGACAAACGGGGAGAGGGGCTGAGACAAAGGGCCTAGAGGAAATTGGGAAGGAGCAAAGAATTGATTTGGGGCTTTTCATTTCATACCCATATCATAGCGGTGACCATAGAAATTGAAAATCACCATTTAGTGGCCACCGCCATTTTGGATCTAGAATGACATCGCGTTACTTTTTATGTTCCTCTCATAAAGCCCTTTAATTTAATACCTATAGACTATGACTATTATAAACGCCATCTTGGGGCGGTCGCCATATTGGATATGGAATGACTCACTTTGCTTAGTGCCTTTCTGTCATCAAGTACTTCAATTTGATACTCTTATCATAGGGGTGACTATAAAAGTGGTAAATCTCCATTTTACGGCGACAGCCATTTTGGATTTAGAATGACGTCACTTTATCACAGTCCCCTCACTAAGTCCTGTCATTTGATATGCATTTCATGCTACGGTATGCTTGTATCAATCGTCATATTGGAGTCAAAATGGCGGTAGTTAATTCATTTTTGTTGTTTTAAAATACAGTTCCAAGATTTGTCCCACACATGCATACAAACAGGTCAAGCTAAAAAACAAATAAAAGCCTGTAAAGTGACCTGGACGATCAAACCCCGAAACATTAGCACGCCATCAAGATGACAAATCCATTTCTAGTAAAACAAACCGCCTTCTCCTAATTTATCGGATACACAAACACACTTAGGGAAAAGTCACCCCATCCATTTTAAAAACGCAAACACTCCGTCAAAATATGAAATCTGAGACTCTGGAAAACAAACAGAAGTATTTGTCAGCACCGTTGGACGTTCACATAGCGGGAGGGACGCACGAGTCACTTTTATCCCTCTTTCCTAACAAATCACTAGTATAAGCCGGTCAACGTGGAAAATATGTCACGCACTGCTGAGAATGATTGCTAGCCTAATAGCTACATGTGGTTAAGCTAAATACTTCGCAATCAGAACGATATCATTTAATTGATGACTGGAAATACAGGGATATGATTCCTTAGCTCATTTTAAGACGAAAAGTTTATATGAACGTATGTCGTAAACCTAAAACTTTTGAGCTACAGAGTGTTAAAATTTTAAGAAAAAAAAAAAACGTTTTCTTATCATAACTGTAATACTGTTCTAGATATTTTCATAAAATTTGACATGCACCTACCAAGCGCACCAATAGGCGTTTGTTGGTGTAGAATATGTTTTAATATTTCTACCAGTGGCGTTCGTACGGGATGTAGGTATACTGTAGATTTTCCAATAAATACATACATGACACGCTATTGCTTTTACGAAAAATAAAAATCATGTTTGTAATCCTCATTTATTTCGCAACTAATTTGACCACCAGACTTTTTTCCGTTCGGTGCACCGTTTTCGCTTAAAAAATAAGAACCATTTTCACGCATTTGCGGTATAACAGGCAGCAGCAACAACGACGAACATATGACCATGATTTCCACAAGCTTGACAGCTTTTTGCCGCGTCCATTGCTTTCAACGGATTCTAGCATTGATGCTGCTACTATCCTACCCGGCAACTATCAAATTTCGCGTTACTATGATTTTTCCTTTCTCCCAAGGGACACCACGCGCGTTTGGTTTTCGGTTACTCGGCCATTTCTCGTTTCGCTATTAACCGATGACAGATCAACGTGTATAGGGTTTGCTGTGTCGGTTCGCAAGCAACGACACGAGTCAAGTGCAGTCGGAACATATGTCATCCAGGTTACGGCTGATGACGATTGTTTTTACGCCCATTTGACAAATGACCTCCGGCGGCGGCGAGGCACGAGGGATTCCTAAAGTGCCTGTGGTCGAGAAGGAAATAGTTATATGGGATTTTAGGATTTGCTGCTTGATATGAAGATCGCCATCCGAGAGTTCTATGTAAAGCTTTTATTGAGCAAATCTTGCAACTGAATTTTGAAACAGTTAACCTTAACCCAACATTTTTACACAGGTTGGGTTTGCGTCTTTCCTACTGACTCAAATGATATCGGTATCAAACGAAAGGGCTTCATGAGAGAAACACAGTAAGCATAGTGACGTCATTCTAGATCCAATATGGCGACCGCTTTAATATAATAAAGGATGGGCTATCAGTTGTTTGTTTTTAAGTTGGTATTATTTTGACAGTTGGTAACACTTCCATGCTAAACATATTGTGTAAAACTTCCTCTGTGAGCAATGGATCGTTTTAATCTTGAACACAGGTGGGAAATAGTGAAAAACTATTTTCGAAGTGAGTGCCGCGTTGCAGAAATTTTGCGAGAATCGGGAAGACTAGATATTTGGTCGGATTGAAGCTCGTCCGCGACTGGACAAAGTCCATTACCATCTAGGAGGTTACGTTAACAAGCAGAACTGTACGATTTGGGGTTCTGAAAATCCACATGTCGTCATAGAAAAACCGATACATCCAAACAGTGTAACTTCCTATGGGAAACTGTTAAGGACCGCTGTTACACTAACGATCCTCAAGCAATTGATGTTCTTAAGGAAAATATCAGTCGAGCTATTGATGAAATAGACCCACAAACTATCGAAAATATGCTTCTAAATTGGGTTAAGAGGATGGACTCCTGTCTTTCATAAATCAACGGAAGGTGTATTTTTTTGAACAAAGTATCGAGTGTTATATATTATTGAAGAGTGTATTTAAAAAAGACATCAACGGAAGGTCCACTCTTCGATGATGATAACAATAATTTATTGTTGTTAATGCGAGGATTAGGAAGACCAAGATTGACGTAGGATGGGAAAATAGAAAAGATTCTCGAGAGCAAAAAGGAGTATCAGCACAAGAAGCAAAATCAATGAGAGAAAACAAAAACTGTGGCAAAAGTTTGTTATTGTAACTTGAAAAGAGCTATTCTTACACCAAATGGTGGAAACGGTTTGAACTATATATTTATATTAATGTTGATATACAAAAATGTTCACACTGGTCAGTATAGAAATGCTAAGAGAACTATTAGTAGCAAGTACTTCGGAAGTAAAAACATACAGGTATAAAATACAACAAGCTGTAAACGCCTAAACATACAAAGAAATTAAATACAAAAGTGAGACAGTAAAATAAATAAACATTTCACTGAAATTATTTTTCAATCAGTCATCGGTGGCGAAAAATGCCTTTCATATCAAGTAATTTTTGTGTTTCCCCTGGAAAACGTCAATATCTAATAATTTCACATGATTTGGCAGCAGATTGAAAAACCTAAGGCCATGAAAAATGTGTCAACTAAAGATTTTTCAAGGTGGCACTTATTCAGAGAAATGTATCTATTTCATGTTACCTAATTATGATCATCACTGTGAGTGCTGAAGAAACTAATATTATTTTTTACATATATACTAAGTGACATATAAATCCGAACACCCAGTTTAAATGGTTTTATTTTAATAAAATTTTGTATAAGTACTCAATGAAGAATAATAAGTAAATGATAAAAATTTCAAAATGATTGCACTGCTTTAAAGCCCTTTGACCTTTAATAATGTGTGGATGCACCCTGATGTGCTACGCATTCTCCAACGCGCCTAGGCATGCTTCTGATCAGGTGGTCAATGTCCTCCTGTGGTATCTCATTCCAGGCAACCACCAACTCCTCTCGAAGTGCTTCTAGAGTCTGAGGCGGACGTTACAAATTGAGCAATCTCCTACCCATCATATCCCACACGTGCTCAATTGGGGATAAGTCGGGAGATCTTGGGGGCCATGGTAACAATGTGACATCATTATGTTGAAAGAAGTCTATTATGATTCTTGCAACATGTGGTCGGGCATTATCTTGTTGGAAAGTTGGATCTGCCAGGGTGTCAAGATAGGGTAAAAGATGAGGTTCTAGAACTTCGTGGATATAACGCTGCGCATTCATGTTACCTCTGATGAAGATTAAAGGTGACCTTGAACCATAAGCTATAGCACCCCAAACCATAACTCCAACAGTATGATGAACATGTCTTTCAACAAAAAATTGTGGATTCCTCCTTTCACCACGTCGCCTTCTAACCCTGGCACGACCATCGTGCATGCCTAAACAAAATCGAGACTCGTCACTAAAGACAATACTGTTCCATTCCTGATCCCAGAGTGACCGTTGTCTGCACCACTCAAGGCGATTACGTCGGTGTTCTCGTGTTAAAGGGAGGACCCAGTGTGGCCGGTATGAAAACAAGCCAAAACTTCTCATTCGTCGGTAAACACTTCGCATGCCAATAGGTCTTCCGTGTTCTGCAAACCATTCATTTGCAATGGACCTGGTAGTGGAGAAACGGTCCCTTAAGGCCAATAATCTTAGGCGGCGATCTTCACGGTCTGTTGTTCTACGGCGGCGTCCAGTGCCCCTTGCTCTTTGCGTACGGCCTTCTCGAAGCCATGCCTGACAACACCTAACCACAGTGTCTACACTTCTTTGCACTCTAACTGCAATTGCCCGAAAAGAAAGTCCAGCTTCCCGAAGTCCCACTATACGGCCCCCATCAAACTCACTAAGTTGACGAAATCGTACAGGTCTCCGTACTCTAGGCATCGTAACCGATCGTAAAGGATGTCAAGAACCAAAATCCGCCAACGTTGATTCTTTACTGCGGCTGAAATATTCATTTTTAGAGCGTTAGTGAATTAAAAAAAAGCAGTATAAAAACCGTTAAGGCTGAAAATGTTTTCACTTGTTAT
The DNA here is from genome assembly GCA_963669975.1 of Acanthoscelides obtectus. Lineage (NCBI taxonomy): Eukaryota > Metazoa > Arthropoda > Insecta > Coleoptera > Chrysomelidae > Acanthoscelides > Acanthoscelides obtectus. Next base: position 4,621,199 of record CAVLJG010000007.1, on the reverse strand, counting down.
TTACAGTAAGATAAATACATTCACCAACTTTTATTAAAATAAAGCCATTTAAACTGGGTGTTCGGATTTATATGTCACTTAGTATATAAGGAAACTCAGTTTAAAGATAGCGTTTAGAATTACTAAAGGAACTCCCTATGATATAGATATCAAAATAAAGGGTTTTATGGGAGACACGTAACAAGCAACGTGATATCATCCTAAATTGCAAAATTTCTAAGGATACTATGGATATCAAATAAAAAGGCTAGGTGAAGGAGACTTAATAAACAAAGTGATATTAGTTCACACAAAGCATCAGTCTGGTCCACCGGAATAATGACCAATAGTAACATCACTCTTTCTTTGCAACAGAAAATACTAGCACCCCTTTGAAAATCGGAAAAACACGTACGCCGGCAATAGGCTATCCAGTTCCCAGCGTTGAACGAGAGGCGGTGCAGTTTGAACAAAAGCGCGAATTTCACACTAACAAACGCCAGACTGGTTCCGCTTGCACAATCACAGAGGTCTCGCACTGCTAAATAGCACCTTGCTTTATGATTGCTGATAATAGAATACCTGTTAGACTTATTATTCGTATCTTTGGATCAAGTGCACAATCCGCGCACAAAGCGAAACGTTTATCCCTGAATATAATGAAATTTTGGGGTGCGCGTCATTATCATGCGGAAATAGGCGCCTCATGTTGCTTTGTGTGTGAGGAGAAGTGTAAATATACTGGACGTGTTACACCCAGAACAAATAATTTCTTCAACTTGGTTTTTCGACATACGGATTATATTTAAAGCATGCATGCGGCAACAATGTGTTATCTTTGTGTTTGTTTACCTTTGTTAAAATTTTATCTCTTCCATTCCTGATGTAAGCTTCCTTATTGCCAAAAAATCACGTTGAAGAAAATGTTTTTTTTTTCTCGGTGTAAGGCTTATACAATGTCCTTTGAAAGGTTTCAGGATGATTTTTGCGGAATGAAATATTTTATTGACAATGAATGATCACCGATCCAGACAGGTGAAGTGTTAACAATGTTGCAAATATTTGACGGGTCATCGTTGGTTGTTAGAGCGGTCCGTGGGACCTTAGCTCTTGAGTCACAGTGCCAGTTTGTAAATCTGTCAGGTCTGGTAACCCAGAAACCAGACAATTTTAAGGAAACAACGGAAGGAAACGAGAGAAGGAAGAACCAGAGCAAAGGGGAAGCTGAGAATCTTTTAGGATAGGCAGCGTTTAGGCATTGTTAAAATCACTTCACAGATTTTGATATGGTCTAAAAATATTCGATCTTGCTCGACTGTGTCGTCTACTGACTCACGCAACAGAGGGTTGCTGTGCGATTCCGCTAGGCTATAGCGCCGCTGCGCCTGTTGCTTAATGTAGTCTTTTAGGTAAGGGACATCGAGGTCTCTATGTACAGTTTCTGATTTGCAGAACCTGCAGATGTCGCATGTGTGTTTTAGCAATAAAACACCAAGCCGCACATGCGTAAGTCACTGCTGCTCTTACGACCACCTTATAGAGTCGAATCTTGTTAATCAAACTTAATTTTGAACGTTTACATAATCATTTGTAAAGCTGTCGAAACGTAATTTGGAATTTAGTTTTTAGCGTTTCTATATAGTTCCGCCAAGTCATCCCTTTGTCTAGAATGACACCGAGATACTTAGCGGAGAATTCCAATGGTATACGAAGTCCATTCATTTTTGTACAGTAGATTGCCTGCGTTTAATTTTAATTAGCCACCGATCCGCCCAATCTAATACGTCCTCCACTGCACTTTGCAGCCTGTCATTGACTAGGTGACCAGACCACGACTGAGCCACCAATGCAGTATCGTCAGCATAGAGATAGACTTCACAGTTGCTGGGACTAGGGACGTCATGGATGTACAGTGAGTAAAGGATAGGTCCAAGGACCGCACCTTGAGGGATGCCGACTGTAATCAGCCGTGTTGACGACAGGACATTGTCAATTTTGATCCAAAATTTCCTACCTTCAAGGAAGGATTTCAGTAGTTTTAGAAGCCAAAAAGGGAAGCCTTTTGTTACATCCAAAAGCAAGATGCCAGTATTTTCGTTAAGAGTGAATCCTCTAGTTACTTGTTCCACCAGCCTAACCACCTATAGCTCCGTACTATGTTCAGGTGACCTAGAATCATCTTTTCTATCGAGCTTAGACCAAGCTGACAGCAGGCTAATGGGACGATAATCCTGGGGAAATATCCAACCCAGCTGCTTTGGAATCATCATAACTTCAGCGGTCTTCCATGCCGTTGGGAAGTGCTGGGTCCTTAGCATGGCATTGACCATTGCCACGAGATAAGTTAAGGACTTCCGCGAAAGCAGCTTCAGCGCCTTATTAATGATTTGATCCTCGCCAGGTGCTTAACGCACTTTAAGGTCTTTAATATGACCTTGAATCTCTGCTGGTGTACAATGCGGGATATCGCGAGATGCCGCTGACGTGCTAAGAAGATCATCGGTTGAAGAAGCTTCTGAAGAAGAATCTTCTGATGAAGAAAAATCACCAACGGTAGTGCGACTGTCACTGACGCCGTTGGCTCTAATATATCTCCTGACCGATCTTACGATGTGTTGCTCCTCGTCGAGGCCATTATCAAGATCATAGTTGGGAGAGAATGGAAAGAATGGAAAGACATTTCCATGGCATCGGCGAAAACCTCAACCTTTTCCGTCTTGGATGTGTGGGATTTGTTCACGCTTTCGGTTTTTGAGCGACTCCGCCACCTTCCAGAGAGGAATGCTTGAGTCAAGCATCCCCGCCAGAAAGTCGTTCCATTGCTCATTGCGGAATTCATGAAGAGCATTTCTTACTTCATGAAGAAGATTCGTCGCTCTGCGCATGATGCAAATATTTGACATCATTATTTTCAAATATATACCTAGCTCTAAAAACATAACAGCCTGTACCCTTAACCCCACTATTTGCACAATTATCACCGCAACTCATCGAAAGCAAATCAGGCGACTGGACATTAGTGGCACCGGTTCTTAAATGACGCGTTATACACCTCCTCCATCATTTCTGCGTGTGACACGATCCTTTCTATGGGAAACGCATAATGCCAGCCCCGTGACAGATTCGTAGACAAAGCGGCCGTAGTTCAACATTCCACCATCGCGGAGCATCCAGGTGTGCCGCAGAAAGTCAATGGGAGCGCTGGTGAAATGCAGCGTCACAGGGGGCATCAGAAATCCAATCCCCGGCCGAGTTATGGGTTTCTGGCGAAATGTAAAACGTCACCCGGGCACAAAACACCCGCAAACGTAATGAATGACAGCAACAGCACCGACGGGCGTGGTCCTCGGCTGCCGGGACGTTGAAATATAACACCGTCAGCTCTACCGCTCTCCGCGTCGGATGGAAGAAGAATATCGCGTTGCCTGTAGGTACCCCCACGTCGCGCTGCAATGATGAATTCAATACTGCTTGACAAGAGACACGATTAGAATTTATCAAATTTAAAGGATCAGGGGTCATAACGGGTGTCCCGGTACTGAAAATAACACAAATTTGGGGATGATCGGCATGTAAGGACTTATCATTATCAACAGGTACAAGCATTACAGCCTGAAGGTCATCCTAGAAGAGTTGCATTTTGTCAGGGGCTTTTAGAATAGTTCGACAGCAAGCTGTTAAAATAAAAGACTCAACTTTGTAATTTTAATATTTGCAAACGGCTGAATTTTGGAAATATATGTCCTGAAACATTTAAATGCAAAAATGTCTATCGACCATGAGGCAACGCTGCTGGACCACACCAGTCAAACACTTGATCCATTTAGTTTTTTTTGGGAGACATGTTGCTAGCAAACCATTTCCCCATTTTTTTGTATCAGAAGTTTGTATTCCCTCTGCTATCGGCGGTACCAAGATGCGCATTGTCCTTTGGCATAATCTGACAATTCAAAGGATAATTCCAATAGAAATACCATAATGTTTGTGTTGATTAGTGTAAATAAACCCAACATAAACCAGTTGGCTGCCACTACACTGGGACAATGAAAAAATCGTCCTAGCTCTCCGTTCATTCAGCCGATCGAGGCCGTCAGTAAAAACTAGGAGCTTCGCCCCCTGTGGTTATATTGTTTGTGCGCGGGTCCCTGGCCCTGCCAGCGGCGGAGAAGCAGTTGCTGTACTATCCTTGTTCAAGCGAAACGTCGATTTTGGAATACTCAGTTTTAGACTTCTCACAATATCGTAAATTCCTATCAGAAATATTGACCGAAAATTATATGCGTCCTATCATAAAAGGGGTTAAAGTATTCCGTGGATATAGTGGTATTTTTAAACTAAACGTAAGTCGTTTGGGAATGACCCATCTAAATAAATTATAGCAAAGTTTCTTCAAGTCATGACGTTTTAAAGCAAATTGACGATAATTTTTTGCGCCGAATTTTTATGTGTAGCAAATAAAATTGTAAATTTTAAAGAGAAACCTACATGATCTAGGCCCCGTGTAATAAATTTCCTGTTAAGATAGTTCTCATATTAGAACAAATCGTAAAACCCAAGATATGCATTTTGACGGTTAATCAACCCCTTGATTTTACAGAGTGCCGCATATGACGAAAGGCTCATTTCTAAACCTCAATATCTCAAAAAAGTAGAATTAAGGCATGGACGCTTACACATACAAAAATGTTTAAAATCATAAGGAGAATCTCAAAATACAAAAATAAAAAGGATTTACCATAAAAAAATGTTTTAAGATTCTTTCACCTTTGGGCCACCCTGTATATCTTTTTTTAATTTATAATGCAACTTTTTTTAATTCCGTATAATAAGAAATCTATGGAACTCCGTCAGATCTTTGTATGTTGTCTATGTAGGTTTGTTCTTGTATGTACTTGAAAGAAACTGTCTGCTATATACAGGGTGGCGCATCGAAAACGAATACAGACGCATTTACTGGCAGCTCAGTTTTTTTTGGAAAAACGCTCAGACCCGTCGATTTTGTTTTCGAGGCTGACACAAGTTTGGCAAAAAATGACGTTAACACGTGCAGCCCCCTGGGCGGGGGTGACACCAACCCTAAAATCTTAAATGGAAAGCGGGGTCGACTGATACCTTATTTTAATAAATTTCTATTCCATTTTATCTACTATTACCTTATTCGACACACACAGAACATACAGTTACCGATCTTGAAGTTGGCGGGTGTCTTTTCCTGTACATCCTCTACACTATGAGAATGATTTGAAATCAAGCGCAACGCCCTCACCCCCTCATATCATACAAAATATCATCTCGCGCGACAGAATTCATCCATCGATGAAATATTCAAAACGCAATCACGCCGCACGAACTGCATCACTTCTGCACTTTATGTAGTACATATATTTTCAATATTCCCTTTCGTGGGGTGGCTAATCCTGCGTATCCCCCTACTCGTTACGCTTCTCAATCGGCGAAATATCCCTTTTACCCTTGTCACATATGAACCTCCGTGTCGGGGTTTCGTATGAGGTTTGGCGCAGCGCTCAGTTGCCTTTTAATCTACATAGCTTAAAAAATGACGTCAAGTATGTTGACGCTCCACCATCATCAGTTCATGAAGGGTTATGTGCGGCACAACTGATGTCACTTTGCTTATTACGTTTCCTTCATCAAGCGATAGTATAGGGTGACTATGGAAATTGAAAATAGTCATTTTGTGGTGGTCACCATATTAGATTTAGAAGGATGTCACGTTGCTTATTGCGTTTCTCTCATCAAACCCTTTTATTTGACACCCATATCATAACTGTGATTACGAAAACTGTAAATCGCCGTTTTGAAGCTGCCGCCATATTGGATTAAGCATGGCGTTGGAAACCGATAGTGTAGGGTGACTATGGAAATTGAAAATAGTCATTTTGTGATGGTCACCATATTAGATTTAGAAGGATGTCACGTTGCTTATTGCGTTTCTCTCATCAAACCCTTCTATTTGACACCCATATCATAACTGTGAGTAAGAAAACTGTAAATCGCCATTTTGGAGCTGCCGCCATATTGGATTAAGCATGGCGTCACTTTGCTTGATATACGAGTATTTCATCTGATACCCATAGTATAGGGGTAACTGTGGAAATTTAAATTCGTCATTTTGCCATGGCCGCCATATTGGACCTAGAAGGACGTCACGCCACGTTGCTTCTTGCGTTTCTCTCATCAAATCCTTTTATTTGATACCCATATCGTAGGGTGATTATGAAAAGTGTGAATCGCCATTTTGGGGTGGCCGCCATATTGGATTAAGCATAACGTCACTTTGCTTGTTATATTCACCTCATCAAGCCCTTTCATCTGATATCCATAGTGTAGGGTGACTGGGGAAATTTAAAATCGCCATTTTGCGGTGGTGGTCATATCGGATTTAGGACTGCACGATGCTTATTGCGTTTCTCTCATCAAACCCTTTTATTTGATATCCGTAATGAAAAGTGGGAATCGCCATTTTGGGAGAAGAGCGCCGTATTGGATTAAGCATGACGTAACTGTATTTCTCTCGTCAAGCCTTTTCATTTGATCTTCATATCATAAGGGTTACTATGGAAATGATCCATATTGGATTCAAAATGGCGGCAGTTCAGTTTGTATTGTCACGCGGATAAAATGTATTAAGATTACCTGGTTAGAAATTCAGTTCCAAGATTCGTCTCACACATACATATTTGTACTAACATTGGTTGGACTCTTATGTAGGCATAAATCAGAGGTCAGCATAACTGTCGGTGTGTGATAAAGGGCGAATATGCGGGAGCTAAAAATTCGCGTTCCAACAAACTCGGCAAATCGTTTCAGAGGATCAGCCTAGGGTTTCGCATGCCGAAAAAAAAATTCCGAGAAAAACAATTATTCGGCATGTAAGGGTGGGTCGCCTACCTACCTGGATAATACGGTTCTAAGGGTCTAAATCCCTGGAAATGGAGGTAATTCAAGCTTAAAAATTGAAGACTGTACGGGATGCGTGTAACTGTGGCCATCACCGAAAGTGTCAACGTAATGTTTCACTTTTCTGTGGAAACGGAAAATAAGCCGACGTCCCGCTAGTGATTAAACGCCTCTTTCAGGGATCACCACCATTTAATAGTCGATTTAGATGGTAAAATTGTAGTAGTAAGAGAAAAGGTAACACAGATACATATAGACATTATATTATACATAAATGCCAATACATACAGGGTGGCACATCGAAAACGAAACAGACGCATTTACTGGCAGTTCAGTTTTTGTTAAAGCGCTCAGACCCGTGTCTCTTGTTTTCGAGGGGGACACAAGTTGGGCAAAAAATCACGTTAGCACGTGCAGCTCCCTAAGCGGGGGTGACACCACCTCCAAAATCTTAAATGGAAAGGGGGGTCGAGTGATACATTATTTAAAAAAAAACTGAACTGCCAGTAAATGCGTCTGTTTCGGTTTCGATTGGCCACCCTGTATAGCTATTGTTGGCTGCTTGGTAAAACCTATAATAGAAGACGAGTTGATGTTTGAATGGAATATATATTTAGAAAATATATTGTATATGTAAAGGTAAAATGTCAAGGATCAAACGAAAATACATACAGAAGAATAATTGGCAAATCACTCGCATAATATTATTTTCCTTGATTTGGTTATTATGCTTCTGCTATTGTATAGCATTTTCAAAAATGAAAATGCCGGTTTCGTTAGAAGACAGATATGGTGTGAAAACTATATCCAGAATAACCCCTAAATGATTCGCAGAGTTTCTAACAGTTCTTTGTCTTGTCCGAAATAAATGTGTAAATTATTTTAGTACCCATAGCTCACGAGTCTTTCTTTACCAACAAATAAAGAACCCAAATCTCCTCATTTATCTTAATTAATGTTTTTCATACCTGATCCTTTGAAAGCAATATATAATTGAGTGTCATCGGCGTAATAGTGATATGAGACGTGTTTATAATTTTGTGCAGCTGGGAAGTGTATAGAGGTGTACAAGAGTGGACCTAAAACAGATCCCTGTGGTACACCTCGATAAACATTAGACACTTCGGATGATTCACCAAAAGATCATGGTTAATCTTATCAAAAGCCTTCGAGAAATCTAGTGATAGTATTTTGTTAGACTTGTAAGTCCATGATCGTCACAGAAATCTCTTCTCTCACGTCGGACAAGTCTGACATTCACAATTATTACTAATAGCGAGTCATAATATGAGTAGAAGCAATTACACGGAATATAATACATCTTACCGTAATAAATCATGATAATTGTCGCAATATATACAGAGTTGACAGATTGACGCGCGGTCATCAATGACCGTACGTATATGTATATTACCGGGTTGCAGTCCGCTTTACGAATTTGCATTGCAATGTTCGGCTGGCTGTTGGGTGGCAGGGCAGTGAGACGCTTGGTCTATCTATCATACTCGTTGACAGCCAGATCTAGTCTTGGTCCATCTCCCCTGGAGGCCCGCTAATCCCCAACATCCATCATCGTAATGTTGCTGTTCGCCGCTAGCCGACACCGTTGCCGGATGAACCAAACGGAATTCCCACAGAACAAACACAACAGCCTTCAGTTTTGCAACTTTCTTAAAAATATCCCACAAGTCATATTTCAGTAGTTGAGGGAGGCGTGTAGATGTTGGAGTAGTTGAATACGGGTGAGTAATTTAAAATAGCTATTTTTTGTCAGACTAACTTGTTAGTTGAGCCATGATTGCGCATTTGATATCACCTCGCATTTCGCAGGCGAACAAATCCGTGCAAAATCGCTGAGAAGACGTCTAAACTGAATCCAAATTCAAGATGAGATGTAAATAATAACAGTTAGCGCGTGATCGCTCGGTAACAGGTGGGGACAGCGCCTCTTATTGGTCAATTCGCCATTAAATTTGAAGCGGTCGCCTGGCGGAATAATGCGCGGGGCAGGGGCAGGGCAGGCAGAGTTGCATTCAGGCCACCGACCGTCGCGTGTATCAGTGCATGCTCGTGTTTTCGTATTCACCTTGCTTAGCGTAGCCCTGAATGCGGCCCTGTACGCCGTCCTTGCTTTTCGCAATCACGCATCCATTCTATCTTGGGTGTAAATACACTATAGTTCTATCTCCCGAGACGCGCGTGTGAGATAAAGATAACTGAATCAACTGGCCAGTTTACAGATTATTATTGTGATGTCTTCCTGGTTCTAGGTATGTAACCAATATACAATTGACATAAAGGTGTAGAGATGGGTCAGCGTAGATGTGTTGTGAGGTGAGATGAGGAAGAGCTACAGATTTCGTAGTTAAACATGGTATATAATACCCAACGATTTTATTTTTCTTCCAAAGAAGCCCCCCCAGGGGACGTAAGAATCCCCTAAATTTGAGAGAAAATCCCCAATAACGCAACCCTGCTCGCCGACGACGCTCAGCACAGAGGCACGGATCCGTTCGGGAGCGGGGGTGATCATACTTAGGATGGCAGCAGGCGCAAAAACGCAAATTTCCTATACCAGTACCGGAATTTGATATTTGTTTTCGATATTAGCGGAAAAGATAAGTGCATTTGTAACAAATAAACGTTTTTCTTATCAACGCTTTATATTCTCACCTAGCAAGTATACTAAGTGACATATAAATCCGAACACCCAGTTTAAATGGTTTTATTTTAATAAAATTTTGTATAAGTACTTAATGAAGCATAATAAGTAAATGATAAAAATTTCAAAAAGATTGCACTGCTTTAAAGCCCTTTGACCTTTAATAATGTGTGGATGCACCATGATGTGCTACGCATTCTCCAACGCGCCTAGGCATGCTTCTGATCAGGTGGTCAATGTCCTTCTGTGGTATCTCATTCCAGGCAACCACCAACTCCTCTCGAAGTGCTTCTAGAGTCTGAGGAGGACGTTGCAAATTGAGCAATCTCCTACCCATCATATCCCACACGTGCTCAATTGGGGATAAGTCGGGAGATCTTGGTGGCCATGGTAACAATGTGACATCATTATGTCGAAAGAAGTCTATTGTGACTCTTGCAACATGTGGTCGGGCATTATCTTGTTGGAAAGTTGGATCTGCCAGGGTGTCAAGATAGGGTAAAATATAGGGTTCTAGAACTTCGTGGATATAACGCTGCGCGTTCATGTTACCTCTGATGAAGATTAAAGGTGACCTGGAACCATACATAAGCTATAGCACCCCAAACCATAACTCCAACAGTGTGATGAACATGTGTTTCAACAAAAAACTGTGGATTCCTCCTTTCACCACGTCGCCTTCTAACCCTGGCACGACCATCGTGCATGCCTAAACAAAATCTAGACTCGTCATTAAAGACAGTACTGTTCCATTCCTGATCCCAGAGTGACCGTTGTCTGCACCACTCAAGGCGATTACGTCGGTGTTCTCGAGTTAAAGGGAGGACCCAGTGTGGCCGGTATGAAAACAAGCCAAAACTTCTCATTCGTCGGTAAACACTTCGCATGCCAATAGGTCTTCCGTGTTCTGCAAACCATTCATTTGCAATAGACCTGGTAGTGGAGAAACGGTCCCTTAAGGCCAATAATCTTAGGCGGCGATCTTCACGGTCTGTTGTTCTACGGCGGCGTCCAGTGCCCCTTGCTCTTTGCATACGGCTTTCTCGAAGCCATGCCTGACAACACCTAACCACAGTGTCTAGACTTCTTTGCACTCTAACTGCAATTGCCCGAAAAGAAAGTCCAGCTTCCCGAAGTCCCACTATACGGCCCCTATCAAACTCACTAAGTTGACGAAATCGTACAGGTCTCCGTACTCTAGGCATCGTAACCGATCGTAAAGGATGTCAAGAACCAAAATCCGCCAACGTTGATTCTTTACTGCGGCTGAAATATTCATTTTTAGAGCGTTAGTGAATTAAAAAAAAGCAGTATAAAAGCCGGAATGTCCAACTGATAAGGCTGAAAATTTTTTCACTTGTTATTTACAGAAAAATAAAACCATTTAAACTGGGTGTTCGGATTTATATGTCACTTAGTATATTACTGCCTGGGTGAGTAAGGCTGATCAATGCAACAGAATTCGTGGGCGGAACAGGTAAGTAGCCTTGTCTCTGTTAGTGTTTGGAATGTCAGATGCAAAATAAACGTGCAAAAATCAGGAGTTCCCGACTTGACTTGATTGACAAGCAGCTTGACTTGAAATCAAGCGATTGATATTAGCAATCTAATATCAAGTTAAATAGTTTTTTACTTGTCAAGTATTTGAAGATTCAAGTAGTCTTGATGTTACTTGATAATTTTTGCACTGACATAAAATGCAACACCCAGAATTATGTGTTACTTTAGACTTTTTAGAAGCATATTGCAGTGACCTACTCGATCTCTAGACCTTTCCTCATGAGACATGATGCGAAGAACGTTGCAAAATTCACCGAATCCTGCAAAGACATTAGAGGCTCTAGGAAACCAAATTCAGATGGCCTGCATTTCCTATGTCTTTTAGTATCTATACTTTCTTACACGTGCAAATGTTTTGACAATATCCCCTAAAGGTAGGCAACCTAAACTACTATCCCTCCATCAAGACGTGATTCTGGATCCGCGTCTGAATTTCAGTAGATGTGAATTGAAATTATATAGTTTCAGAATAAAAAAGTTTGTAGGCAACTCTAGATTAGCGACTTTCTCTGTTAGTGATGTTTGTCATAAAGTGCATTTGAACCAAATTCAGATGGCCTGCATTTCCTATGTCTTTATGTATACTTTCTTATAAGCGCAAATGTTTTGACAATATCCCCTAAATGTAGGCAACCTAAACTATTATCCCTCCATCAAGACGTGATTCTGGATCCGCGTCTGAATGTCAGTATATGTGAATTCAAATTATATAGCTTCAGAATAAAAAAGTTTGTAGGCAACCCTAGATTAGCGACTTTCTCTGTTAGTGATGTTTGTCATAAAGTGCATTTGAACCAAATTCAGATGGCCTGCATTTCCTATGTCTTTTAGTATACTTTCTTATAAGCGCAAATGTTTTGACAATATCCCCTAAAGGTAGGCAACCTAAACTACTATCCCTCCATCAAGACGTGATTCTGGATCCGCGTCTGAATGTCCGTATATGTGAATTCAAATCATATAGTTTCAGAATAAAAAGTTTGTAGGCAACCCTAGATTAGCGACTTTCTCTGTTAGTAAAGTGCATTTGAACCAAATTCAGATGGCCTGCATTTCCTATGTCTTTTAGTATACTTTCTTATAAGCGCAAATGTTTTGACAATATCCCCTAAATGTAGGCAACCTAAACTACTATCCCTCCATCAAGACGTGATTCTGGATCCGCGTCTGAATGTCCGTATATGTGAATTCAAATCATATAGTTTCAGAATAAAAAAGTTTGTAGGCACCCCTAGATTATCGACTTTCTCTGTTAGTGATGTTTGTCATAAAGTGCATTTGAGCCAAATTCAGATTGCCTGCATTTCCTATGTTTTTTATTCAAACAAAAAACGACGTGGTGTCTCCTCCTTTCCGCCTTCCACATTTTTTCCTACAGGTCAGAGGCCTTGCGAGGTGGCTTGGTGACAGATATTTTTATTCCACCGCTAAATTCATTAGTTTGTATTGTTTTGTATCTCTTTGTGGTGTCTAAAATATTTAACAATAAACTGCGATTATCTGTATCGAATGCTTTTTCCCGATAGACAAACAGCTAGAATTTTCTCCTCGAGGTTTTCGAAAATCATCACTTTAAAGTACTCCAAAAAAGACCCCATGAATACTGGGTTCGATTAACACGTTCTGCGCGTCACCGTGATGCGGCATCATCATCAGGATAAAATTTAAATTTCCATTACCAGTGTTTACCCCCGAGCGTGGCCTCTATCCTCACCCCCTTTCTTATCAGATAGGCGACATCATATTTCAGCCGTTCGCTTGGCAATGCTCAGCGAGCCCGATTTAAAATAAAACATGTGTGCGATATACATCGGTCGCCTCAACTAACGTACGGGGAGATCCCGAACGCAGATATCCGACTCGGGGGTAAGCGAGGGTGATTCGGACAGCTACGTAACCACCCACCCAGCAGACTTCAGAGGGTGCAACAGCCTAAATTTATTCGACTATTAATTAAATTATTCATTCCTTGATTTATTCAGTCGTTAAAACAGTGCATTCCGAAAATGTAGAGAAAGAACGATATCCCTCACGCATACTGGCGGGGAGGTAAATAGTTATTGCGCAAATTTTCCAAAATGAGGTATTGCGCTTTTTTGGGACCGGCGTTAGGCTATGTTGTGTCAATCCATTCGTTACGGAAGCAGACCAAAACAAGAAAGGTCAAATTAATAGTGTTACCCTGGTGCCAGGGGGGTGGTTGTAATGTTACTTCTGGGGTTCGAAGTGGTTGTTGATTTGGAGGATTAGGGCGCTGGGGGAAATGAAAAGATTGCCAATTTCCAGAGCTTGCCCAAAATCTATTTAACTATCTTTGATAAATCACATGAAGGGTGCTATTACAAAGTTTGCAAAAAACTCCCTACAGGATTTTCAAATATTCAGAATGATCACGGTAAGCTCAAAATTTCACTTTGCAACGGTTAATCGATCACCTAACAACAAATGAAAACGAACATTATTGACTTACCAAGTTTCCGGGGGTATGCATACCTCAGGATCACACCAGCTGTGAAGTTAGGATAAATAATTCATATTAAGTGAAATTAGCTGCTTAAGTATATAGATGCAGTTCGACGGGGTTTCAGCGCATGGCGTCTGTGGACATTGGCAACAGCTGAATCAGCTCCCTTCCTCAGGGGCAGCTTGGAACTCTCATTACAGGGCAGCGCGTGGAAAAGTCGTCAGGGCTTCATCTGAAGGTATTAGCAGTACTTTGGTGGAGAAAACGTAAGGTGAAGAAGACGAAAAATTGGAAGAAGATGAAAAAGGCCTGAAACAAAAATCCGGGTTCCATTTTAACGCAAGCCGAATTGCTTTCCTCTGTTGGAGTGTGGCCTAAAAGTGTCGGCTAGAACGCCGTAAAAGCGTCGAAGACTCCCGTCTCCCACATCCCCGTAGGATTATATGAGACATAAAAAGGGAGAACGCTTAGACTTTATTTGGCGTAAAGATCCGCAAAATGCGTGCTTCTCAACAGAGCTACGACCAAAAAGTGAAGTTTCTTCAACTTGGACACGGAACACAAAGTTCGAGAGGAGCAATGGAGCAATGGAACAACAGCGGACTGTTCCTGGACTGAAAGGACCGACCACTTGTCAAAATGTGACATTGAGATTAGTAAAGAAACGAAGACGTAAACAATTCTCAGATGAAGGGGCCTCAACCACAAAATGAGATAATAGGTGGAGAGTTACGTATAAACCATAGAGAAAATCTTCAGGTAGTTAAACTAGAAATATGTCTACCCTTGTTTAGTGTTTACGATTGCAGGGTCACGGCAGTTCCTACAAGGTTTGGACAAAGTTTAGGGCTGATCCCACGGACCACTAGGACTTGAGATTGTGAATCTAGTCTTGGTAACCGCTCACAGTGTACAATTTTCAGCTAATAAATCTTGAATTCTGAGGTAAGAGTATGATTTCAAATTAAAGCCGTAACAATAGACAAGCGACCTGTCATATTGATCTTTTCCAGCATTAACATACGAAGATCAACATGTCTCGAAATGAACCTTGTAAGACATGATCGCGATCATGGTAACACCTCCCGACACCTCCAACAAAGTGTTTTGATGAAATGTTTCTTTTAAGTAGGTATACCGATTCTCCGAGTATTGAGAACTAAAACAGGCACATTCACCTTTTTTGCAAATCAGGCAAACTACCTGCCTATCCAGTGTAGCAAAAGTCTTCGAAAAAGTTTTATCTACTACGAGCCCCTTCACACTTCAGTTGGCCCACTTCAAGATTTGTACCAAAATATGCCTTTATAAACTAAACATGATGTTCAAGTTCAACTTGAACTTCAACACCCCGAGTTTTTGTAAGGAAACATTTTTGGACCATAGTTTATGAAACAAACAAACATTAATTTTTCATGTAGAATCATACATATCATTGAGGAACATCCTGTATATGACATGTACATAACGAAAAATTGTCACCTTTTTTTACTCTTGTTTTATATTTAAAAAAATCCTATGAATTAAAAAGTCTCGGTTTCTGTAGCACTCGACAATCACAGATCAATTTGCACTATATAGATCAGATCTTGTAGCATAAACTTAACACTGCCAACCAATCCTGAAATTTCTAGCTTATGATAAGTTGGAGATTCCAACTACGCGAACAAAGCTCATTTCACCCTATTTTGCGAGAGTCGCAAAGCCATTAGCAAAATTGTTTTCGGCGTACCCGGTATCAGATCAAAAGCTCGACATGTAGCGCCGGTGAAGATGAAGAGAGTGAGAAGGAAAGAGAAATGGACGAGTGACTAGACAAAGTAGAGTACAGGATCTCGATGCGGATGCTTGCACACACGAGCTCGATTTTTCGGGGGGGGGGTGTGTTCCCCGCTCTGGTGGTTGTTTGTACATAGAGAATCTTGTCCCCGAATTAGTAACAGTTGGTAGATTCTACGTTATAAAGTTTACGTGTATGGCGTAGATCCCATGGTTCAAATACACCTTATGACAAACATCACTAACAGAGAAAGTCGCTAATCTAAGGTTGCCTACAAACTTTTTTATTCTGAAACTATATAATTTCAATTCACATCTACTGACATTCAGACGCGGATCCAGAATCACGTCTTGATGCAGGGATAGTAGTTTAGGTTGCCTACCTTTAGGGGTTATTGTCAAAACATTTGCGCTTATAAGAAAGTATACAATCTAAATTAAACTAAATGTGCATTCTGTTCCTACACTTATTATTTCCCTTCCCAATTATAAAATGCAACATCCAGAATTATTTATTGAATTATAAATACTTGTAAGCACATTTGCTAGTCGGTGTTGCGTTTTCTATGTCATTTAGTATAGCTTGCTGAACTTGTAATTGGTGGTCATTTTTATCCAGAGAAGTAATGAGTGATTTTTTGCTAGTATCTTTTTGGCAACACTGTTTTTGACAGATGACGCGTGAATCGTGTCTTGTGTCATTGTCAAACTTGTTCAGTTTGGTCTATAATTTAACCATAAATCGACTTACGAACGAGCAACGCTTGCAAATTATTGAATTATACTATCAAAATTCATGCTCGGTTAAGAGAGTGCATCGAGCACTGCTTCCAATTTATGGGAAATTGGCTGCCTAGATCGTGTGATTTAAGGCCGTTGGACTATTTCTTTTGGGGCCATGTTAAGACTAATATCTACAGGGATAAACCAGCAACGATTGACGCACTGGAAGCCAATATTGAAGCATTTATTCGTGAGATACCGGCCGATATGTTGGAGAAAGTGTGCCAAAATTGGTCCTTGCGCATGGGCCATCTAAGGCGGAGCCGCGGTCAACATTTACATGAAATAATCTTTAAACATTAAATTATAACGACCGTTCTATCGACTCAAATAAAGATTTAATCGTTTTTTCAAATGTTTTGTGTTTTTTTTTGAAAATCAAATCCTATACCTCTTAAAAAATCACCCGTTACCTTCTATCAATTTATAAGTCATTCCACATTGTAATATTATGTTTTTTGGGTGTTCCTTAATGATATGCGAATATTTAAGCGTCTGAATATATGTGAAAAATTGATGTTCCCCGTTCAATTTAAAACAAATGATCTCTCTTCAATTGTTTTCCTTTGATGCGCCATTTTTGAGTAAAAATATAAAAACCGTTCAATTGTCCGAGAAAACAAATGCAATAATAATTGCAGAATGCAATTTAGCAATAAATATCTACTTGCTCTCGGAACATGTCACTGGCTTTTGACATCTGACAAGTGTCCGTTATTCAAATCTGTTAGCTGTGACATATTTTTCATTATTTAGTTTTTACAATCTTGTTAATAACGGTGAATTATTCGAATGCAAAAATGGCCGAAATGCATTACGTATATGGCCTTGCCGACGGTGATGGTGAGCAAGTCAGACGGATTTATCACCAGAGATATCCCGATCGTGCTTTGCCAGATAGACGAACCTTTTCTAATATTCATCGTCGTCTTGTTGAAACTGGTTCTGTCCGAAAAGGCCACCACTTTATTGGTTCATTCTTCTTGACGGACAGAATTACCTCAATTGTCTTCAACAACACTTGCTTTTGTTGCTTGATGATGTTCCGTTAGTAATAACAAACAACATGCGATACATGCATGACAGTGCAGCATCACATTTCAGTGCAGCGGTTCGAAATTATTTAGAAACTGTTTATCCAAATCGTTGGTGGGCCCCAAGAATCGCCACCAAGGACCCCAGACCTCAACAGTTTAGATTTCTTTTTGTGGGAAATCAAAAGTTATTTTTATTCGGTAAAAAACCATGGGCGTACCATTTTTTCTAAAAAAATATCGAAGTCAATACCCCTAGTTTGAACTTGTACATGAGATCGAAAAAAGTACAAACGGGTAACTACCCAAACGTTAAATAATACAGGTATGATAATGTGTAAGATTCAGTGCAATTATTCGGATTATTTTTTATATAAAATTGATTTCTCCTTGAGTGCAGTCCAATAGTTTATTTAATTTATACATTTTTGATGTTAATTTTTTTTAAGGGTTGAAAACGATTGATTATTATTGTCTCGTGTATAATTCGTATCTTGGGCGGTATGATCAAAGGAGATGTCAAGATCCGACGCACCATAAAGATATAGCAGCACAGTAAGCTACTGCCCGCTGCAACATACGGGGAGATCTAGAAAGCTGATATACAAACAGGGAGGCAAGAAGCAAGGGTGATGTGGTGGGACAGCGTACTCCATCCGCCCCACAGATTACCGTGTTTGCAGCGCGGATTTACAGGCTATATCGCCAGATTTTTTGTGGATTTGTCAGCCTGCAGGCTCTGCGACTCTTCATCGCCTCGATGGTGAAATGTATTAACTAGACCAAGGGCGAGTAACTGCGTGGTGGATCTCAGAACTGAAGAGTTAATATTTGGTGTTAACGTTAAAGCTGATGTCATTGGATGTTGCAACTACTTTGGTCTTATAGTTTGATCTAGGAGGTTGCTACGTTCCAGCTTCACGAGTCCAGGTTTTCACGATATGTTAAGAATTGCCTGAAACACTTAGTCGGGAGAAGCAAGTTAACTCTGAGACTTGAAAAACACAAAAATGACTAATGCGTCAAAGTCAATGACTTTCAATTTTACTTCTCACGGCTACTGGAGAATCAAGAAGAATTTCGAAAATAACATATTTTCTTTGGATGGGGGCATGGAAAGTACCGTTCGGATTTTGGTTAAATTCCCACACTAGATAACTACAATGACAAGAACCTGAAAGCTTTGTAGTTTTTGAAAATCGGTCCAATGGTGGCGCCGTGAAAGCCAACAAATAAAAAAAGAATGGAAATCGCAGGAACATCAGTTCAAATCGTTCAGAGACTCCTGCTTATGGTCAGAAAATGTTTTGGGTGATTGAAATTTAGGGGTTGGAGGTTATGGGGGGTAGAGAGATGTAAATGTTGAAATCGGTCAGAAACCTTCAATCATTAAAAAGAGTATCTATTCAAACAAATTGCTGTTTTCGTATTTTACAAAGATGGTGAATGAGCAAGCAAAACTGATCGGGGGAGTGCCTATTCTTTGTCTCTTTAAAAGGGCCGATTTCACCAACGTTAATATTATGGACCAGTGGGAAAATACCTTATCGAAATGTAATTTGACAGAAG
This sequence comes from Acanthoscelides obtectus, assembly GCA_963669975.1. NCBI lineage: Eukaryota > Metazoa > Arthropoda > Insecta > Coleoptera > Chrysomelidae > Acanthoscelides > Acanthoscelides obtectus. The sequence continues at coordinate 4,602,448 of CAVLJG010000007.1, read as the reverse complement.
CTGTCAAAGGTCTCAGAATATCAGTGATTTCTATTAAAATATTGAATAAAATCGTGAAAATTTTACTGTATTATAAACAAGAGCACTTCTTGATTCCAACATGATGCTTTTGTGCAGAGAAAACAGGTCAACTTTCGTGTATTTTGATTTGTGTTATAAATTGACATTTAACAATCAGTTATTGATTTGACAAACTTGGTGAAACCCACCCTAAGACTATGCTAAGTGACATATAAATCCGAACACCCAGTTTAAATGGTTTTATTTTAATAAAAGTTGGTGAATTTATATTACTGTAAATAAGAAGTGAAAAAATTTTCAGCCTTATCAGTTGGACATTTCGGTTTTTCTACTGCTTTTTTTTCTTTACTAACGCTCTAAAAATGAATATTTCAGCCGCAGTAAAGAATCAACGTTGGCGGATTTTGGTTCTTGACATCCTTTACGATCGGTTACGATGCCTAGAGTACGGAGACCTGTACGATTTCGTCAACTTAGTGAGTTTGATAGGGACCGTATAGTGAGACTTCGAGAAGCTGGACTTTCTTTTCGAGCAATTGCAGAGAGAGTGCAAAGAAGTGTAGACACTGTGGTTAAGTGTTGTCAGGCATGGCTTCGAGAAGGCCGTACGCAAAGAGTAAGGGGCACTGGACGCCGCCGTAGAACAACAGACCGTGAAGATCGCCGCCTAAGATTATTGGCCTTAAGGGACCGTTTCTCCACTACCAGGTCCATTGCAAATGAATGGTTTGCAGAACACGGAAGACCTATTGGCATGCGAAGTGTTTACCGACGAATGAGAAGTTTTGGCTTGTTTTCATACCGGCCACACTGGGTCCTCCCTTTAACTCGAGAACACCGACGTAATCGCCTTGAGTGGTGCAGACAACGGTCACTCTGGGATCAAGAATGGAACAGTATTGTCTTTAGTGACGAGTCTCGATTTTGTTTAGGCATGCACGATGGTCGTGCCAGGGTTAGAAGGCGACGTGGTGAAAGGAGGAATCCACAGTTTTTTGTTGAAAGACATGTTCATCACACTGTTGGAGTTATGGTTTGGGGTGCTATAGCTTATGGTTCCAGGTCACCTTTAATCTTCATCAGAGGTAACACGAACGCGCAGCGTTATATCCACGAAGTTCTAGAACCCCATCTTTTACCCTATCTTGACACCCTGGCAGATCCAACTTTCCAACAAGATAATGCCCGACCACACGTTGCAAGAGTCACAATAGACTTCTTTCAACATAATGATGTTACATTGTTACCATGGCCACCGCTCAATTTGCAACGTCCTCCTCAGACTCTAGAAGCACTTCGAGAGGAGTTGGTGGTTGCCTGGAATGAGATACCACAGGAGGACATTGACCAACTGATCAGAAGCATGCCTAGGCGCGTTGGAGAATGCGTAGCACATCAGGGTGCATCCACACATTATTAAAGATCAAAGGGCTTTAAAGCAGTGCAGTCATTTTGAAATTTGTATCATTTACTTATTATGCTTCATTCAGTACTTATACAAAATTTTATTAAAATAAAACCATTTAAACTGGGTGTTCGGATTTATATGTCACTTAGTATATTTCTAAGAGGAGCTAATTTATCCCTCTTTCGATTTCGCAGCTAGAATTACAACACATAGCTCCCAATTTATAAAAAGTTGAATTATAACCCCCCCCCGCTTGTCTTGGCAAATAAAAGAAAATGTATTGACAGAATCTTCTTTTTTGGCCAGTATATTGTCACTGTACTGAAGAATATTTACCCTTATAAATTAAAAGAAGATTCTGTCCGGTAGACAAATTCCATATGCTTAGTGCCTGGTACTTTCATATGGTATCTTGCGGCCCTAATACATATATAACCAATTGACGAAATACATGTGTGGTTCAAACTATTGGCCTTCATTTTTTAGACGTATTGTACCGCAAAGTGGCGCTTAAGTGCGTTCGCGTACACAAGCAAGTGCCGCACGAAACGATCATAAAGCACCGACACAATGAAAAATTGCCCTCCGGACTATTAGCGTGCGTGCAAATGACAGAGTGGGGGCGAGAGGTGTCATATAACGAATTTATGTAATTTAATCGAAAAATGATAGCTTCGCTAGTAGCGGCGGCGGGTATATTAGTGACATAACGGATGGCCGTTTAATGTGTAATACACTTTCCAAATTAATAGCGTGAGATGCGATAGACACGCAACGCTACTATTTCTGCGCTGTTTTGTTTTATAGTCTGGTCAGGGATTGAAAGGATCGGTGTGAGGACGCGCTTACTGGAAAATTGTCAGTGTATTCAGGGTGTTTCAGTTTATTATTGCATAACTTCAAGATTTGATAGAACTTTTAAAAAATTAATGCATAAAGTCTATATAAACATGGGTCGAAAAATGCGTGGCTTCCGAAATACGGGGTGTTTAAATTTACTTTCTAAAATAGTTTTTTTTAAATATTTCGAACAATATTTGATGTATAACGGTGAAAATTGGTATACAAGGGTTTTTTGGTACGACAAAACGAATCATGGCCATAGTTTTACTGTAGCCGCTAGAGGGCGCTCTCTACTGTACCTGTAGTGTATTAAAATGAACGAAAATTTTTTCTTAGTGCAATTTTTTGCTTTTTGAATAAAAAAAATGATGCTTCGCACTTTTCAACATAAAAAAGCTCTCTTGTGAATTTTCGTTATAGTTAGCCGTTTTTGAGATATTTCGATTTTTAAGGTTCGATGCATTTTTAATTATTTATGGGAAAATAATATTTTTTTTACATATTCGATTTGGGCATTACAAGTAATTAAGATGATCGTTTAGATTGTGTTTTTAAACACAGTAATAATTCCTAACTCCAAATAAACACAAAAAAACAGAATATTAATTTGTTTAATCTTCCAATATTATTTTTAACAAATTAAATTAATTATTTACAACTAAAATGCTATTGGATAGTTAGGACAAACATACAAAATCTAAAGTAGTTGCTCGAAATGTAAACCCAATTGTTCAATACAAAATCCACATCTACGAATGATCGAGCGTCGTATACCATTATTCAAATAAGGCCTTATTTCATCACATGCATTCCTGATTCTGTCTATTGGCATATCTCTTGTGGTTACGGGAGTCTGGTACACTTTTTCTTTTAGAAATCCCCACACAAAGAAATTTAATGGATTTAGGTCAGGGGATCGTGGAGGCCAGGCGACTGGTCCTCCACGGCCGATCCATCTTTCTGGATAATTTTCGTCCAGCCAGTTTCTGACTATTCTCGAATAATGAGATGGACAACCATCAAGCTGGAACCAAGCCAATCTTCTTAAATCTAACATAACATCATCCCACATATTTGCATGTTCAGCCTTTAAAACTTCCAAGAAGGTCGCAGCATTTAACCTTGCAGGCAGAAGGTAGTGTCCAAATAGTCGATTACGGTAGATACCAATCCACACGTTCACACTAAATTCATGCTGAAAATTTCTTTCCCGAACTGCATGCGGATTTTCATGCGACCAAATATGTGGATTATGAAAATTTACCACTCCACGTCTAGTGAAGCGTGACTCATCGGTCCATAAAACGTTACTTAAAAACTCCCTATTATTATCAGTTCTATCAAGAATCCACTGACAAAATGTGATTCTTCGTTCTCCGTCCCCTGGCTGTAGTCCTTGCACAGGTTGCAAATGGTAAGGACGTCTATGGTCATTTCTAAGAACATGGTGAACAGGGCTTGCTGAAATTCCCAGGGCACCAGAAACTCTCCTAACACTTGTGGTCGGATCTCTATCAAACTCACGCAGAATTATACGGGTAAATCTGCCCTGACGAACATTTATGTTTTGATCCCTTTGGAGATTCCCAAAACCATTTTCAATTATTTGGCGATGCACTCTTACAAATACTGAGCGAGTTGGATGTCGTCTGTTTGGAAATCTTCGTGCGTATTCTCTGTCTGCTTCTGCTGCGTTTCCATTTACAAAGCCATACACAAAATGAATATCCGCTAACTCTTGATTGGAGAATAAAAATGGCATTTTTATAAGAATTACAAAAAAAACAGGTAAAAGATACTAAATTTCGTGCATTCACAATGGCAAAAAAACGTTTCAGGTTTCAACAGACAACAAAACTAACTGTCAACTAATTGACGTTTAACCTTATTCTGCTTTCAATTTCAAAAATATTTGCAGGCAAAGCCTGCTTCTAAAAATTATCGAGATACTGACTTTTTAACGTTATTTTATCATCAATAATTAAAAATGCATCGAACCTTAAAAATCGAAATATCTCAAAAACGGCTATTTATAACGAAAATTCACAAGAGAGCTTTTTTATGTTGAAAAGTGCGAAGAATCAGTTTTTTTATTCAAAGAGCAAAAAGTTGCACTAAGAAAAAATTTTCGGTCATTTTAATACACTACAGGTACAGTAGAGAGCGCCCTCTAGCGGCTACAGTAAAACTATGCCCATGGTTCGTTTTGTCCGACCAAAAAACCCTTGTATATCAATTTTCACTGTTATATATCAAATATTGTTCGAAATATTTAAAAAAAACTATTTTAGAAAGTAAATTTAAACACCATGTATTTCGGAAGCCACCCATGTTTATATAGACTTTATGCATTAATTTTAAAAGTTCTATCGAATCTTAAAGTTATGCAACAATAAACTGAAACACCCTGTACACGAGCAGAATTGAATTTGACAGATGCTTTTTATATTATCAGTTAAATAAAAGCTCGGTTTTAAAAGCGTTTTTTTTTCATTTTATTCACTTCTTCGACGACCCAGCTTCAAGCCAAATGCCTATTTCACTTCCAAAAAATCCCACTTTTTTAATTTTTTTACGCATAGCATTTTATAAATTTTAACTACCGCTACTTTATCGATAAAACTGTATCTGAAGTCTTAAGAAGACATTGGTTTTTGACAGGAATTGTGTACGTTTTAACGATATCAGCACTATTAAAATACTTTACTTACACTAGATTGAAATTCGAGTATGCCAGCATTATATGGAATCCATATTATGAGGTGGAACGAGTTCAGCAAACATTTCTTTAATTTTCTTTACTTCAAGTTGACGGCATTTATTCCGAAAGGGGAATCAATAATTATGAACTATGTAGTAGATTTGTTCAAATCATAGACAATTTACGACGGCCTTGTTTTTATTTGAATTGCTGCATGATAAGTTGATTGTTCTGATGTTCTGGGACCGGTTGCTCTTGTTGTGCCTCTGCATATTTATCTCGGCGTAATGCGACATCCAAGCTACCTAAAGCTAAGGCTAATATTTTATTTTATGTTATGTGTGATGAATTAAACCGTATGTCCAGCCATTGTGATGTATTTGTCTGTACACTGAATGAGTTTATCAGAACAGCAAGGAGGTTATGGAACTAATTTAAACACAGCCAACTCACATGGGTAATTCTAATTCTTCATTACCCTGACACTTTGTTCCGCCCCTGAGTCTGATACAGCATTTCGATTAATATGAGAGAAAACACATGGTATCTTCGATGCAGGCAGGGAGAAATATTCGGAGGGTGTCGGAGGGGGTGGTAGCCTTAATATCCAGATACCTGGGCTGTTTATCACTGCCTGATTCAGCTCGATTTATTACGAAAGTCCCACAAAATTGCCGCCCCATCCAAAGCTAGGCTACTGCCGCTTCCCACTTTCCGCTCGAACGGTTTCTTAAATTTTCCTTCGCGAGAATATGCAGCGCTGCTGGGTTGCTTATTCCACGCCATCGAAAATAATAGTACGGGGCCGTTGTCGCGCTTTAATTGATATTGAACCCGCTTATGAAAAAAATAAGTGAAAGATATTGGTAAAGCATTGTTGTGTTTTAAGCTGTTAATAAAGAAATTTTGAACTACTATTTTTCCGATATATTTTCCATTGTCGAATGCGTGTGGACTTATTACATGGGCCTGTTTGGCCGACTTGATCCCTTCAATTTTTTGTTATACAAGTTTGTAGTTTACTTTTTCTAAGAAGAGTTAATTTATTCCGTACATGATCACTAATATCATCTCTTGAAGAAAACAGTAATCCCACATATTCTGATTTGAGACCAATTAGCATCCTACCTGCGCTAACTAAATTATTGGAGAAATAAATATCTATCGGAGTCTCAAATATTACCATCAATACAACGTGGTCTCCGGAAGGGCTACAATACTGCAGGTTTGAACTACTATTTTTCCGATATATTTTCCATTGTCGAATGGGTGTGGACTTATTACATGGGCCTGTTTGGCCGACTTGATCCCTTCAATTTTTGTTATACAAGTTTGTAGTTTACTTTTTTCTAAGAAGAGTTAATTTATTCCGTACATGATCACTAATATCATCTCTTGAAGAAAACAGTAATCCCACATAATATTCTGGTTTGAGACCAATTAGCATCCTACCTGCGCTAACTAAATTATTGGAGAAATAAATATCTATCGGAGTCTCAAATATTACCATCAATACAGCGTGGTTTCCGGGAGGGCTACAACACTGCATGTGCATTGTTGGAGCTGACAGACAATATTGTTAGAACGTGGGATCAGCAACACCAGCACTTCTTCACTTTAGTAAGGCATTTCTGAATAATCGTGTATGCTACTTGCGAAATGTAAATTTTAATCGCTCTCAAACAGCTACCATTGATATATTCGTCGCCCAAATCTGCCATTTCATCTGGAGTACCCCAAGGTTCTGTACTCGGACCATTATTATTTAATTTATATACATACATTCGTTGAACATTGTGGAATTCAGTTTTTTGCTGGTGACTATCAAATCTAGTCGCAACACTCAACTCGCTAAATATGAAATCGACGAAGGTATAAAATCAATTCATGCATGTGTAAAAAATCATAACCTTAAACTAAACCCTTCAAAATCAAAAGTGATTATTTTTTCAGCTAAACGTTCCAGGCATCATGTTAAAAACAACTTTAACGATAGTTTAGATGGTGTAACTATTGAAATTAATGAAGTAGTCAGAAACTTGAGAATTCTTTTTGTCGCGTGTGATTATCAAACTAAAATAACTCTTATGCGAATCATTAGTTATGTCCAAAATTACTCAGTGATATAGTTTACAATCAATTTTTAGATAAAATATATCTTTTCACGTTTACAGAAAATCTAAATTCATGCTGCAGACTAATAAGTAATTTGAGAAAATACATAAAACGGAATTTCTATTGATGATCAAGCAGCAAGCGGCACCCTCAGAATCGTTGACCAAGCGGCTTCCCAAAATCGTGGGGCAAGCGGCAAGGGACCCCTAAATCGTCGGGCAAGCGGCACCCCCAAAATCGTGGGGCAAGCGGCAAGCGACCCCATAAGTTGTGGAGCAAGCGGCACCTTCAAAATCTGGGGCAAGCGGCCTGCAACCCCTAAATCGTCAGGTAAGCAGCACCCTCAAAATCGTGGGGCAAGCGGTAAGCGGAACACCCAAAATCGTTTAAAAAGCGGTAAGCGGTCCCCCAAAATCGTGGGGCAAGCGGCAAGCGACCCTATAAATCGTGGGGCAAGCGGCACTCTCAAAATCGTGCGGCACGCGGCAAGCGGAACACCCAAAATCGTTGGAAAAGCGGTAAGCGGTCGCCCAAAATCGTGAGGCAAGCGACACCTCAAAATCGTGGGGCAGGCGGCAAACGGCCCCTAAATCGTCAGGTAAGCAGCACCCTCAAAATCGAGTGACAAGCGGCAAGCGGAAGTCCCAAAATTGTAGGAAAAGCGGTAAGCGGTCCCCCAAAATCGTGGGGCAACCGGCACCTCCTAAATTGTGGGGCAAGCGGCAAGCGACCCCATAAAACGTGGGGCAAGCGGCACTCCCAAAATCGTGGGGCAGGCGGCAATCGGAACACCCAAAATCGTTGAAAAAGCGGTAAGCAGTCGCCCAAAAACCTTGAGGCAAGTGACATCCCAAAATCGTGGGGCAAGCGGCACCCTCAAAATCGTGGGGCAGGCGGCAAACGGCCCCTAAATCGTTAGGTAATCAGCATCCTCAAAATCGTGTGGCAAGCGGCAAGCGAAAGACCCAAAATCGTTGGAAAAGCGGTAAGCTGTCGCCCAAAATCGTGAGGCAAACTGCACTCTCTAAATCGTGGGGCAAGCAGCACCCTCAAAATCGTGGGACAAGCGGCAAGCGGCACCCCCAAAATTGGAAGTGGCAATCAACCCCATAAATCGTGGGGCAAGCTGCACTCCCAAAATCGTGGGGCAAGCAGCACCCTCAAAATCGTGGGGCAAGCAGCAAGCAGCACCCCCTAAATCGTGGGGCAAGCGGCACCCCCAAAATCGTGGGGCAAGCGACACCCTCAAAATCGTGGGGCAGGCGGCAAACGGCCCCTAAATCGACAGGTAAGTAGCTCCCTCAAAATCATGTGGCAAGCGGCAAACGGAAGACCCAAAATCGTTGGAAAAGCGGTAAGTGGTCCCCCAAAATCATGGGGCAAGCGGCACTCCCAAAATTGGGGAACAAGCGGCAAGCAACCTCATAAGTCGTGGGGCACGTGGCACTCCCGAAATCGTAGGGCAAGCAGCACCCTCAAAATCGTGGGACAAGCGGCACCCCCAAAATCGTGAGGCTAGCGGCAAGCGGCACCCCCAAAATCGTAAGGCCAGCGGCAAGCGGCACCTCCAAAATCGTTGGTCAAGGGGCAAGCGGCCCCCCAAAATCGTGGGACAAGCGGTACCCCCAAAATCGTGGGCACACGATTTGTGGATCAACTAGTTTAAGCTTACCTCACGGTTTGAGGAGTGGCTAGTTGTTAATGGAACAGCAGCTTGCTGTATCGAAGTTCAGGCTGCTTTTACAAAATATAATCAGCATCTAACAGTATTAAATAATATAGTTTTTTTTCTCTATACTATATACACCATGTTAGAACTAAGGCATCCTTATTCCAAATTCAAATTCAATTAAAAAAAATTCCATTAGGTACGAAATTATCAATTCCAATCAATTGCTGTGCGAGCTAAATCTCCTCAACTATAACCTCTCCGTTGGAAAATACGGCAATTAAGCGGTGAGTTATGGCGGCGTGAGACGCTCGCCTTTTGTTTTTGGGTAAAAAATTAGATTTCCCGCGACGTCGACGGCAACGCCAACGTCGACGACGAGGAAAACCAAGGAGGCTGCGAGGCTGTTATTTACGACCGAAGGTAGTTACGGTTTTGTAAACGACGTTTAGATTAGTTCCGAAGAAACGAAGTGAAAATGGGGACAGCGGGGAGCGAACAGCTATATTGGGTGGACGGCTAGTGAATATTGTTGCAGGGAAAGCTGCTATCATAGGTATTAATAGAAAATAAAAAAATGGTATCGTGTACGTCAAAATGATTCAAATGACATGAAACACATCAGAGTGATCGTTCCAATGAAGCCGACTATGCCACCAGCATTAACACAAGTCTAAATAATTGGATTACCCAATCTTTTCCAATCTCATTGCATCGCTATAATTCAAACACAATCTTTCACGTTGTTAAAACCACCCTCCGGTATCATTTTATGAATCTAAACAGCGCCGTCTGCTTCACTGTGGAGATTGCCGAGCATATCCATACTGGCGTTCACCCCCTAATATACTCGGATCCACTGAACATTTTCGCGGGCGGCTATGCAGGATATCGCACGTAATCTCCACCTGGGCGAAATTTAAGGAGCTCTTCCCGACCGGGGTGGCTAAATTGCCACTGAAAATAATCACCCTATTATTCCCCGACTGTCCCGCGAGTGTAGGGTGTGTCTGTTGACACGGCTGTTAAGTAGATATCCCCGAGGAATCGGAATATGGTGCGTGAGTAACTATATCCCGATAGGCCAGATTCAGATTAGAGTCGGGATTAGGCCAGTAAAAATACGTACGGTGATAAACTTAACATATTGTAGCTGTATTGGCGATGCATAGAGAGTTAAGACGGAGACTCGACGTTTCACAATGCCGTTAGTGTACTTCATGTGAAAATTTTGTGGTTCTATAGATATAACAAAAATATACATAGAATCCTACGGGAAAATTTGATAAACGATAAGAAAAGTAAACAACAAACGCTAAGATTTTACTCCGCAGTAGTCGAGAATATCAAAAAATCCGTTACAAATGAATAACTCAACTTTGGGTATACACGGTGTAAACGTTATGCTAGTCATTATTGAAGGTAATAGGATATCAAAAAGGGAGTCAAAAAGTTCATATGACCTATATATTTTTGTCTAAATGGCTTTATAGTTTAGTGTTTTAGGTGTATATCGACCACAATCACCACAATCTTACTAATTTTCATAATCTAATCTGAAACATTTTTAAATTGGGTAATTAACAAATAAATGGCATTAAGTTTTTCTAAGTTAAGCCAAAATTTCATTACATTAAAGGTTTATAGCACGCATGACAACACCGCGTCGTCATCACTCTTATCGATCCGGCAATCGATCGCAAACGGTAACAGTGGTTAGTTATCGGGCATCGGGCGTGTTTTGATTTTGTTCGCGTAGTGTACCGAGATACAGGAAGTGTTCAGCCTACTAATACTCGCACTTCGGACAGGTTACAGTAGAGCAGGAAGAACAAATTTTAAATATTATGGAAATCAATGCAGATGTCAGCATTCGGGAATTAGGCCGCCGCGGAGAACTATCGCATACCATAGTCCAAAGACTATCCTCGCAGAGTAAAGTTCTGTCAGTGGTTTTTGCACAAAAACATTGAAAATCCGGATTTTTTAAAAACATTCTAGCGACGTACAAATGTACTTTTATGCGAGACGGGATATTAATTATATAATATTCACCCGTGGGCCCAAGAGATTCCTTATACCATTCGTGACGGTCATTTCCACCAACGCTTTAAAATAAATATTTGGGCGGGTATTCTTGACGATCAGGTAATTGTCCCTTTCGAGTTACCCCCAAAGCTGTCAGGAGAAGGATACCTTAGCTTTCTAGCCAATAACCTACCAGAACTTTTGGAACAGACCTTAGACAACATGCCATTACAACGGAGACAGAATTTGTGGTTTCTTCATGACGGGGCACCATTAAATAAATAAATAAATAAAAACACCTTTATTTTAAACTCGGCGAAGGCCAGCTATGCTGTTAACTTAATCGAGGATGTAAAAAGTAACAACAAGCCAAAAAGAAAAGAAATATGACAAGAAACAAGTTTTACATTACATTAATTTTAGAATATCACATAACAACAATGAACAATAATAACTACAGATGTACGTATACACAGAAGCAGTTGTTTCAGTTTTCGTTTGAACATAGGTATTAGGAGACATATCAAATTGACCTATATTGTATTGGTTTAGAAGTTTGACTGATGTATAGAAAAATGAGCTTTGTTATTGTAGGTATTTCATAAAGTAACATTAAAGCGTGTTGCACGAGAGTGAATCAGATTTCTACGAGTTAATTTTCCAATCAGATATGGAGGGCTTTTAGGTTTAATCAATTTAAGAAGAAAGCAAGCAAAATGCAGCTTTTCTCGATTGGAAACATTCAACCATTTCAGTTCGGAAAGTTTATGACTGACATGATCGTGACGTCTAAGCTGGTAAATAAGTCGTATGCAAGAATTCTGCACTTTAGTAAATACATCTAAGCAAGGACCATACACAAAGTTGCAATAGTTAAGGGGACACAAGACCAGTGCTTCGCAGAGAACCTTTTTTAACTTAAAACTAAGAATATCTTTACTTTTGTAAATATTGCGAAGATTAAAATAGGCTTTTTGTAGAAGCCCAGACACATGACTTCGGAATCTAAGCTTGTTATCAAAGATAACGCCCAAATTTTTATATTCCTCAACAACCGGTATTGCCACACCATCCATTGCTATCACCAAGTTTACAGACGCACAATCTTTAGCTGGCCCAAAGTAGATTATGGCTGATTTATCAGGATTTCAAGCCATGATTAAAAGAGTATTTAAAAACTGAATCCAAACATTCGTTTAGCCTCCTAGCCGCTTCAGCTGCGTCCGACTTAGCAAAAGAAAGCTGAATCGTCAGCGTATCTATGATTGTTTATACCACCAAAGCACTCCGACATATCAGCAGTAAAACTGATAAAAAATAAAGGACCCAAAAGTGATCCCTGAGGAACTCCTCTATCCACGTTCAAGGGTATTGATTTAAGCCCATCAATTGAGACCGACTGCGATTTGTCGTCCAAATAACTACGAATAAGTTGAATCGTCTTAAGTTTAAATCCATAGTAGAAAAGTTTTGCACACAGCAATGCATGGTTCAGGGTATCGAAGGCCTCGCTAAAGTCCGACAACACCAATGCCGAAGTTTCACCCGTGTCCGCAGCCAAAAGAATGTCATCTAGAACCATCAACAGTGCCGTGGTAGTACCAAACCCTTTACGGAATCCAGACTGCAACTTGGGTAATAAATTATTATCTGTGAAATAAGTAATGATTTTCATATAAATACTTTAGACAGCACTGGTAGTATACTAATTGGTCGCGAATCAGAGACATCCTTAGGGCTGCTAATTTTAGGCAGCGGCAAGACCACAGCCGTTCTCCATTGCGCAGGAAAAATGCCCTTTTGTATGCAGGAATTAAATAGGTTAACAAGCACGGGTAAGATCGTTGGACAACACAACCTCGCCATGTCAAGGCTAATTCCGTCTGCAACAGAGGCGTTTGACCCAATCTACGATGTTGCCCAGAAAACGTCATCCTCACTAACGAGTTTCAGTTCAAATTCTGCGGTTGTACATTTGGAATTAAGATATTTAGAAATAGTATTCGTATGGACAGTGCTAGGTATTTGTCGCACCGAGTCGATAAAATATTGATTAATCAAATTTGGGTTTTTAAGATGGTTAGAAATTTCTATATTTTTTTTAGATCTGTTATAGATATTAAGTTGGTCTAGGGTTTTCCACATGTCTTTGGATTTTTTAGTACGACTGCAAGCAACCTCATAAATCGTGGGGCAAGCGGCACTCCCAAAATCGTGGGGAAGCAGCACCCTCAAAATCGTGGGGCAAGCGGCAAGCGGCACCCCCAAAATCGTGAGGCAAGCGACACCCTCAAAATCGTGAGGCAAGCGGCACCTCCAAAATCGTTGGGCAAGGGGCACCTCTAAAATCGTTGGGCAAGGGGCAAGCAGCAAGCGGTCCCCCAAAATCGTGGGGCAAGCGGCAAGCGGCACGCCCAAAATCGTGAGGCAAGCGGCACCCCCAAAATCGTGAGGCAAGCGGCACCTCCAAAATCGTTGGGCAAGGGGCAAGCAGCAAGCGGCCCACAAAATCGTGGGGCAAGCGGCAAGCGGCACCCCCAAAATCGTGAGGCAAGCGGCACCTCCAAAATCGTTGGGCAAGGGGCAAGCAGCAAGCGGTCTCCCAAAATCGTGGGGCAAGCAGCACTCACAAAATCGTGGAGCAAGTGGCACCGCCAAAATCGTGGGACAAGCGGTACCCACAAAATCGTGGGGGTAGGCAGTACCATCAAAATCGTGGGACAAGCGGCAAGCGGCACTCCCCTCGGTTCCCTCCCTCTACATAGGGCACACGATTTGTGGATTTTAGATCTGTTATAGATATTAAGTTGGTCTAGGGTTTTCCACATGTCTTTGGATTTTTTAGTACCACTGCAAGCAACCTGATAAATTGTGGGGCAAGCGGCACTCCCAAAATCGTGGGGAAGCAGCACCCTCAAAATCGTGGGACAAGCGGCAACCGGCACCCCCAAAATCGTGAGGCAAGCGGCACCCCCAAAATCGTGAGGCAAGCGGCACCTCCAAAATCGTTGGGCAAGGGGCAAGCGGCACCTCCAAAATCGTTGGGCAAGGGGCAAGCAGCAAGCGGCACCCTCAAAATCGTGTAGCAAGTAGCACCCTCAAAAGCGACCCCATAAATCGTGGGGCAAGCGGCACTCCCAAAATCGTGGGGTAAGCAGCATCCTCAAAATCGTGGGCCAAGCGCTAAGCGGAACACCCAAAATCGTTGGAAAAGCGGTAAGCGGTCCCCCAAAATCATTGAGCAAGCAGCACCCCAAAAATCGTGGGGCAAGCGGCACCCCCAAAATCGTGAGGCCAGCGGCAAGCGGCACCTCGAAAATCGTTGGGCAAGGGGCACTTACAAAATCGTGGAGCAAGTGGCACCCCCAAAATCGTGGGACAAGCGGTACCCCCAAAATCGTGGGGGTAGGCAGTACCCTCAAAATCGTGGGACAAGCGGCAAGCGGCACTCCCCTCGGTTCCCTCCCTCTACATAGGGCACACCATTTGTGGATCAACTAGTTTAAGCTTACCTGACGGTGTGAGGAATGGCTAGTTGTTAATGGAACAGCAGCTTGCTGTATCGAAGATGGTTAGGAATTTCTATATATTTTTTTTAGATCTGTTATAGATACTAAGTTGTCTAGGGTTTTCCACATGTCTTTGGATTTTTCAGTACGACTGACAAAATCAATATAAGCTCTCTTTCCTTGTCGAACAGCTGACTTAAAAAAATTCCTCATTTCTTTGTAGGATGCCCAATCCCGTAAATTTTTAGTACGTTTGTATTTAGAGAAAAGATAGTTACGGCGATTCTTCATCGCACGCAACGCATTAGTAAACTACGGGGAAGGTGGCCTGGTAACTATTTTGTCACATATTGGCGCATGAGAATCAAAAAGAGTCGATATCATATCTGAGAGAATTGCAGTCTTCCGGTTAACATTACCACAGTCTACAACCTACCGCTAAGGGCAGTTTATAAGATCTTGTTTGAAGCTATAAATGTCAAGGTGACCTAGAGTAAGAAGAAACTGGGTTCTTCGTAATGAAGCTTGTTTGGAAAGTGGAGAGCGACATTTTGAACACCTTCTTTGAATACAAAAAAGTGCAGTGTGGGTTTTAAAAAGAAAAACGATGTATGTATCAAAATTGTGTTCCCTATTAATAAATGGATTTTTTTTGATACGTTCAATAAACTTTCACACACCAGGTGAAGCGTTGAGACATTTCACCCCGGAAAAAGTAATAATCTAAAAGAATAACCTAACAATTGCAGACTTAATAATAATTGTAATTATTATAAAGAGCAGAAACAAAACTATCGTAAGCTTTTCTCATGCGATTTGGGTGTTTGCTATATCTGGAAATGCAGATGCAACAATTGTGGATGACTTTTTAAACTGTTCGACGGTAATGAACGGAACATCATAGATGTTACAAGTACGAGCTTGCTATCATTAAGATCAGATCTCCTAACAAGTTTAGTATAATAAGCGGGTAGCTCGGTTTTGTTAATAACAATAACAATAATTCTTTACTCAAGGAATCATCAAGCGATTAGAAAAAGAAATAAAAACTGGTACAACGTACAAACATCAAATTAAGGATCGATACTAGGATAGAAAGATATAAGCTTTTGAAATAAACGAGAAACTCGTCAATATTGTAAAAGCAGCTCTCCAGTAAAATATCTTTTACCTTTTTTTTTAAAGCTGCAAGACGGCTGATAGTGAATTTTGAAAATTAAACTTATGATCCTTTTTTGGAGGATAAAAACGTGTTTAACACACAAGAAAACACAATATGAAATAGCAGAGTATCCTAACGCGTAATAAAAAAATTCATCAAGTCTTCTGTATCTAAGGTATTGTTTGAAGAATTTATCACGAAATAACGTTTAACAAGCTTTGCGCATACTGAATCGGCATTTGAACTCTCTCACGAACCGAACAACACGCTGACGGCGCGTCATCCATATACACATTATCCAATTCAGTATCATTTATCAAAGAGGGGAAAGAAGAGGAGGTGCGATAGGAGGCGGATTTGTTAATAGGAATTACCGGGCGACATCGGTTGTTCGTTGGGTAAGATGCTCGCGTTATCACGAACCGCCGGTTCGACGCACAAGTGGACAGATTGGTAAATTGTAGCCGCCTAAGTAGCTTATATGCATGGGCTTTGTTTACAACATCAGTGTTTATCATCGGTTCTTCTATTCGTTATTGCACAGATAGAGGCCGTTCAAGTATTACGTAAGCAAATTTATTACAATTATTTACCCCCACATCCCCCTTGTCAGCAAAAGTAAGCAAAGGTCGAAACTCATCAAGTTCGAGAAGCGTCTCGAAATCCTGAGCATGAGTATTAGCAGTAGATGAACTATGCTTTCCACTTCGAATAGCGACGTATGTTGGTTCAGAATATCCAACGGCTTGCGGTTGTCCTAGCATATTGGAAGTGATATTGATACAAGCATAAACAGATGGTATTAATTTATGACGCTCAGCAATTAGTCAATCGTGATCAGGCAATTTGATTCTATATTCCATGTGCGTTAGAAGAGATGCTTGCTTATTTTCCGCTGTTACGCCAATAGGGACCCGAGCTTTATCATCTTGAGATATGAAAAATACTTAATCTGGTCCAGGTATGGATGCTATGTTCTCTAAATAATGGATTGATGTTTCAGCGAACTTGCTATCTAAGTGGCTCTTGTGATCAGTTTGAACCCGAATGAGCTTAACAGGGACTGTCGATACATGTCTTCGTCCCTCTGCAGAATTAGATTTTCTGGGAATCAAACGAAGATATGTCCCACTGCGACTAATGTCAAATCCTATTTTACGTAATTCTTGTGTGAGTTCATCAATAGTTTTTATGCTGCGAATTGATTCCGTTCGTCTTCTATCATCTGCTGCACTCCCAAATAAAGCTATATCCCCGACTGTTTTCAATAGCGAATGTTGATTGCTTTCAAGATTAGGACGCGTCCCACTGGATCACTCAGAGATAGTATTTTTTTATTTCTGGATTTTCATGACAAATATCTTCTAACTTTCTTTTGATACCATTCTTGTGTTCTTTCTGGGCAACTGCGTTTTGAACCTTCCTGTTTAAAGACTGTTTTGCTGTTTTTATTTCCTCGCGCCACTTAATGATCTGTTTATCAACTTCAGCACGGCTTGGCATAGTATCTCTGGCGGAATACAAAGCATTCAGATTTTTTTCGAGTAGAGCAATCTTATTTTTCATAGCTTCCTGAGAAGGTTTTGCTCTCTGTTTATCTGTATTTTCATTAATTTCGCATTGCTGTTGTGATTCATTACCGGATTTTATTTTATCTTCTTCCTCTTTTTTAATATTTGAAGCTGACTGTATAATTTGTGTTTTTTCTGCAGGCTTACAGGTTGCCTAAAAATAAAAACTTTCTATGGCTTCTGCTAAAGATTCTCTTATTAAGCTACATAAATACAAAGTATGGCAATATATATTTATTTATTTATTTACTCATGTTTGGGGTGCAACAGAATGTGAATTCCAAAGACAGCACCCGCTGCTTACTATAGTGATAAAATAAAAAGATACATAGATTACAAAATCCAGAAGATGAAGCAACACAAGCCTATTATATGAGAATAAACAATACTATGATATAGCACTACTATAAAACGATATAAATTTAAAATTTAATTTTTTAAAAATTAGCATATATCAGTTACACTAGTCCACGCATCGCAATAGTCACAAAAAAACACAACCACAGAGCACGTTACTAGACAGCTTTGATAACAAAACATATAAAATACTGTATAAAAGTATATAAAAGTATGGTAAATACAAAACAATATGGCTTTAAATCTAATATGTTTAAACGAGCAATTCGTTTCGGTCACAAAATACAGGGTGGTAGTTTTCTATATATATGTATAAAACTAAGATCCTGTACTTTGTGACCAATTGACGGAATAAATCATAAGAAATAAATCTATAATATAATGAATATTACCTCTATACTTTGAGATAGGCCATAATATTTTCTAATCAGTAAGGAGAAACTTTCTGGAGATTTCTAATATTTCTAGTACTGTATAGGTACCTAAAATGATTTCGTCACTCACCTTAGAAAAAAAAATTAGTAGATTGGATTTATTCTTAGTCGCCGCTTGCAATTCTTCTTCGATTCTCTTAGATACAATAATATCTAGTTCCTTGTCGGATTTTGCTTGTAATTTGTATAATTTGTAATTGCGCCACATTTCGTTAACTAACTTTTGTACATTTTGTACTTTCGTACTTGTATGAAATTTTTTAAAACTTTCAAACAATTTTTGGTATAACTTGGATTTGTCTATGTGAAACAACATCTTATTTAAACATTAAACTTTGGCTAATGGAATCAATGGTAACACAAATGTTAACTTGCTTTACTATGCTTACAATACGTCTACTCGCTATAGTATCCAAACGAAACAATACACTTGTAGAGGAAATTTAGACAAGTGAACACCGCGCGGTAATTCCCCTACTCGGTTCTAAAGCGAGTAGGCGAATGACCGCGCGCTGTTCACTAAACGTATGCATTATTTGCGGGAATCCCCGAAAATATGTTTCGTTTTCAAGCAAAGACAATGTGAGGGTTGCCATTCGTGTAAAAAAAGTAAATAACAACCGATGGCGTAATCATCATCTAGACTCCCCTACCCCCCATGTCATCCAAAATAAGCAAAGCAAACACCCTCCCGCGCCCCCATAGTGCTCACGTAATACTTGACTTGACTTAACTAGTATCCGGGAATTTTAAACTGATCCTAAAACTAATTTGGAGATTGGTTGTTGGAGAAAAATTATAATTTTTGAGTTTTTATACGCAAGGTCCTATTCTGCAAAACTTGCAGACCTCGCAAATGCGTTTCGGCGAGGAAACACCTGATCGCTGGTCTAATAATCATCTTGTATGGCCGAACTTTGTTGATCAAACTTAATTTTGAAGTTCTACAAATTCAGAATTTAGCTTTTACCGCTTCTGTGTGCCTTTGCCAGGTCCTTATCAGGAGTGAAAACAAAGTGTTTCCATGCAAAACAGACCTCACATTTTCTGGGTAAGGGACGTCGTGAATAAAAAATGAATAAGGGACTGGTTCAAGAACCGTACCCCGAGGGATACCGTCTCCGATGGGCCGTGTTGTCGACACAACGTTATTAATTTTGATTCGATCCTTCAAGGAAGGATTTTAAAAGTTTTAGGAGACAAAAGTAGAAGCCGTTTTGGATCAATTTATAGAGAAGACCCTTATCAAATGCCTATTTTTAACGCCGAAAATGTAAAAGCGGGACATTTTACGTTAGACATGTCATTGACTAATCTACCAACTTATGACAGAGTCTGCGTCTTCCACAAGAGTCACAATTATATTTATTTCATATATACCATCACAGCTACTGATAGTGTTGCTTTATATTTTATACTCGTTTTAAGCAAACGCCATGTTTGATATTATTACATTTAGATAAAGTTAGAGGATCCCGGCAAGCATCACATGACTTGATGCCGGTAATGCCTGGAGAGGATGACCTTGGCGTTGTCAGTTCGCCCACAAGACGTTTCGCCCCCGCGGCATCCGGCACTGTCTGTTGTACAGGAAGCAACCCGACACATATCTCGTCAGCGGATAGGCAACCTAACCTCACTTTCTGTAGCGCGAACGTCTCATCAGACGTCTTAATTTCCTACGCGCTAGACCGAACGCTCGAACTCGATATGACACGGGATACAATGAGCTGGAAGAGAAGGGTTACCTTTGTTCTGGAGTGACATGTCAGCCTACCTACGTTAGGTATAGTACGCGTGGGAGATTAAATTCGAGATGTTTGTCCTCTTCTGTATTTCACGGGTCACATACTCGAATCTGTATTTATTCATAATACGTATTCCGACACGTGGATTGTGGATGTTTGAAATGAAAGTAGCTCAAAATGCAAAAGTCATAAGCGATTTCCAAATACTGCGTAAATAATAGTAAAGTAATATATAATATAATATATAAACATGGGTCGAAAAATGCGTGGCTTCCGAAATACAGGTAGTTTAAATTTACTTTATATAATAGTTTTTTTAAATATTTCGAACAATATTTGACGCATAACAGTGAAAATTGGTATACAAGGTTTTTTTGGTACGACAAAACGAACCATGGGCATAGTTTTACCGTAGCCGCTAGAGGGCGCTCTCTACTGTACCTGTAGTGTATTAAAATGACCGAAAATTTTTTCTTAGTGCAACTTTTTGCTTTTTGAATAAAAAAACTGATTCTTCGCACTTTTCAACATAAAAAAGCTCTCTTGTGATTTTTCGTTATAGTTAGCCGTTTTTGAGATATTTCGCTCTTTAAGGTTCGATGCATTTTTAATTATTTATGATAAAATAACGTTAAAAAGTCAGTATCTCGATAATTTTTAGAAGTAGGCTGTGCCTGCAAATATTTTTGAAATTGAAAGCAGAATAAGGTTAAACGTCAATTGGTTGACAGTTAGTTTTGTTGTCTGTTGAAACCTGAAACGTTTTTTTGCAATTGTGAATGCACGAAATTTAGTTTCTTTTACCTGTTTTTTTGTGTAAGTTTTATAAAAATGCCACTAGACGTGGAGTGGTAAATTTTCATAATCAACATATTTGGTCGCATGAAAATCCGCATGCAGTTCGGGAAAGAAATTTCATGAATTTAGTGTGAACGTGTGGATTGGTATCTACCGTAATCGACTATTTGGACCCTACATTTTGCCTGCAAGGTTAAATGCTGCGACCTTCTTGGAATTTTTAAAGGCTGAACATGCAAATATGTGGGATGATGTTATATCAGATTTAAGAAGATTGGCCTGGTTCCAGCTTGATGGTTGTCCAGCTCATTATTCGAGAATAGTTAGAAACTGGCTGGACGAACATTATCCAGAAAGATGGATCTGCTGTGGAGGACCAGTCGGCTGGCGTCCACGATGCCCTGACCTAAATCCATTAGATTTCTTTGTGTGGGGATTTCTAAAAGAAAAAGTGTACTAGACTCCCGTAACCACAAGAGATATGCTAATAGACAGAATCAGGAATGCATGTGATGAAATAAGGCCTTATTTGAATAATGCTATACCACGTTCGATCATTCATAGATGTGAATTGTGTATTGAACAATTGGGTTTAAAACCGATGCCCCAGTTTGTTCAACGTGCAACCAGCGGCTCACGGTGGTTCACATCCTGATGGAGTGCCCTACTTATCAAAATGCCAGAAGTCTCAACCACCTTTCTAATGACATCAGTGAAGTGTTACTGCATCAAACCGATAAACTTGTGAAATTTATCAAAGACATTGACATGTACTTCAATACATAGATTATTGTTCCGTCCAAGCCGCTAATAACCCTACGAGGTTGATGCGGTACTATCTGTTAAATAAAAAAAAAAAAATTGGGTTTAGATTTCGAGCAACTACTTTAGATTTTGTATGTTTGGCCTAACTATCCAATAGCATTTTAATTGTAAATAATTAATTTAATTTGTTAAGAATAATATTGGAAAATTAAACAAATTAATATTCTGTTTTTTTTTTGTGTTTATTTGGAGTTCGGAATTATTGCTGTGTTTAAAAACACAATCTAAACGATCATCTTAATTAATTCTAATGCCCAGGTCAAAAATGTAAAAAAAAATATTATTTTCCCATAAATGCATCGAACCTTAAAAATCGAAATATCTCAAGAACGGCTAACTATAACGAAAACTCACAAGAGAGCTTTTTTATGTTGAAAAGTGTTAAGAATCAGTTTTTTTATTCAGAAAGCAAAAAATTGCACTAAGAAAAATTTTTCGGTCATTTTAATACACTACAGGTACAGTAGAGAGCGCCCTCTAGCGGCTACAGTAAAACTATGCCCATGGTTCGTTTTCTCGTACCAAAAAACCCTTGTATACCAATTTTCACTGTTATACGTCCAATATCGTTCGAAATATTTAAAAAAAACTATTTTAGAAAGTAAATTTAAACACCCTGGATTTCGGAAGCCACGCATTTTTCGACCCATGTTTATATAGACTTTATGCATTAATTTTAAAAGTTCTATCGAATCTTAAAGTTATGCAACAATAAACTGAAACACCTTGTATAGTCATATGTTGAAGAAATAATTTTTTTTTTGGTGTAACACTGAAGATATTTTGGTCATTATAATAATTTTAACGAGTTGTCTGTATTTTTTTTCATTGTAAGCGTAAGCGTTTTTTACTGTTTAATGTAATTTCCACAATTATCTTTCAGTAATTGGCGCCTCTGATTTTTTGTGTGTGTTATATTGTCGCTTTTTCATGACCCATTGAATTACTTTTTGTAAATTACTATCAATAAATATAGCATACAGACTAAGGAGCGGAGGAGAGCAAAGCCCGTTGGTATAGCGGTAGAAAAGAGCTAAATCATCAACGCAGCAACAGCCAATATAATCAGTTATCAAACGTTGTTGTCATACAGTTTTCACATTAAAGCTCCAAAGAAATGAGGCTACCGGACGCGCTCATTGTAGCCATCTGAGAGACGTTATTTCAAGGGCGTGAGAAATACAGAGTAAATCTGTTTGACGCCATCTTTTTCGTGTACGTATAATTGAAACAGTGCATCGAGAAAATTGTACTTATTGTCAACATCTGCTGAGCAGTTGAGCAGATTGCCGATAATAGCGCTAACCTCCAGTCGGCAATCAGAGACGACAGTCAAGTAGACAACTAGGAAATTACCATAAATTGGCTGGGCTGATCATCGTATCAACTGCATCCTCCGTCTGTTACGACCGGAACGCGACAACATTCGATAATGGGCCTTTACCGTCTTTGGTACAATAGAATAAAGCACATTTCTAGACTATCTAGACTATCGCTATCAATCTAGCTGCTCACAAGAACATAGAATATCTGGTAATATTTTTATTTTTCCAAAGAAAAATGACGTCAATTGGATTGAGTATACTTCGCAAGTCCTCGTTCAGGTTCGCAAATTTCAAAGTGAAACTTCATTAAGTATGTTCACTTAGGTGCAATATAAATATTTTCTAAATCTCAAATTATATATACAGCAGACGCTCGATAATGTAAACTAATTTAATCCAAGTGTGGTTCACATTATCGAAATGTTTACATTAGCGAACGTGATTTATATAATATTTGATTTATTAAAAGAAACGTTTAATACATACTATTTATAACAAAATAAACAAATATTCTAACAATGAAGTACTTTTTTAATTAGAAGAAAAATAATTAACAATTTTTGTCCGCGTAAATTTGCGCTTAGCATTGTCTTCCAATGCCTGCGCCCGTAATTTACGAAGAACTATAATATCCTTGTATGAAACTTCTTTTCAGCTCAATCTAAAGCTTGGTTAAGAACTTGTATAGCTTGCGCGTCAGTCACTACACTTCTGACTTCAATGGGATCGTTCTCATCATCCTCACTGTCCATATCCTCCTTATCAGCATCATTCGTCTGCTTATCGTCGTTCCATAAATTAATATCAGCAGGAGTACAAACAATGTTGGGATTCACTGTTTTCAATAAATCAACAACATCCAATGACACATTAATAACATTATCATTATTGGATCGCAAACGTTCTCTAATTACGCTTAAGGGGCCATCGTCTTCTTCATCATCTTCATTATTGGTACAAAAGAGATCGTTCCAACATTTTTGAATAGTTTGCTGGTTAAGTTCATTCCAGGCCATATGTAAATTTAAAACAGCTTCTCGTAATGTTACTTTTTTTAAAGCCTCAGATAACTGTTCAGGATTCTTTGATAAGACAGACGAAAGTAGAAACTTCGTATAGTATAGTTTGGTGAGTCTTATTATATTCTGGTCCATCGGTTGAATTAACGGTGTTACGTTGGGCGGCATGTACATGACGAAAATTTACCCATCCCTGCTCCTCAGTTGTTGATCCGGAGGATGACTTGGTGCATTATCCAATAGTAACAACGCTTTTATTGGAAGCTTCTGTTATTTTAGGAAACCTTTTACCTACAAATTGAAAACACATCTTCAAGTTATGAATAGAGCATTTGTGATAATTGATTGTCATGCCTGAGGGACTGCTAGTCATCCAAGCGGTTTTTGAACAGTCATAATCAACAGGGATATTAACATTTTTAAATGAGCGCGGATTTTTTGCTTTCCCAATTACCAGTGGCTTTATTTTGTGTGAACCATTAGCATTAGTGCAGGCTAGAAACGTTATTCGTTGTTTCTCCGGCTTTCTTCCCGGGCCAGATTTTTCAAATGATGCAGCATAGGTTTCCTCTGGTAACATTTTCTAATAAAGGCCACTTTCATCTGCGTTGTAAATTTGTTCCATTCTTAAAATATATTAACGCGTGCAATGTGTTCACTTAAGTTCAAAAATGAAATACATACGTACGTTTAAACGTATCCTAAACGATCATACGACTGACCAAGTTTGTCGTATTTTATCTCAGAGGTGAATCCCCTACACTCTACATCATAAATCGGGGACTCCCCGACGCCCGACATAAATCATCGAGGCTTCAGCATTTTACCGTCGCGCTGTTTCCGTGCGCCGAGAGTTGTTTACGTTATCGAGCGTACACATTGTTTACGTTATCGCGCGTTCCGTTTGATCCCATAGAACGAATTTTGTGTTTACATCAGCGCAAGTTTTCATTATCCCGTGTTTACGTTATCGAGCGTCTGCTGTACTTTGTTTTATTAATAACTAAAGGATTCACATCTCAACGTATGCGGTATTTTTGCTCTGCAGAACAATCGTCTACTTGAATATCTTTCCCAAATTGGTTTTAAAGTTTGTCGGGCACTGGTGAGCAAATCTAGCCAAACGAACACACTAGATCTACGCAATGTTAGCGACCAACTCCCGTGTAATAAACGTACAAGCTTGGCTCCTAACCGATTCGAACCCGTTGCTCCAAAGCAAATCCTCCAACTCCGCTTTATCGCGTAGGGACGGCCGGCCCTGATTACGCAACTCAGACCCACCCTGTACAATCAAATCATCGCCCCATCAGGGTTTCGAACAGCAGCTCCAACATCTCCACCCTTCGCACCATGCTCCCAGCCGCAGAGTGTAGCCGCCATGGCCTGCTCGATGACGTGAATATTAAATCAACAGCAGTGAAAATCGCCGTCCGCCTACTAGATTACGACGCCGCGTGTCACGTGTGTCGCTGACAGCTCGGCCCGCCTGACACAGCCTACTAGAACAATGATGGCCGTGATAGAAACGCACGCGTGCATCGAAGAGAAGGAAGAAGGAACCATATCAGACGCTGGGTTAGTATTTACATATATACATATACTCGGTGACATTAGGAGTGTTATAAAAAATAATTTCTTTAACTTGATTTTTTGGCAAAAATGAAATGAAACTG
The DNA here is from genome assembly GCA_963669975.1 of Acanthoscelides obtectus. Taxonomy (NCBI): domain Eukaryota; kingdom Metazoa; phylum Arthropoda; class Insecta; order Coleoptera; family Chrysomelidae; genus Acanthoscelides; species Acanthoscelides obtectus. The sequence continues at coordinate 4,577,239 of CAVLJG010000007.1, read as the reverse complement.
TCTGACGCTTTGTGGTATGCCTCGGTGGACCGGTTGACCTTGTTCGTGTTCCTCTGCCTTCTTCTATCCACACACGACACACACGCATTACCATCATTGCAGTACAATTTCGCGATAGAAAAAACTCGCATAGGCAGAGTCCCTAACACGGTGATAATTTGGACGTCTTCAAACTCGAGGCATTTTGTTATGCTTCTTCACAAAAACTAATATATAACATTTTAACAAAGGTAAACAAAAACAAAGATAAGACGTTGACATTGTTGCCTCAGCATGTTTTAAATATAGTCTCATTATGTTGTCGAAAAACAAGTTGGAGAAGTAAAATAAACTAACTTTTGCTGACCCCTTGAACAGTCGATTTATCGCTTATAAAATTCTCCATCACGCAGCATTATAAAAGTGTTCGGCGCGTCTTGGATGACCTGCAACAGGAGCTCGTTTCTCGTCCGAAAATATGCCTTATTCATCATTCGTCATCCCACACGGTCAAAGCGGATTCTTTGTTGATGATCCTAGCGCGAGAATCTAATGGGTTTCTGATTGCCTGCCGACGGGTGGCGATGCCGCTTCTAAAGTCCAGCTCGAATCCGTCAGGATTCTCTCGCTGCCGGACAGAGTTTAATGTCAACTGTTATTTATCTAAATCTGTTAAAAGAGCGTTATTCGAAAGCTTAGTTATATCCAATATTCTATGTTTAGATCCAACCACTGCAAAACAATTGTGTGTACCTTTTTCCGATATTTGTGCCAAGCGGAAGAATAGCTACTTCATGAACTAAACTTCGCCCTTGTGCGAGTATAATGTAATCATTATAAATAAAACATAAATGATAAATTAAATAAATAAAACGATTACTATTATTATTAAATAAGAGGGCTTGATGAGTGACGGGCAACAAGTAAACCGACGTCAATCAAATATGGCGACCGCTCCAAGATCGCGTTTTGTATTATCATAGTCACCGCTATGAGCTAGGAGCTTCATGAGACAAACATAACAAAGCAACGCGATATCATTTTAAATCCTCCAAAATCGAGGGGCAATCGGCCCCCCAAAATCGTGGGACTAGTGGCAAGTGGTCCTTCAAAATCGTGAGGCAAGTGGCACCCCCAAAATCGAGGAGCAGGCAGAAAGCGGCAGCTCCAAAATCGTGGAGCTAGCGACACCCCCAAAATCATGGGGTAAGCAGTAAGCGACCTCTCCAAAATCATGAGGCAAGCAGTAAGCGGCACCTCCAAAATCGTGGAGCAAGCAGTAAGCGACCCTTCCAAAATCGTGGGACAAGTGGCAAGCAGCATTCCCAAAATCGTGAGGCAAACGACATCCCCAAAATCGTAAAGCAAGCGGCCTCTCCACAATCGTGGGGCAAGCGACACACCCAAAATCGTGGGGCAAGTAGTAAGCGGCTCCTCCAAAATCGTGAGGCAAGCAGAAAGCCGCACCTCCAAAATCGTGAAGCAAGCAGAAAGCAGCACCCCCAAAATCGTGGGGGCAGCAAGCAAAAAAGCGGCCACTCCAAAATCGTGGAGCAAGCAGTAAGCGGCCCTTCCAAAATCGTGGGACAAGTAGCAAGCGGCATTCCCAAAATCGTGAGGTAAACGACATCCTCAAAATCGTAGAGCAATCATTAATAGGCATCTCCAAAATCGCGGGCAAGCGGCCTATCCAAAATCGTGGGGCAAGCAACACAGCCAAAATCGTGGAGCAAGCGACACCCCCAAAATCGTGGGGCAAGTAGTAAGCGGTACTCCAAAAATCGTGGAGCAATCAGAAAGCGACACCCCCAAAATCGTGGGGGCAAGCAGAAAGCGGCCACTCCAAAATCGTGGAGCAAGCAGTAAGTGATCCTTCCAAAATCGTGGGACAAGTGGCAGGCGGCATTCCCAAAATCGTGAGGCAAACGACATCCCCAAAATCGTAAAGCAATCAGCAAGCGGCCTCTCCATAATCGTGGGGCAAGCGACATACCCAAAATCGTGGGGCAAGCTACACCCCCAAAATCGTAGGGCAAGAAGTAAGCGGCTCCTCCAAAATCGTGGAGCAAGCAGAAAGCAGCACCCCCAAAATCGTGGGGGCAAGCAAAAAAGCGGCCACTCCAAAATCGTGGAGCAAGCAGTAAGCGACCCTTCCAAAATCGTGGGACAAGTAGCAAGCGGCATTCCCAAAATCGTGAGGTAAACAACATCCCCAAAATCGTAGAGCAATCATTAATAGGCCTCTCCAAAATCGCGGGCAAGCGGCCAATCCAAAATCGTGGGGCAAGCAACACAGCCAAAATCGTGGAGCAAGCGACACCCCCAAAATCGTGGGGCAAGTAGTAAGCGGTACTCCAAAAATCGTGGAGCAATCAGAAAGCGACACCCCCAAAATCGTGGGGGCAAGCAGAAAGCGGCCACTCCAAAATCGTGGAGCAAGCAGTAAGCGATCCTTCCAAAATCGTGGGATAAGTGGCAGGCGGCATGCTCAAAATCGTGTGGCAAACGACATCCCCAAAATCGTAAAGCAATCAGCAAGCGGCCTCTTCACAATCGTGGGGCAAGCGACACACCCAAAATCGTGGGGCAAGCTACACCCCCAAAATCGTGGGTCAAGAAGTAAGCGGCTTCTCAAAAATCGTGGAGCAAGCAGAAAGCAGAACTCCCAAAATCGAGGGGGCAAGCAAAAAGCGGCCACTCCAAAATCGTGGAGCAAGCAGTAAGCGACCCTTCCAAAATCGTGGGACAAGTAGCAAGCGGCATTCCCAAAATCGTGAGGTAAACAACATCCCCAAAATCGTAGAGCAATCATTAATAGGCCTCTCCAAAATCGCGGGCAAGCGGCCAATCCAAAATCGTGGGGCAAGCAACACAGCCAAAATCGTGGAGCAAGCAGTAAGCGACCCTTCCAAAATCGTGGGACAAGTGGCAAGCAGCATTTCCAAAATCGTGAGGCAAACGACATCCCCAAAATCGTAGAGCAATCAGCAAGCGGCCTATCCAAAATCGTGGAGCAAGCGACACTCCCAAAATCGTGGGGCAAGTAGTAAGCGGCACTCCAAAAATCGTGGAACAATCAGAAAGCGACACCCCCAAAATCGTGGGGGCAAGCAGAAAGCGGCCACTCCAAAATCGTGGAGCAAACAGTAAGCGACCCTTCCAAAATCGTGGGACAAGTGGCAAGCAGCATTCCCAAAATCGTGAGGCAAACGACATCCCCAAAATCGTCGAGCAATCAGCAAGCAGCCTATCCAAAATCGTGGGGCAAGCAACACACCCAAAATCGTGGAGCAAGCGACACTCCTAAAATCGTGGGGCAAGTAGTAAGCGGCACTCCAAAAATCGTGGAACAATCAGAAAGCGACACCCCCAAAATCGTGGGGTCAAGCAGAAAGCGGCCACTCCAAAATCGTGGATCAAACAGTAAGCGACCCTTCCAAAATCGTGGGACAAGTGGCAAGCGGCATTCCCAAAATCGTGGGGCAAGTAGTAAGCGGCTCCTGTAAAATCGTGAGGCAAGCAGAAAGCCGCACCTCGAAAATCGTGGAACAAGCAGAAAGCAGCGCCCCCAAAATCGTGGGGGCAAGCAAAAAAGCGGCCACTCCAAAATCGTGGAGCAAGCAGTAAGCGACCATTCCAAAATCGTGGGACAAGTAGCAAACGGCATTCCCAAAATCGTGAGGTAAACGACATCCCCAAAATCGTAGAGCAATCATTAATAGGCCTCTCCAAAATTGCGGGCAAGCGGCCTATCCAAAATCGTGGGGCAAGCAACACACCCAAAATCGTGGAGCAAGCAACACTCCCAAAATCGTGGGGCAAGTAGTAAGCGGCACTCCAAAAATCGTGGAACAATCAGAAAGCGACACCCCCAAAATCGTGGGGGCAAGCAGAAAGCGGCCACTCCAAAAATCGTGGAGCAAACAGTAAGCGACCCTTCCAAAATCGTGGGACAAGTGGCAAGCGGCATTCCCAAAATCGTGGGGCAAGTAGTAAGCGGCTCCTGTAAAATCGTGAGGCAAGCAGAAAGCCGCACCTCAAAAATCGTGGAACAAGCAGAAAGCAGCGCCCCCAAAATCGTGGGGGCAAGCAAAAAAGCGGCCACTCCAAAATCGTGGAGCAAGCAGTAAGCGACCATTCCAAAATCGTGGAACAAGTAGCAAACGGCATTCCCAAAATCGTGAGGTAAACGACATCCCCAAAATCGTAGAGCAATCAGTAATAGGCCCCTCCAAAATCGCGGGCAAGCGGCCCCCCAAAATCGTGGGGCAAGCGGCACCCCAAAACGGTAGGGTATTATTCAACAAGACCTAGGACATGCCAAGAAATGGAACGATATAATCTAGTGTTCCCTTTGAATTGATCCTGCAAGTCAGCAAACGACAAATAGGTCAGGAAACTCTTAATGCTCATACGGCAGCAACAGTGCTCGATGAAATTCGGGGGTTTCTCTCATTTCGGAAGCCATGGACAATAACGGTGGAAAACAAACGAGAAACGGCAATAGGCGTGATCAGATAACGCTCAGTCGGCCGTGGCAGTGGCACTGTTAGCGGAAAGCGATTATTATTAGCACTCTTCCTGCGGTAACGTAAATCAACCAGATAATCAACCAGAACCGCTCTCTCCGCTCCGCCAACCGAATTATCATTTATTACGTTGCGATGACAAATTGTAAGTAATTCTACTTAGCAGATATATACGTGTCCTTCCACGAATATAATCGGTTTGGAGGAACTTTGTAGCGCCAAGCAGTGATGCAGAGATGGTTTCAACGACATTTAACGCTGACCGATAATCAAAGGCATATAATGACGATTTGATGAAGTCTACTGATAATCCGACATAACTAGTTTTTGAAGTTCTTATGATTTTTCGGATTATTCTGAACAAGAAAGGTTCTCAGTTCTCTAAACTTGACCGATTTGGTGAAGTCGGCCCTAAGTATATCAACATTTCGCACTGTCGGCGATGCTTTTCGATGACGTCCTCCGCCGACATAATTCAGAACTAGCGACATTGAACAGCTGCTGTCTAAATATAAAATATACGGTGTAATTATGGTATCCAGAAAATCCCCGAATGTCAGGTAATCGCTTTTTAATCGCCCCCGTTCGGGGGCGGGGGCGGAACGGCGTCGGGGGGCAGTGTTGCGTAAGTCCATCATCCATAAATGCCACTCAGTCGACCACTTTTGAATGGCGTCTCGCGGCCGATTCTGTCGACCTCAAACCCGGTCGGGTGATTGATTAAAAGATCCCGTGATGTATGACCGCCGACGTAGTCCGGACGCCAACGAATACCTACTACTTTCCAACCCCGGCGCTCAAAGTTATGTGTCCACATAGTCCGCGTTTTATTGCCTCTCACTTGAGATATTAGCCGAGAAGAACGGTCCGCTTTTCACTGAAAGTACGGCAGGTTAACGTTTAGCTTTGTTACAAGTCTCAAACAGATTTCATTCTGTCAAATTATTTTCAAAATAGCACCGGCATCTTCTGTTGCAAAAATACTGTGACACAGAGTACAGTCGGTGAAGACCAAAAATTCGCAAATTTTGGCCTATCAAACAACGCTGAAAATTTATTCCGGATCTTGGGAGAATCAGCTTTACTTTATATATACTAAGTGACATATAAATCCGAACACCCAGTTTAAATGGTTTTATTTTAATAAAAGTTGGTGAATATATTTATCTTACTGTAAATAACAAGTGAAAAAATGTTCAGTCTTATCAGTTGGACATTCCGGTTTTTATACTGCTTTTTTTAATTCACTAACGCTCTAAAAATGAATATTTCAGCCGCAGTAAAGAATCAACGTCGACATCCTTTACGATCGGTTACGATGCCTAGAGTACGGAGACCTGTACGATTTCGTCAACTTAGTGAGTTTGATAGGGGCCGTATAGTGGGACTTCGGGAAGCTGGACTTTCTTTTCGGGCAATTGCAGTTAGAGTGCAAAGAAGTGTAGACACTGTGATTAGGTGTTGTCAGGCATGGCTTCGAGAAGGCCGTACGCAAAGAGCAAGGGGCACTGGACGCCGCCGTAGAACAACAGACCGTGAAGATTGCCGCCAAAGATTATTGGCCTTAAGGGACCGTTTCTCCACTACCAGGTTCATTGCAAATGAATGGCTTCCAGAACACGGAAGACCTATTGGCATGCGAAGTGTTTACCGACGAATGAGAAGTTTTGACTTGTTTTCATACCGGCCACACTCGGTCCTCCCTTTAATTCGAGAACACCGACGTAATCGCCTTGAGTGGTGCAGACAACGGTCACTCTGGGATCAGGAATGGAACAGTATTGTCTTTTGTGACGAGTCTCGATTTTGTTTAGGCATGCACGATGGTCGTGCCAGGGTTAGAAGGCGACGTGGTGAAAGGAGGAATCCACAGTTTTTTGTTGAAAGACATGTTCATAACACTGTTGGAGTTATGGTTTGGGGTGCTATAGCTTATGGTTCCAGGTCATCAGAGGTAACATGAACGCGCAGCGTTATATCCACGAAGTTCTAGAACCTCATCTTTTACCCTATCTTGACACCCTGGCAGTTCCAACTTTCCAACAAGATAATGCCCGACCACATGTTGCAAGAGTCACAATAGACTTCTTTCAACATAATGATGTCACATTGTTACCATGGCCACCAAGATCTCCCGACTTATCCCCAATTGAGCACGTGTGGGATATGATGGGTAGGAGATTGCTCAATTTGCAACGTCCTACTCAGACTCTAGAAGCACTTCGAGAGGAGTTGGTGGTTGCCTGGAATGAGATACCACAGGAGGACAATGACCACCTGATCAGAAGCATGCCTAGGCGCATTGGAGAATGCGTAGCACATCAGGGTGCATCCACACATTATTAAAGTTCAAAGGGCTTTAAAGCAGTGCAATCATTTTGAAATTTTTATCATTCACTTATTATGCTTCATTAAGTACTTATACAAAATTTTATTAAAATAAAACCATTTAAACTGGGTGTTCGGATTTGTATGTCACTTAGTATATGAAAACCACAAAAGTATTGATTTTTAACTGAGTATTTATTCAGTGTTTTGAGACATTAATTAATCCAGTACACTCAGCTTCAAAATAAAGGCAATAAGCAAAATGTTGATCAAATTCGGAACTTTTTTTATTTTTACTTCATTTACACCGATGTATTCGCATTGATATGTAGTTACGAGTTCTTGATTGTAGCCATGGTTTGACTTGTTGTACAGGGTAAAGCAAAATGATGTTTCATTACTCCAAATTTGAGTCACTCTGTGGTGTGAATCCAGATGCCAATCACTCCACAATACTTTTCATTATCAAGAACCACATTTCCTCTATAGTCCGGTATTTTATTCACGTCAATATATACAGTGGTTGAAGTTTTAGAGACAAATGGAGATTTTGCCACCAATTTTCCTTCCTCCTTTCACAACCTTTTTGATTCCCGTTCGAATTCAAAAAGTTTATCACCAAATTGTCCAGAGCTCTATTGGCTGTCTGCGTTAGGTTCGTATTTTTCGAAATCGTTTATCTACAGTGGCAAAGGAAATGAAAACTTTTGACTGAACTTAAGAACACGCTGTATAATATTGTCACACTCCCTTTTGAAAAACAGTGTCGGGGCAATAACCCTGCATCCCTTATTCTCCAATTTCATGTTCCTGAAAATTCCAGCGACAAGAATTTACAAATTTCAATCAGTGTTATATACTAAGTGACATATAAATCCGAACACCCAGTTTAAATGGTTTTATTTTAATAAAATTTTGTATAAGTACTTAATGAAGCATAATAAGTAAATGATAAAAATTTCAAAACGATTGCACTGCTTTAAAGCCCTTTGACCTTTAATAATGTGTGGATGCACCCTGATGTGCTACGCATTCTCCAACGCGCCTAGGCATGCTTCTGATCAGGTGGTCAATGTCCTCCTGTGGTATCTCATCCCAGGCAACCACCAACTCCTCTCGAAGTGCTTCTAGAGTCTGAGGAGGACGTTGCAAATTGAGCAATCTCCTACCCATCACGTGCTCAATTGGGGATAAGTCGGGAGATCTTGGTGGCCATGGTAACAATGTGACATCATTATGTTGAAAGAAGTCTATTGCGACTCTTGCAACATGTGGTCGGGCATTATCTTGTTGGAAAGTTGGATCTGCCAGGGTGTCAAGATAGGGTAAAAGATGGGGTTCTAGAACTTCGTGGATATAACGCTGCGCGTTCATGTTACCTCTGATAAAGATTAAAGGTGACCTGGAACCATAAGCTATAGCACCTCAAACCATAACTCAAATGAGATGATCGATGTCTGGTCGTGGCAAGTTTGTTTGGTGAGTCAGCACTAGCTACGCCACTGGAACTTTTACCACCTTGTTTTGATGAAAATCCCTGAAATTTTGTCAGCTATCTTTGTATGTTTGAAGTGGAGTGCTAAACTATAGCTGCTGCACTAGAAAACTTGTCCAATACCCAATAGTAGCGTGAGAGTATTTTCAATTGGATATCACCACCTAGTTTGCTAACTATAACGGATATCACAAGTCACCTCAGAGAAAAAATATAATAATATTTTGTTTCAGAGTATACAAAAACCTTGTTTTCAAATCATCCTGATCACCTATTTAGCTTGAAAAATTCCAGTCATATAAGCATTTCTGACGCGAACTATTGCGTCATAAAATCCACTCGTCGCAATTTTTCGAGCCATCGTCGCCATAATATTTCATCCTCGAGCCCATAAAATCGCATTTTATATTCGAACCGAAAAATTTCAAATTGTATACACACACGCCTACTATTTATCGCGGAAAAATGTGAAAATGTGCGAGCGACAGTAAATTACCGAGATCGGTGCGTTTGACAGTTGCATTTTTCTCGGCGAATATTAAAACACGCTTCAAGGAAAATTAATGTTATTGACTCTCGGACGGACTGTTTTCAATCTACGCTGAAAAATGGATTGCTTCAGACAGCTCCCGTTTGAAGGCTCACCCTTAGCTAAATTGATATTTTCTCTACCTTTAATATTCAGCAATCGCTTAGACTCGTGTTCGACGGTTGGGAGTTATGTAATTGAAGTTTATGGTATTACTTTCCACGAACTCATTATTTTGGATCAGTAGCGGTGGTACTTAGAACGCGGCTACTCGTACTGTACATAAAACATTATTTTGTCTCAGTTATGAAATAAGTATGCGCTGTGGCAAGTAGCTGAGTAATACGGATAAACGAAATCTATCCAAAAATTTCCCAAATCCTTAAATAGTATATCTAATAATCCTCCTACGGTGACCTTCAAATAGTTGACATTTTTTTTCAATATACTTTTTGCTTCCTAGACCTAGAAAAATTGTTTAAAAATAACATTTTTTTCATTGAAAGACCATTAGCTGGTTTAATTACTGTTCGGATTTGCTGAATTCCTCGCCATCTATTCTGTCCAACTTAGGTGTAATTAGCTATTGTTCTACACCGTATGCGATACAATGTAGCATTTCGGTAAACTGAGGAGTCGCGTACGAGTCAACGATTCGACCTACAAGCCACCTTGCACTTCGTCGGGCGACTACTAAATTATCAAACCGCTTTTGTATTCGTGAGACACAACTATTTTAATTAAGCTCCATCAACTACTAAGTGCTACAATCCGTCGCGTTACTCCAATACTAAAAAAATGGCGTCGAGTAAGTTGACTGTACTTTAGATGCAAAGCTTTCATCGGTTCGTGTAGCCTTCCTGAGAAAAAGCTACCTGCGAACATGTATGATGAAATATTAAATAACCTTCGTCCTCCCCTTGACTCAAATATTGCTATGTCCTGAGTAAAAGCTACCTGCGAACATGTATGACGAAATATTAAATGACCTTCGTCCTCCCCTTGACAGAAACATTGCTATGTCCTGAGTAAAAGCTACCTGCGAATATGTATGACGAAAGACTAAATGACCTTCGTCCTCCCCTTGACAGAAATATTGCTATGCCCTGAGTAAAAGCTACCTGCGAAGATGTATGACGAAAGATTAAACGACCTTCGTCCTCCCCTTGACAGAAATATTGCTATGTCCTGGGTAAAAGCTACCTGCGAATATGTATCACGAAAGATTAAATGACCTTTGTCATCTCCTTGACTGAAATATTGCTATGTCCTGAGTAAAAGCTACCTGCGAACATGTATGACGAAAGATTAAATGACTGTCGTCCTTCCCTTGACAGAAATATTGCTATGTCCTGAGCAACAGCTACCCGCGAACATGTATGACGAAAGATTAAATGACCTTCTTCCTCCCCTTGACAGAAATATTGCTACGTCCTGAGTAAAAGCTACCTGCGAACATGTATGACGAAAGATTAAATGACTGTCGTCCTCCCCTTGACAGAAATATTGCTATGTCCTGAGTAAGAGCTACCTGCGAACAGGTATGACGAAAGATTAAACGACCTTCGTCCTCCCCTTTACAGAAATATTGCTATGTCCTTGGTAAAAGCTACTTGCGAATATGTATCACGAAAGATTAAATGACCTTTGTCATCTCCTTGACTGAAATATTGCTATGTCCTGAGCAACAGCTACCCGCGAACATGTATGACGCAAGATTAAATGACCTTCGTCCTCCCCTTGACAGAAATATTGCTATGACCTGAGTAAAAGCTACCTGCGAATATGTATCACGAAAGATTAAATGACCTTTGTCATCTCCTTGACTGAAATATTGCTATGTCCTGAGTAAGAGCTACCTGCGAACATGTATGACAAAAAATTAAATGACCTTCGTCCTCCCCTTGACAGAAATATTGCTATGGCCTGAGTAAAAGCTACCTGCGAACATGTATGACGAAAGATTAAATGACCTTCGTCCTCCTCTTGACAGAAATATTGCTATGTCCTGAGTAAAAGCTACCTGCGAACATGTATGACGAAAGATTAAACGACCTTCGTCCTCCCCTTGACTGAAATATTGCTATGTCCTGGGTAAACACTACTTGCGAACATGTATGACGAAATATTAGATGACCTTCCTCCTCCCCTTGACAGAAATATTGCTATGTCTTGAATCAAAGCTACCTGCGAACATGTATGACGAAAAATTAAATGACCTTCGTCCTCCCCTTGACAGGAATATTGCTATGTCCTGAATAAAAGCTACCTGCGAACATGTATGACGAAAGATTAAAAGACCTTCGTCCTCCCCTTGACAGAAATATTGCTATGTTCTGAGTAAAAGTGACTTGCGAACATGTATGACCAAAGATTAAATGACATTCGTCCTCCCCTTGACATAAATATTGCTATGTCGTGAGTAAAAGCTACCTGCGATCATGTATGACGAAAGATTAAATCACCGTCGTCATCCTTTTGACAGAAATATTGCTATGTCCTGATTAAAAGCTACTTGCGAACATGTATGACGAAAGTCTAAATGAGCTTCGTCCTCCCCTTGACAGAAATATTGCTATGTCCTGAGTAAAAGCTACCTGCGGATATGTATCATGAAAGATTAAATGACCTTCGTCCTCTCCTTGACTAAAATATTGCTATGTCCTGAGTAAAAGCTACCTGCGAACATGTATGACGAAAGACTAAATGACCTTCGTCCTCCCCTTGACTGAAATATTGCTATGTCCTAAGTCAAACCTACCTGCGAACATGTATGACAAAAGATTAAATGACCTTCGTCCTCCCCTTGACAGAAATATTGCTATGTCCTGAGTAAAAGTTACCAGCGAACATGTATGACGAAAGATTAAATGACCTTGGTCCTCCCCTTGACAGAAATATTGCTATGTCCTGAGTAAAAGCTACCTGCGAACATGTAAGACGAAAGATTAAATGACCGTCGTCCTCCTCTTGACAGAAATATTGCTAAGTCCTGATTAAAAGCTACTTGTGAACATGTATGACGATAGTCTAAATAAGCTTAGTCCTCTCCTTAACAGAAATATTGCTATGTCCTGGGTAAAAGCTACCTGCGAATATGTATGACGAAAGATTAAATGACCTTCGTCCTCTCCTTGACAGAAATATTGCTATGACCTGAGTAAAAGCTACCTGCGAACATGTATGATGGAAGATTAAGTGACCCTCGTCCTCCCCTTGACAGAAATATTGCTATGTCCTGAGTAAGAGCTACCTGCGAACATGTATGACGAAAGATTAAATGACCTCCGTCCTTCCCTTGACAGAAATATTGTTATGTCCTGAGTACGAGCTACCTGCGAACATGTATGACGAAATATTAGATGACCTTCCTCCTCCCCTTGATAGAAATATTGCTATGACTAATCCCGCGTGGATGACGATATCGACTATCAAAGCATACAAGGGTCAATACACCGGGAGATCTATGATGAGTGATATAATTATACGTTTTCTTCTTCTATACTTTGCATAGCAGTAACCTTAACACCGGGCTACCCAGCTCTTCAAGAACCAGACTTTTGCACCTCGTTATGCTATGTAGTTTTTGAAGAAAATCTAGCCAAACCGAGTATGCGCCGCTGCTTGAGATAGATACGTTCAGATTCATTGTAGCGAAAATGAGATGAAACTATCACGTCGTGGGGAAGTGTTATCTCATATTGCATATGTAATCATTGTAAGATTAGCAGGGGTGCGTTCAGACTCATCGCGCTTTTATCGGCTGCGTTTCTCCCCTGGGAAGCTGATTCCCATATTGGCTACGCAGACGGGAGATCGGAAGGCAGAGGCGTGCAAAAGGATAGTCGGAAGGGAGTTTGTTCAGTATCAGGTCAGTTAGTTAGGATAATTTTGTGGAACTTAGTGGTGTTTTTTAGAACAACGTTGCCAGATATACAAGTCAAAATTACTTTGAACTAGGTAAAATAATTAACATCAACTTACTTGAAGACATGCATAGCTATAGTATTATTAATTTTGACTTATGACCTATTCTAAAAAGCTTTTTAACAATTTTTCGTATATCCACAAATTAAAAATAAATTTGACAACCAAGCTAACGATTGCAGGGGGCTTAGAACAGAGATAGTAAACAACGTAAAGAATAAACGATGTAGGCATAATTGGAATAATATCGCGCAGTTTGTTATTCATAAATGCTAAAAAGTAAAAAGAAAACAAATAAAATAAGAAGATATAGGTATTATTAAAAACAAGCTTTTGGTTAGCTGTTGATGAAGTGAACTGAGAATTTAAAAATAATTTGTTTCTATTGGAAATATTTAGGGAATATATTTAGTGCAATGACACCAAAAAGACGTAGGCTTTGTCAAAACCAGTAATGCATCTACGCTTTTCATGAAAAAAAATCCTTAGATTGCAACAATGGACGTATCCCGTACACTAGGTCACAAATGACCATATGGCCATTAGTAATCCCCATAATAATAAGCAGTAAAACGAATTTGTAGCGAAACGTTCTAAATAACTCCGTGGCGCACGGCATATACGACCGATAGACGATCCGCCTGTTGATCATATTTTATATATTTTATTTATATTTATATATTTTTTAACAGTGTACTAATGATTCAAACAGGACATTTGATAGAATTGCACTACACTGAAATTTGTGCTAGAAGCACGAATGAGTAGGCAGTATAGAGTCAATCTACTCGAGGTAATTTTTTGCGTCTCTATTTATCCTTATTTTTTAATATTCTGCATGTCGCCGTGGGCATATTCCACTCGCTAGAGGAAAACCGAAGGCTGAGCAAATATTTTCTATCCCGATAGATGTGTAATAAGAAGGCAATAATGTGGATTTTCCTCACGTCACGTCGCTCATTCAATTACCGATTCAGGAAACTCAATGCAGCGCGAGAGTGGAAGCAGGGGTGGTTTTGGGAAGTCGCGCCAGTTGCGGACCGACTTAATCACTCGATGGATTCTTGGTCTGTTTGCAGCGCACGTGTAGGCTTATCCTAACTAATATCAATATCCGTTAACATGGCAAACTACGTTTTCGCTTCCAGATAGAAACCGTCGTAGCGTTATCAGCAAACACAGCGGTGTCGTGACTTGGGTGTCAGGTTTGCTTCTAACGGAGCACTCTCGATTGGCGCTGCAAAGAGCTGATGATCATAAGACACAAATATGCTATATTGAACATAAACGTATAAAAAATAGGTAGGTACTCTAGCTGGCACGATCGAATTTTTAGTTATATCCATGTAAGATTCAGTTTATGTGACGATCTTTGTATAATGTATTTATTCATTATTAACTTAGTTTTCGTTCCTGTTTTCTCTTTTTCTTTTTCGCTCTTCATCTTTTCTTGTTTAGTTTTAAAATTTTTGATGTTCCGATTTTTCGATGTTTCGATGTCTCGATTCTTCGATTTTTCGATTTGACGATTTGTCGATTTGTCGCTTTTTCGATGTTTTGATGTTTTGATTTCTCGATGTTTCGTTTTTTCGATGTTTCGATGTTTTGATTTTTCGATGTTTCTATGTTCTGATTGTTTGATTTGCCGATATGTCGATTTATTCGATGTTTCGATTTTTCGATGTTTTGATTTTTCGATTTTTCAATGTTTCGATGTTTTGATTTTTCGATGTTTCGATTTGTCGATTTGTCGATTTTTCGATCTGTCGATTTTTCGATCTTTCGATGTTTAGAATTTTCGATTTTCCGTATTTTCGATTTTTCGAATTTTCGATGATTCGATGTTCCGATTTGTCGATGTTTCGATGTTTTGATTTTTCGATGTTTCGATGTTTTGATTTTACGAATTTTCGATCTGTCGATTTTTCGATGTTTCGATGTATCGATGTTTAGATTTTTCAATGTTTAGATGTTTTGAATTGTCGATGTTTCGATTTGTCGAGATGTCGATTTTTCGATGTCTCGATTTTTCGATTTTTAGATTTGACGATTTGTCGATTTGTCGCTTTTTCGATGTTTCGATTTTTCGATGTTTCGATGTTTTGATTTTTCGATGTTTCTATGTTCTGATTCTTTGATTTTTCGATATGTCGATTTTTCGATGTTTTGATTTTTCGATTTTTCAATGTTTCGATGTTTTGATTTTACGAATTTTCGATCTGTCGATTTTTCGATGTTTCGATGTTTTGATTTTTCGATTTTTCAATGTTTAGATGTTTTGAATTGTCGATGTTTCGATTTGTCGAGATGTCGATATTTCGATGTTTCGATGTTTCGATTTTTCGATTTTTAGATTTGTCGATTTGTTGCTTTTTCGATGTTTTGATTTCTCGATGTTTCGATTTTTCGATGTTTCGATGTTTTGATTTTTCGATGTTTCTATGTTCTGATTCTTTGATTTTTCGATGTTTCGATTTCCCGATGTTTTGATTTTTCGATGTTTTCATTTTTCGATTTTTCAATGTTTCGATGTTCTGATTTTTCGATGTTTCGATTTGTCGATTTTTCGATGTTTCGATTTTTCGATGTTTTGATTTTTCGATTTTTCAATGTTTCGATGTTTTGATTTTTCGATTTGTCGATTTTTCGATCTGTAGATTTTTCGATCTTTCGATGTTTCGAATTATCGATTTTCCGTATATTCGATTTTTCGAATTTTCGATGATTCGATGTTCCGATTTGTCGATGTTTCGTTGTTTTGATTTTTGGATTTTTCGATTTGTCGATTTTTCGATCTGTCGATTTTTCGATGTTTCGATGTATCGATGCTTAGATTTTTCAATGTTTAGATGTTTTGAATTGTCGATGTTTCGATTTGTCGAGATGTCGATTTTTCGATGTTTCGATTTTTCGATTTTTAGATTTGTCGATTTGTCGCTTTTTCGATGTTTTGATGTTTTGATTTCTCGATGTTTCGTTTTTTTGATGTTTCGATGTTTTGATTTTTCGATGTTTCTATGTTCTGATTCTTTGATTTGTCGATATGTCGATTTATTCGATGTTTCGATGTTTCGATTTTTCGATGTTTTGATTTTTCGATTTTTCAATGTTTCGATGTTTCGATTTGTCGATTTGTAGACTTTTCGATCTGTCGATTTTTCGATCTTTCGATGTTTCGAATTTTCGATTTTCCGTATTTTCGATTTTTCGAATTTTCGATGATTCGATGTTCCGATTTGTCGATGTTTCGATGTTTTGATTTTTCGATGTTTCGATGTTTTGATTTTACGAATTTTCGATCTGTCGATTTTTCGATGTTTCGATGTATTGATGTTTAGATTTTTCAATGTTTAGATGTTTTGAATTGTCGATGTTTCGATTTGTCGAGATGTCGATATTTCGATGTTTCGATTTTTCGATTTTTAGATTTGACGATTTGTCGATTTGTCGCTTTTTCGATGTTTTGATTTATCGATGTTTCGATTTTTCGATGTTTCGATGTTTTGATTTTTCGATGTTTCTATGTTCTGATTCTTTGATTTTTCGATGTTTCGATATTCCGATGTTTTGATTTTTCGATTTTTCAATGTTTCGATGTTTTGATTTTTCGATGTTTTGATTTTTCGATGTTTCGATTTGTCGATTTTTCGATGTTTTGATTTTTCGATTTTTCAATGTTTCGATGTTTTGATTTTCGATTTGTCGATTTTTCGATCTGTCGATTTGTCGATCTTTCGATGTTTCGAATTATCGAATTATCGATTTTCCGTATATTCGATTTTTCGAATTTTCGATGATTCGATGTTCCGATTTGTCGATGTTTCGATGTTTTGATTTTACGATGTTTTGATTTTACGAATTTTCGATCTGTCGATTTTTCGATGTTTCGATGTAAAGATTTTTCAATGTTTAGATGTTTTAAATTGTCGATGTTTCGATTTGTCGAGATGTCGATTTTTCGATGTTTCGATTTTTCGATTTTTCGATTTTTAGATTTGTCGCTTTTTCGATGTTTTGATTTCTCAATGTTTCGTTTTTTCGATGTTTCGATGTTTTGATTTTTCGATGTTTCTATGTTCTGATTCTTTGATTTGTCGATGTGTCGATTTATTCGATGTTTCGATGTTTTGATTTTTCGATTTTTCAATGTTTCGATTTTTCGATCTTTCGATGTTTCGAATTATCGAGTTTCCGTATATTCGATTTTTCGAATTTTCGATGGTTCGATGTTCCGATTTGTCGATGTTTCGATGTTTTGATTTTTCGATGTTTCGATGTTTTGATTTTTCGATGTTTTGATTTTACGAATTTTCGATCTGTCGATTTTTCGATGTTTCGATGTATCGATGTTTAGATTTTTCAATGTTTAGATGTTTTGAATTGTCGATTTCTTGAATTTTCGATGTTTAGAATTTTCGATGTATAGATTTTTCGATTTTTCGGTTTTTCGATTTTTCGACAATTGGAAACATCGAAAAATCGAAAGTTCGGAACATCGAAAAATCAAAACATTGAAACATCAAAAAATCGAAACATCGAAAAATCCACACATCGAAAAATGGAAACATCGTAAAATCGAAACATCGAAAAATCGAAACATCGAAAAATCTAAACATTTTGAATTTTTGAATTGACAGTGTGACTAGATGCAGGACTATCTTCATTTTGAATGTAATGCGTGTTACCTGTATATTTGAGCTGATAATATATGCCAGCCAACTTCAGGCCATTGAATTATAAATTATACGAGTAACACCAGAAATTCAGATTTACTGCAAGTAACTGCACTTAGATTAACTAGGACTTGAATTAGTCCCGGGCACATTGTTTTCAAATTATCTAATGAGACCAACGGGTATTACAGAAATGAACGATATGCTTTTGAGAAGGCACACAAGTACAGCCTGAGAAAGTTTTTAAATGATAAAACTTACGAATACATCGTCAACCTTAACAGTCATAGGTTAGTGTTTTGTATTCTATTTTAACTGTCTTACTTGTCAAAGTAAACTTTGTTATGTGTTGATTGTCTTTTATACTATATTTCTCAGTATGTGTTAATGTCTAGCAAGTGTTGCTATTTACATTTCTTACAATGTCAAGGCAAGCATAAACTTATAATAACGAGCGTTTTTATACTATGTCACTCTAGAGAGGCAAAGCTGTCAATCAAACGTGCTACTACGAACGGATTTAGAGTGTATTGTATAAAACCAAACGCATTCTGTATCTATAATTTGACGTAGCACCGATTTTCGCAGGCTGATAGCCTGTGATAATGCTCACAGCCGGGGTTTGGGGTGGGAGATCAGCGGTTGGTAAGCTGAGGACGAAGGGTGACGTTTAATTACGCCGCCGCCCTGGAATTCCAATATGCGTTGCCCAGCCACCGCGCCTACTCGATTGCAGGACGTCAAGAGACCTGCTGCCAAGGCGCCAAACACCACACAACATCTCTATACAGGGCGACCGGCACGGGTATCACGTATCTTGAAAAGTGACATTATGCCGATTTTTTTTACATTGTGCTGGTTTTTGTTAACATTATGTATAAGTTGTATATGGTGATGATAATTACATTGGGTTCTTGTCTCAAATACACTTAATTGAGATTCAAAGCTAGAAATTAGTTGCGGATCCGTCCCGGTAAACGTCAAATTTCAGGAAGAGGATTCTCCTCTCAGATGGAAACTTTAATTGCCAAATAACGTTAAATATATTAAGCAAAAATATACTATTTGTCAGGGATCTGATTTTAAAGATTCTCTGAATGAGCAGTTTGTTCGGTAAATAGTACGATAAAAAATACATATGATAGGCGGAAGGCATATTTACAACATACCAAAAAATGACCCTAGTTTAGGTTTTACGATTTTTCAGATATTAATTTTTTGTCTCTTTTTTTAATCTATGTTTTGTTACTGTCCCTAGATATAACAGGATATCTGTTTGTTTTCTTTTTCGCAAAATATATTCAAATAGTTGGTCTGACATTTGAAATATCGTTTTCGATAAATACAAGTAGGTCAACTTGACAAACTAATTTCATCTTCGTAATTTTTATTTTAGAACTTTGGTATTCAGCAATGAAATGTACTAGACTGCTACTGCAAAGTACTGCGATAAATTACCTGCTTAATCAGCAACAAATGATACGTCATACGAGGAAACTTTTCGAAAAAGACAAAAAAAAATAATATCTCAAAAACAGTGAAACTTTTACTAGGGTCGTTTTTTGGTATGTTGTAGATCTTCCCCATTTTTTTTTGTCGTGCTATTTATTATAAAGATTAATGCAGTCAGCATATTATTTTATTAGGCTTCAGTAATCCTCACATTAGCTTTAAGCTTCAGCTTCAAATTTTTGGCAATGTCGACTTGACGTTGACCATCTTTGTATAACTCAATGATCTTACTTTTCACATCGAAAGAAATTTCTGGAGCAATGAAGTATGAATTAGTTTCCTAAAGGTATTTAGGTAAATATTCATATCTGTCTATATATACTAAGTGACATATAAATCCGAACACCCAGTTTAAATGGTTTTATTTTAATAAAATTTTGTATAAGTACTTAATGAAGCATAATAAGTGAATGATAAAAATTTCAAAATGATTGCACTGCTTTAAGGCCCTTTGACCTTTAATAATGTGTGGATGCACCCTGATGTGCAACGCATTCTCCAACGCGCCTAGGCATGCTTCTGATCAGGTGGTCAATGTCCTCCTGTGGTATCTCATTCCAGACAACCACCAACTCCTCTCGAAGTGCTTCTAGAGTCTGAGGAGGACGTTGCAGATTGAGCAATCTCCTACCGATCATATCCCACACGTGCTCAATTGGGTATAAGTCGGGAGATCTTGGTGGCCATGATGACACTATGTTATCATTATGTTGAAAGAAGTCTATTGTGACTCTTGCAACATGTGGTCGGGCATTATCTTGTTGGAAAGTTGGATCTGCCAGGGTGTCAAGATAGGGTAAAAGATGGGGTTCTAGAACTTCGTGGATATAACGCTGCACGTTCATGTTACCTCTGATGAAGATTAAAGGTGACCTGGAACCATAAGCTATAGCACCCCAAACCATAACTCCAACAGTGTGATGAACATGTCTTTCAACAAAAAACTGTCGATTCCTCCTTTCACCACGTCGCCTTCTAACCCTGGCACGACCATCGTGCATGCCTAAACAAAATCGAGACCCGTCACTAAAGACAATACTGTTCCATTCCTGATCCCAGAGTGACCGTTGTCTGCACCACTCAAGGCGATTACGTCGGTGTTCTCGAGTTAAAGGGAGGAACCAGTGTGGCCGGTACGAAAACAAGCCAAAACTTCTCATTCGTCGGTAAACACTTCGCATGCCAATAGGTCTTCCGTGTTCTGCAAACCATTCATTTGCAATGGGCCTGGTAGTGGAGAAACGGTCCCTTAAGGCCAATAATCTTAGGCGGCGATCTTCACGGTCTGTTGTTCTACGGCGGCGTCCAGTGCCCCTTGCTCTTTGCGTACGGCCTTCTCGAAGCCATGCCTGACAACACCTAACCACAGTGTCTACACTTCTTTGCACTCTAACTGCAATTGCCCGAAAAGAAAGTCCAGCTTCCCGAAGTCCCACTATACGGCCCCTATCAAACTCACTAAGTTGACGAAATCGTACAGGTCTCCGTACTCTAGGCATCGTAACCGATCGTACAGATTTGTAAAATAACGTCCATTTGCATCCAGACATTTTGATAATTGGCAACTGTTTCTCGAACAGCTTTAGCTAGTGTATTTCTGCTAATGTTTCTATGATATTATAGAACGAAATTGCTGGTACTTTTCCATTAGAGGGAAGTATTGAACCGGTAATTGATTAAAAATATTCTCTATTTAGAACAGCGAAATTCCTTGGACATAAAACTTAATTATTTTAGGAGACCCTAATAAACGTGGTTGTTGAATACATACCAAAAGATCAAGATCATTCAGACTACAACACGTCATAGTTTCTTGATAATCTGTAGGTAACGTGCCATTCTGGATGATGCTATTTTAAACCCAAGCATAAATATTTATATACGTTTTTTTTGTTATGGATATGCACTACAATCCCGTTATTTATTTTTTGTGTTCGGCTTTGTTTCAAAGTGACGATTCGTGTAAAAAGCTGTACGGTACAGTATGTAAAAATACAAAAGCAGCTGATAACATTCCATCCACCATCATCGCATTCATTCGCAAATTACGCGGTTTTTTCGATCCAGCTTTATCGGTGAACACATCTAACATTTCCAACGTGTACGTCGCTTAGGCAACACCATTAATTTTTCACTATCATTCCACCACCGCCCCCCCCTCCCTTGGTACAGACGAATTCTTTGTGGAAAATGTCCCGGTGGAATGTCAAAGTTGATATATGGCAGGACATGCATGTCATTAGGGCTGCCCTTTCGATGGTGTTTAATTAATAGATAGCCTACATGTTCGGCATATCGAGATTTATACGATACGTGACTATACAGGGTGTCCCAGACGCTGTCAGGTCTATCAGATAAAATCAAGTTTTCGAAATATTGTCACTTTTAAGTTTTTTCAAAAAATCTCTACTTCTTGCTCCTTTTTTATGGCTATAAAGAACTTGTTACTTATGCCTTTTTTCCTTGGTTACCACTAATAGTTGGTTGGTGCAATATGCAAAAAAAAATGAATTATTACATTTTTGGTTTCAATGCGAAAACCTTTACTAAAGTTTGATTAATTACCGTGAAAAAAAATGTACCAGACTGTGATGACTTAAATGGCCTTAAAAACCAGCTATTTAATGTTCGTTCAAAAATAGTATATCGTTTGTAGGTTCTTTTTACTAAAAACTGAATAATTAAAAGAGCATTAAATAGGCTACTTTTTAACATTAATTGCCGGTTCAGTCTGGTACATTTTTTCACACACAACTTTAGTAAAGGTTTTCACTCGATTTACCTAGAAAATAAGCTTTTATCTCGATCATAGACGTGCAACAGTTTTTAGATACAGCAGACGCTCGATAATGTAAACTAATTTAATCCAAGTGTGGTTCACATTATCGAAATGTTTAATTAGCGAACGTGAATTATATAATATTTGATTTATTAAAAGAAACGTTTAATAAATACTATTTATAACAAAATAAACAGATATTCTAACAGCGATAAGTATTTTTTTAATTAGAAGAAAAATAATTAACAATTTTTGTCTGCGTAAATTTGCGCTTAGCATTGTCTTCCAATGCCTGCGCCCGTAATTTACGAAAAACTAAAATATCCGTGTATGAAACTTCTTTTCTTTCAGCCCAATCTAAAGCTTGGTTAAAAACTTGTATAGCTTGCGCGTCAGTCACTATACTTCTGACTTCAATGGGATCGTTCTCATCATCCTCACTGTCCATATCCTCCTCCTTATCAGCATCATTCGTATGCTTATCTTCGTTCCATGAATTAATATCAGCAGGAGTACAAACAATGTTGGGATTCACTGTTTTCAATAAATCAACTACATTCAATGACACACTAATAACATTATCATTATTGGATCGCAAACGTTCTCTAATTACGCTTAAGGGGACATCGTCTTCTTCATCATCTTCATTATTAGTACAAAACAACATTTTTGAATAGTTTGCTGGTTAGTTCATTCCAGGCCATATGTAAATCTAAAACAGCTTCTCGTAATGTTACTTTGTTTAAAGCCTCAGGATTCTTTGATAAGACAAACGAAAGTAGAAACTTCCTATAGTATAGTTTGGTGAGTCTTATTATATTCTGCTCCATCGGTTGAATTAACGGTGTTACGTTGGGCGGCATGTACATGACGAAAATTGACCCATCCCTGCTCCTCAGTTGTTGCTCGGGAGGATGACTTGGTGCATTATCCAATAGTAACAACGCTATTTTTGGAAGCTTCTGTTGTTTTAGGAAACCTTTTACCTACAAATTGAAAACACATCTTCAAATTATGAGGGATAAAGCACCTGTGGAACCATTTCAGGAATATACTGCTAGTCGTCCAAGCGGTTTTTGAACAGTCATAATCAACAGGGATATTAATATTTTTAAATGAGCGCGGATTTTTTCTTTCCCAATTACCAGTGGCTTTATTTTGTGTGAACCATTAGCATTAGTGCAGGCTAGAAACGTTATTCGTTGTTTCTCCGGCTTTCTTTCCGGGGCAGATTTTTCAAATGATGCAGCATAGGTTTTCTCTGGTAACATTTTCCAATAAAGGCCACTTTCATCTGCGTTGTAAATTTGTTCCATTCTTAAATCTAGCTCGGTAATTGTTTTCATCAATTTTTCTTTAAATGGTTGCACTAATTGTGGTTGTGCTGATAATTGTTCACCAGATATAGACAGCAGTCGAATTCCATATCTTGTTATGAGTCGTTGCAGCCAGCCATCACTAGCTACGAAATTTTCAGTTTCTTTCAGTTTTTCATTTAACAGTCTCGCTCTCTGTTTAAGTACTTCGCCACTAACTGTGACATGATTTTCCCGTTGTTTTAAAAACCACTTATACAGGGAATTTTCTATTTTAGGTGCCTTCGCATTTTTTAAAGTTTTTCTCTTTACCAGACCTCCAAATGTATTGCATGTTCTTTGTAAAATTTGAGTTTTCATATGCTTAATTTTACAGATTGTTGCCTTCGATACTCCATATTTGTTTGCTAAATGTGTCACTCGCGCACCTAGTGCAACTTCGTCTATGATTTTCACTTTCTCACTCAACTTGAAACACTTTCTTTTATAGGATGTGGATGCCATAGTGGTAAAATATATTAACGCGTGCAATGTATTCACTTAAGTTCAAAAATGAAATACATACGTACGTATAAACGTATCCTAAACGATCATACGGCTGACCGAGTTTGTCGTATTTTATCGCAGAGGTGAATCCCCTCCACTCTACATCATAAATCGGGGACTCCCCGACGCCCGACATAAATCATCGAGGCTTCAGCATTTTACCGTTGCGCTGTTTCCATGCGCCGAGAGTTGTTTACGTTATCGAGCGTACACATTGTTTACGTTATCGCGCGTTCCGTTTGATCCTATAGAACGAAGTTTGTGTTTACATTAGCGCAAATTTTCATTATCCCGTGTTTACGTTATCGAGCGTCTGCTGTATTTTTTGTTAGTCGTTTTCTGAACCGGTATATCGAAAACGAGGCATTTTCGGACTGAATGGGCCATGGATTCGGTTTCAGCGACCCAAAGACGTACAGGGTGCGTCACCTATTACTTTTTCTCTATTTGAAAAATCAACACGCTTTTTACGAGGTGAAATCGAATGTTTTTATTGATAAATGCAGGTCGGTTTATGCCATTTATGTATGAAAAATAACATCAGTCATGTGACCACCGCGGCTTCGTTTACAGGCCAACATCCGAACATCAAACATTTCAAAGACTTTTCCCAGAATAATCGGGTCTATGGCCGCAATTTCAGTCCGAATATTGCGCTTTGGGTCTTGAATTGTACGGGGACCGTTCGCATACACTTTTCCTTTCAAATATCCCCAAGAAAATAGTCACGAGGTGTTCAATCGCACGATCTCGGGGGCCGACTGACATCTGAATTTCGTGAAATTATGCGGTCTTGAAATTTCGTGTGCAATAAGGCGATTGTTTGGCGAGATGTGTGAGCCGTTGCTCCGTCTTGATGAAACCAAATATCGTCGGCGCCGATACGATGCAATGGCCTTTTCTACGGCATCTTCAAAGAAGGATGGTCCAACGATGCCACCAGCCCATAATCCGCAACAAACAGTCACTTTTTCAGGATGGAGAGGTTGTTCGTGATATTGGTGTGGATTTTCAACCCCCAGAATCTGCAATTTTGCTTGTTTACGTACCCATTGAGGTGAAAATGAGCCTCATCAGAAAAGAGCACTTTGGCCGAAAATCCGTCTTCTCTTTCCAGCGTCCAATTAACAAAAACACGCCGCTGTTGGTGGTCTGCCGGCTTCAATTCTTGTGTTAGTTGGATTTTGTACGGATGGAGGTGTAAATCAATGTGTAAAATCCGGCGTAAAGTGGTCTCACTAATTTGGATAACCAAAATGCGTTGTTGTGTTGCAAACGAATCCATGACTATAAATGGCATACCGCACGACTTTTGACTCACATGGTAACACATAAACTTATAGGTTAAAAAAAAGTAATATATGGCACACCCAGTAGTATACGGTACGTGTTAGAGAGAAGCAGTTTCTGAGAACGGCGTGTAGTTACCTGACGGCGTGACTTTCCAACCACTAATTACTCAATTAGTTGTAGACGAAGTTGCTTTGGCAGGCCAGGGCGCCACTTTATATGCAAACGTACGCCCGTAAATATTTGATTATTCCCCAGCGTTAATTGCTCGCACACCTCAAATTTATTCTGGCCTACAACTTAAGCTCGCTGCGGGCTTAGCACCGTTTATTTGCACTCCTTCGCCGTAATAATCGGCCAAAGATTTATTATTATCATTATGGGAAAATAAAAGTAAAATACGCAATCTCGGCTCCGACACACGAAGCTGCTGTTCCATTAACAACTAGCTACTCCTCACACCTACTAGTTAGTCCACAAATCGGGAGCCTTTTGCATTCTTCCGGCTAGGATGCTTGCCGATGCTCGGCGTATCGGTATGGATTTAATTGCGGACAGCAGTGTGTTCCTCATCCCACCCAAAGCTCTAATAACCATGACGAGCAGACTGACAGCGTGGTCCGTAGCTGATTGAGGAGCTCCTGATGTTTGGTCCGTTTTTACTCCTCCTTCGAGGCGGTGTTCACTTCGACCGGAACCGGAAATTCAATAACGAACATCGCCTTTTATTTAGCTGTTAGTAAAGTGAACTGTCATAATAATTTAAAAAGATAAACTCTTAGCAGAAAGTCTAGGTTATCCATTTCATAGGTGTCGTTTCTTTGAAAATGCTTATGCAACGCAAGCGTTCCAAGTACAGCAGACGCTCGATAACGTAAACACGGGATAACGAAAACTTGCGCTAATGTAAACACAAACTTCGTTCTATAGGATCAAACGGAACGCGCGATAACGTAAACAATGTGTACGCTCGATAACGTAAACAACTCTCGGCGCACGGAAACAGCGCGACGGTAAAATGCTGAAGCCTCGATGATTTATGTCGGGCGTCGGGGAGTCCCCGATTTATGATGTAGAGTGTAGGGGATTCACGTCTGCGATAAAATACGACAAACTCGGTCAGTCGTACGATCGTTTAGGATACGTTTATACGTACGTATTTATTTCATTTTTGAACTTAAGTGAATACATTGCACGCGTTAATATGGCATCCACATCCTATAAAAGAAAGTGTTTAAAGTTGAGTGAGAAAGTGAAAATCATAGACGAAGTTGCACTAGGTGCGGGAGTGACACAGTTAGCAAAAAAATATGGAGTATCGAAGGCAACAATCTGTAAAATTAAGCGTATGAAAACTCAAATTTTACAAAGAACGTGCAATACATTTGGAGGTCTGGGAAAGAGAAAAACTTTAAAAAATGCGAAGGCACCTAAAATGGAAAATTCCCTGTATAAGTGGTTTTTAAAACAACGGGAAAATCATGTCTCAGTTAGTGGCGAAGTACTTAAACAGATAGCGAGACTGTTAAATGAAAAACTGAAAGAAACTGAAAATTTCGTAGCTAGTGATGGCTGGCTACAGCGATTCAAAACAAGACATGGAATTCGACTGCTGTCTATATCTGGTGAAAAATTATCAGCACAACCACAATTAGTGCAACCATTCAAAGAAAAATTGATGAAAACAATTACCGAGCTAGATTTAAGAATGGAACAAATTTACAACGCAGATGAAAGTGGCCTTTATTGGAAAATGTTACCAGAGAAAACCTATGCTGCATCATTTGAAAAATCTGCCCCGGGAAGAAAGCCGGAGAAACAACGAATAACGTTTCTAGCCTGCACTAATGCTAATGGTTCACACAAAATAAAGCCACTGGTAATTGGGAAAGCAAAAAATCCGCGCTCATTTAAAAATGTTAATATCCCTGTTGATTATGACTGTTCAAAAACCGCTTGGATGACTAGCAGTATATTCCTGAAATGGTTCCACAGGTGCTTTGTCCCTCAGGTATGACAATCAATTATCACAAATGCTCTATTAATAATTTGAAGATGTGTTTTCAATTTGTAGGTAAAAGGTTTCCTAAAACAACAGAAGCTTCCAATAAAAGCGTTGTTATTATTGGATAATGCACCAAGTCATCCTCCCGAGCAACAACTGAGGAGCAGGGATGGGTCAATTTTCGTCATGTACATGCCGCCCAACGTAACACCGTTAATTCAACCGATGGACCAGAATATAATAAGACTCACCAAACTATACTATAGGAAGTTTCGACTTTCGTCTGTCTTATCAAAGAATCCTGAAAAGTTATCCGAGGCTTTAAAAAAAGTAACATTACGAGAAGCTGTTTTAAGTTTACATATGGCCTGGAATGAACTTAACCAGCAAACTATTCAAAAATGTTGGTACAATCTGTTTTGTACCAATAATGAAGATGATGAAGAAGACGATGTCCCCTTAAGCGTAATTAAAGAACGTTTGCGATGCAATAATGATAATGTTATTAGTGTGTCATTAAATGTTGTTGACTTATTGAAAACACTGAATCCCAACATTGTTTGTACTCCTGCTGATATTAATTTATGGAAGGAAGATAAGCAGACGAATGATGCTGATAAGGAGGAGGATAAAGACAGTGAGGATGATGAGAATGATCCCATTGAAGTCAGAAGTGTAGTGACTGACGCGCAAGCTATACAAGTTTTTAACCAAGCTTTAGATTGGGCTGAAAGAAAAGAAGTTTCATACACGGATATTTTAGTTCTTCGTAAATTACGGGCGCAGGCTTTGGAAGACAATGCTAAAGCGCAAATTTACGCAGGCATAAATTGTTAATTATTTTTCTTCTAATTAAAAAAATACTTATCGCT
Organism: Acanthoscelides obtectus; assembly: GCA_963669975.1. NCBI lineage: Eukaryota > Metazoa > Arthropoda > Insecta > Coleoptera > Chrysomelidae > Acanthoscelides > Acanthoscelides obtectus. The sequence goes on along the minus strand of CAVLJG010000007.1, from coordinate 4,549,459 downwards.
GTCAGAATATTTTTTTATTTTGTTATAAATAGTATGTATTAAACGTTTCTGTTAATAAATCAAATATTATATAAATCACGTTCGCTAATGTAAACATTTCGATAATGTGAACCACACCTGGATTAAATTAGTTTACATTATCGAGCGTCTGCTGTATATCGTTTGTGATATGGCTACAAAACAAAATCATCAAGCCAATCCGGCAAATGAGCTGGTACATGAATAGACTGAAATGACTTTCGGCGGTTGACCTGACGCTCTCCGATTTCAATCAGAGCCAGCGGACCCATTAACTAGAAATTAATGTAATGACAGCAATTTTCTGATTGGCATGCCGTGCCTTGCATGCTCCCCCTTCCTCCTTCGGTGCTCGTTGCAATCGCTGGAAATGACTGCACGTGTGATGCTAGTTGAGCCATTGTGAGGACTCGCGCATACAGGCTCAGCCAGAACTATCTTTAACAGTAACTACTAAACTGCTGTCTTGATTCGGGTGTAAAGGCCATCGTCGGTTGGAATTTCTTCCTAATGTTTCGCTAGCACGGGTGGCAAGCTTCTGCAGAGGTCCTTCCGTTTCCGATGCTGGATGTAGACTGACGGTTTCTCTTGCGCAGGTTGTATTTATACCGGAGGGTGAAACGGGATATTAATGCACAATCTGGCAACCCTGTCGCACCCTCACAAAATGGCCGCTGACAACCGCACAAGTCACCGTATTGTCATTGAATAGCATGGAATTAAACCTTCAGAGTATATGTTTTGTGACTGGTACCAAGAGTTGACAGATCCCACACATGTGTCACTCCTTGAAATGCAATAATCAGCTGTGTTCAAATAATGTCTAATATAAATATAACCTAGAATGTGTACTCGTGATAAAAGAAAAATATGTCAATTTTTTTTGCAGGTTTTAGGTTTGCTGGTAGCTTTAAAGCATATATTTGGGAATTTCTTAATCGCTGTGAATATAGTGTGGATGTTTGTTCAGTTCCTGAACAAGGAAAAATATTCAACTTTATAGATGTATGGTTGGAAATATCAATCTAAGGTGCCATAATGGTTCTGATGAACGGCAAGTAATTTGAGAAATGAACATCAGCTATCAATGAAGCGGATATGTATACAAGGCTAAGCTTAGTTAAGCCCCACAAGTAAAAAAGTTATCACCCGTCATTGCTCCGCGAGCATGTTCAATTACTTTCCCGCCAAAAAATGCGACGAGGAAAAGGAGGCGGCACGGTAGTAATGAGATGAATGTGCCCGGCGAACCCCCACAAGATCAAAAGTGCGCGTATGATGAACTGTCATGGCAGGAGGGATCCAGCAGACGAGAGGGCGGGGGGTGAGATTCCTCTTCGTCGCTACTTCACCCTCTGTCGTCAAATCAAGTAATGACGGTCCGCTGCCTGGCGCAAAGATTTTAATTCGGATGCACATCCAGATAAGGGATCCCGTGGGTGGCTTAAAAATATATGCGCAAGTAGTCTGATCATATTAGACGAAAATACCCACGGTTTGCGACATAACTGTAGAGTCTGGTTTTATTTAAAACATGGACGCATAAAATGGGTACACAAATTTTTGTGGGAAAACTCTTTATTCGACAACAAAGAATGAGAAAACGAAATGTTTTGGGATTCAATCGAAGGTGTTGGCGGGAACGAAAAAAACTCTCAAATAAGATTATAATAATATCCCACTAGTAGTAAAAAAGTTACGGTAACATTGAGGCTTTAGCAGTTGTGCTAATACGACGATAATTTCACGCAGCCACTTGATATTCTTCAAATAAGAAGGTTTCCTATATTTATTTCTACGTACGTTTTTCGAATATCGTAGCGAATCTGTTCAATTACCTACAAATACGAGATGTTTGAATTCTGCTGTCTTGATTCGGGTTTGCGAAGTTGAGTTCTTGCCTGAAGATGTATTAATGCACCTGCGAAATCTGAAGACCTCTTTCTCCCCTGGTAAAGATGGGATGACGGCTGCTGTACTTAAAAACTGCGCTTCAGCACTGGCCCTACCATTAAGCTTGATATTCACATCGTCTTTTAGATCTCATACCCTACCCTCACGCTGGCTTAGTGCTTCTGTTACCCCTGTATTCAAAAAGGGCGACAAATCCTCCGCTAAAAATTATCGACCAATAAGTCTCGTTCCTATCGCCGCCAAAATAGCTGAAAGAAGCTCCTGTCATTTGCTTTCGAAAATGACCTTATCCCTAAGAATCAGCATGGATTTCTCCCTGGTCGATCAATAATGACCAACCTTCTCCACTCTCTCAACGATTGGACTCAGTATCTGGACACAAAGGCTCCTGTTGATATAATCTACTTAGATTTCGGTCGCGTACCACATAGAAGGCTTCTGTTTAAGTTGGAATGTATGGGAATAAGAGGCGAGTTGTTACTGTGGATTAAGGCTTTTCTCACCGGGAGGACTTTCTCTGTGCGCGTCAGTGATAGCCAGTATCACCTTCATCATGTAGCAAGTGGAGTTCCTCAAGGCTCTGTCTTGGGGCCAGTGCAGTTCCTTCTGTATACAAGTGACCTGCCCGCATTGATTTACATCAAAAGCCAAGAAACTTCTATACATGCTGGAGAGGTCTTTCAAAGGATCCGATGTCAACACTTGCGCCTACATTTACAAGGCATTCGTGAGGCCAATTCTTGAATTCGCTGGCCCGGTATGGGACACTGTGCTTCTGCGCGATAGAAATCTCGTCGAATCAGTACAGCGTCGGGCTACTCGTATCCCTTTTGGAGCACGAAGACCAAGCTATGAAGATCGCCTTGAATTATTCAACCTGACCTCATTCTCTGAGCGAAGACTTCGTGGTGATCTTATAGTTACGTTCAGGATACTTCATGGTTTGATGGGCACCAACCTCATGCATCTACACCGTCTGTCGCGCAGCAATCTACGCGGACACAGCTTCAAACTGCATAAGGAGCCATTTAAAACAACAGTCCGACAGTGGTTTCTTCCCAACCGCATATTCAAGACCTGGAATAGTTTACCTGAAAGTGTGGTTCAGTTAATAGCTTCAAAGTGCAGTATGATAGCTGGAGGAGTGTACAAACTTTATAGCTATGAACTGTCTTTTTTTATTTTTTTCTATTTGATGTATTTGTGTTACGTGTCCGTACACTATATTTACTGCATGAGCTTATAGTACTGTGTACTCTGCTAGTCTCAATTATCTTAATAATAATAATAATGCCTTCCGTGACGCCTTCAATCTTTGGAAATCGCGCTGGCAGTGCTGCATCGACGCAGAAAGAGCCTATTTTGACAGTTTTTAAAGAATTGAAACGATTGGCTCAATAAATTTTTTTTAATCGACTCAGTCCTAAATGTTAGGAAGAAATTCCAACCGACGACGACCTTTAGACCCGAATCGAGGCAGCAGTTTATCAACTGGCCGCGAAAGCCTTAAGCAATTTGTCATGTTTGAATTCGTTCATTATATTACATTATATTTGTTAATTGTCTTCCGGAATAGCTTGTGATACTTGTTGGCAAGGTAAACTCGTGCATTGTGCTATAAACTGCGCTTGGAAATTCTCAAAAACTACTTGACCAATCGACTCCAATTTTGTTGTGGTTATTTAGAAGTAAGAAGCCTATCGTCGTTGTTACGTGTGGTCTCATTCTTTGTCTTCGGATAAGAAGTTTTGCCACGAAACAGCAGTTTGACCGAAACTTGTTTTCACTTTCTTCTTGTACTAACCCCTTCGCTGGGCGTTTTGTAAGGTTTCGCCAAAAACTCGAGCGAGTTTCATCGGGGAAGATATCGGGTCGAATCGGTACTCGACACGGCCGAAAACGGAGGCGGCGATGGTTGACAGGTGAACGGCGAAGACAAATGATGACGCGGCTTTCGCTACCTCCTCTCTTCCTCCTCTTTTCCTCCGCTCGAACCGTTGAAAAGAACGACCAGGCCGCATGATAAATTGTACCGAAGCCAATCTACCTAACATCGGACACCGTTCGCTGGTTACGAAACAACCAGGACTGGAACGGGAGGCAGGGGAAAAATTATTCGCGGAAGCTAAAGGGTTGGGGCGCTTTGCTGCTGGATGATGTATTGTATAATGAAGCTGGAATGTTATCTTTTTGTGAAAATTAGTAGCCGTTCTGCAACGGCTAATGGCATTATTTAAAACTCTAACTGTAGGAAAAAGAATTGAGGGAAGAACTGCTTAAGTATCCATTTACCGAACAGCGGTAATTTTACAAGAATAGATGAGTGATGTTGAATATATGAACAAGTATAAGAAATGGAGTGGATATAGTAATAACAGGACAATATTTCACCTGACAATTATCAGATATAAAGCTGCTCTGATCACCAACCAGGCTACACACAAAAAAAACACTACAATTTTCACATTTGTCAATTGTCCCCTACTCGGTTTTAAAGCGAGTAGGGGAATTACCGCGCGCTGTTCACTAAACGTATGCATTATTTGCGGGAATCCCCGAAAATGCGTTTCGTTTTCAAGCAAAGACAATATGAGGGTTGCCATTCGTGTAAAAAAGTAAATAACTACCGATGACGTAATCATCATCTAGACTCCCCTACCCCCCATGTCAACCAAAATAAGCAAAGCCCCCATGGTGCTCACGTAATACATAAATGGCCCCAAAGGTTTTATAAACAAAATTAAAAAAATAAGTAAGGACAGTCATAAAACAATCGATTATACTGCTGTATCTGTCAGCATTAAAAAGAAAATATCACGAACACGCACTAACAAGGAACCCACAAAACAAACGATGAAAGACGACTCAGTACAAAGCAGAGGAAAATGCTGCATTTTAACATGACACAATACAAGGTATATATACACAGTGACATTAGAAGTGTTTCACCCAGAAAAAATAATTCCTTCAACTTGTTTTCTTTTTTTGCAACATTATGATATATATAAAGCATGCTGTGGCAGCAATGCCAATGTTTTATTTTTGTCTTTCTGAAGAAAGAAGTTTCTGAGAGCTGAGTAGTGCAGGTATTTTTAGTTATTGCCCTTTCATTTAGGTTAAGCAATGAAGCATAACAAAAAGCGTCGAGTGTCGGAAGACGTCCAAATTATTACCATGTTAGCGACTTTGTCTCTGCCTACCGATATGTTGGTCTGTCCTATCGCGAAATTGGTCGCCGTGTTAATTGTACTGCAATGACGGTAATGCGTGTGTGTCGTGTGTGGATAGAAGAAAGTAAAGGAACACGGAGAAGGCGAACGGTTAGTGCTTCCTCTGACTGCGGACCACTGTCGTCAACGTTTGAACTGGAGCAGAGAACGGCGACACTGGAAGGCAGAATGGCATAGTGTCATCTGCAGCGACGAATAGTATCGTTTCATTCTTGATGTAAGACTACCTCATCGCCAAAAAATCAAGTTGAAGGAATTATTTTTTCTGGATGTAACACTTGTAATGTCACTGAGTTTATGATAATGATACACATTTGGACAAAGGTTTTTTGAATAATAATAGGCCTTACTACCCTTTAATCCCTCGTAATTTGTTGATTATACGACAAATTGTTATAGAAAAAAGGTTTTATACGCGTTTATAAAAATGACGGCAAACGCTCCAGCCCTATCACGGCGTCAATTTGAACTTATCATTATAAAGCAATAATCTAACAGTACCCCCAAAAAAATTTACTGTCGCCCAAATTGTAGTATTTCCTTATATACAAAGTCTTCCTATTTCTTGGCCTAAATCCTATTAAATCCACCCGACGGCGCTGAACCATTATCAATAACAACCTAATGTACCTCGACATTTCTAGGAAACTATTTGTAAATCCCGTTCCGCCCTTAGTCGTTGAAGTGAATTCCATTTGAATAAGGTCGGATTAGTTTCTCTGCTTTTTTCCACCAGCGCAGTCTATTTTTGCCGAGCGCCGCGCCATCGTCGCATAGTTGCGGAAATATATACCGACCTACATTTTCGGGAAATTAATAAGTAAAGTTTCCTGAAAACGCCGAAAGCCTTTGTGCCTTGTGCTTTTACTAAAATCGCAGCTCGGTGTATTTATAACGGTGCACGTTGGAAATAATCCCGCCTATGCACCACTGATATCGCGGAAAGGAACTCGAACAGATTGACCGGGTTCTTGACAAGCATTAATAAAATTAAACTACCATAATTTTGGCATGCTTGTGGAAAATCGGATAACTGGAGAATGCTTGTTTCATCGTTGCTGAAATATGCTGAAGTCGACGTTCCAAACACTCATTCATTTACTTGCCGTTCCTCAGAACCATTATTGCACCTTAGATTGATATTCCCACAAAACCATTCAGGTCATTGATATCCATACATCCATAAAGTTGAATATTTTTCGTTGTTCAGGAATTGAACAAACATCCACACTATATTCACAGCGATTAATAAATTCCCAAATATACGCCTTAAAGATATCATCAAACCTAAAACCTGCAAAAAAACTACAAATTTGCCATATTTTTCTTTTTCCACGAGTACACATTCTAGGTTAAGAAGGTTTGATTCCATGCTATTCAATGACAACACGGTGACTTGTGTGGTTGTCAGCGGCCATTTTTTTAGGGTGCGACATGGTTGCCAGATTGTGCATTGATATCAAGTTTCACCGCCCCGGTCCCAGTGGAGTACGCTCCGCCAACTGTTGAAATATACTCTACTATGCTTTATAAGACTATTCGTGGAAGTTTTTCCAAAATCTTTGCACAACACTTAAAGAAAATCCAAATGAAAATTTAAAATTAATTCCATGTCGCCCCAAAATAGCTGCCTCGGTACCTCGGGTGATACTTCTTGAAAGTAGGGATATTCTATACGATCCTATATTTAGAAGTATCGATACATTTGCTTTCCATACCCGATATTTTGGATCGATATTTTTATATACGACACTTGGGTGTATCGATACATTTCACGAGTATCGTCGTCTTTCGATCCGGACTGTGTCAAAAAGAGTGACTAACTTCAGATTACCTTTCTTCTTGGTTTCCTTCCGCTGGATACCGATACTTTTATTCCAATACTTTAGAGTATCGAAACTTCCTAAAACGATAAGAATCGATACATATCGATACTTTTCGTGGATCTAAACATCCCTAATCTTGACAGATTGTCGTTCTTGTCAACTGGGTGCTATCTTATATTCTGCTAAATCTTATGACAAATAAAAGCTTCACACCCTGTGATGATTTTCTAGTTCTCATTACCAAAAATTTCAATGTTTTCTCAGACAGAGTGAGGGACGTATGTACAGACAGCAAGACAGACAGTAACTCCACTTTTATTAATTACTTATAGAATTCACAAGATTAATTGTCAAACTTCCTGATCGGGGAATTTTGAATTATGTGGTTAAAAAAGTGGGACAAACCTAACGAAACTACTGGTACATTAGAACTACTGGTTATTTGAACTACTTGTCATTTGAACTACTGGTCATTTGAACTACTGGTAGTACTGGTACATTTAAAGTACTGGCACATGTGAACTACCGGTCATTTGAACTACCGGACATTCGAACTACTGGTCATTTGAACTACTGGCTATTTTAACAACTGGTACATTTGAACTACTTGTGACTTTTTAGATCGCAATATAGCAAAGGGCCTACATGTAACCAATAGAGCGCCGGCTCCGTTTCTACGTGACTCCTTAATGTCCTCAACACAACCTGATTATTCAGCTAGTGAGACAGCCGAATCAGATTCACTTAATTCGCCGTCTGTTGAATAAATGATCGACCACTCTTGTCAAATAGCCTCCGGCGAGAGCAAATGAAATGTCTATTTGCAAATTGAAAGCCATCAGGCGGACGAGCCTGATCGGGCGCGGGCGCCGCTCTCCCCCAATCCAATGGCCTACTAGATCGCGGCATTCGCTAGCATATGCTATTTAATATAATTGAATTCACAATGATGCGTGGGGTGGCAAATTCGATAACGGGATTAGTGTCAAATCAAATCGTATTAAACGAACTGCAATCTCGCCGCACTACGCTATAGGAGTTCTGATGTGCTTCCAGCTCTAATCCCGATCCGAAACCGTGTGGCGGGTTATTTAGATATGCGGATCCAAATATTGCGTACGGTTTGCTTCGAAAATAATTCGAGCAGTGCACTACGCAATCGATTTTTCGCAGGAAAAGGCGGTAGTATCGCGGTAATAATCGTATTTGTTGACCAAACACATGGTACATTACCTGGCACTGCTATTCATTCCACCATCTACCACCGTACAAAGGTAACTAAATAAATGGCCTCAATTTGATAGATTTTATATACTAAGTGACATATAAATCCAAACACCCAGCTTAAATGGTTTCATTTTAATAAAAGTTGGTTAATGTATTTATCTTACTGTTAATGACAAGTGAAAAAATTTTCAGCCTTATCAGTTGGACATTCCGGTTTTTATACTGCCTTTTTTTAATTCACTAACGCTCTAAAAATGAATATTTCAGCCGCAGTAAAGAATCAACGTTGGCGGATTTTGGTTCTTGACATCCTTTACGATCGGTTACGATGCCTAGAGTACGGAGACCTGTACGATTTCGTCAACTTAGTGAGTTTGATAGGGGCCGTATAGTGGAACTTCGGGAACATGGACTTTCTTTTCGGGCAATTGCATAGTAGAGTGCAAAGAAGTGTGGTTAGGTGTTGTCAGGCATGGCTTCGAGAAGGCCGTACGCAAAGAGCAAGGGGCACTGGACGCCGCCGTAGAACAACCGACCGTGAAGATCGCCGCCTAAAATTATTGGCCTTAAGGGACCGTTTCTCCACTACCAGGTCCATTGCAAATGAATGGTTTGCAGAACACGGAAGACCTATTGGCATGCGGAGTGTTTACCGACGAATGAGAAGTTGTGGCTTGTTTTCATACCGGCTACACTGGGTCCTCCCTTTAACTCGAGAACACCGACGTAATCGTCTCGATTTTGTTTAGGCATGCACGATGGTCGTGCCAGGGTTAGAAGGCGACGTGGTGAAAGGAGGAATCCACAGTTTTTTGTTGAAAGACATGTTCATCACACTGTTGGAGTTATGGTTTGGGGTGCTATAGCTTATGGTTCCAGGTCACCTTTAATCTTCATCAGTTGTAACATGAACGCGCAGCGTTAGATCCACGAAGTTCTAGAACCCCATCTTTTACCCTATCTTGACACCCTGGCAGATCCAACTTTCCAACAAGATAATGCCCGACCACATGTTGCAAGAGTCACAATAGACTTCTTTCAACATAATCATGTCACATTGTTACCATGGCCACCAAGATCTCCCGACTTATCCCCAATTGAGCACGTGTGGGATATGATGGGTAGGAGATTGCTCAACTTGCAACGTCCTCCTCAGACTCTAGAAGCACTTCGAGAGGAGTTGGTGGTTGCCTGGAATGAGATACGACAGGAGCACATTGACCACCTGATCAGAAGCATGCCTAGGCGCGTTGGAGAATGCGTAGCACATCAGGGTGCATCCACACATTATTAAAGGTCAAAGGGCTTTAAAGCAGTGCAATCATTTTGAAATTTTTATCGTTTACTTATTATGCTTCATTAAGTACTCATACAAAATTTTATTAAAATAAAACCATTTAAACTGGGTGTTCGGATTTATATGTCACTTAGTATATCTTCTGAAGAGTGTTGTGCTAAGTACTGATACGGTTGAGGTGTAGCGGTAATGAACCTGAAGATTATGCACAGTCGCCCTAGGAACAAGTTTATAACTGAGGTATTGAGGAGAAAGTTTAGAACACAGTTGATGGTTTTGAATGTTTAGCTATGCAAGATTGTGGTGTAAATTTGATACACGATCAGAGTTTCTTAGGTTTTCGATAAAGCTTGCACAGGCATTCTGCATCAATAGACATCAGACAAAGGTAGTCTATAGGTAAACCATTTCGAAATTTCCGCCAGTAGGTGTGGGAAGTAACATTTCTGACATCCACCATAACAACAACACTAGTTTAACATAGACATCGACCAATTTACTAATTATTTATTTGCGTATTTCGATAATATAACTTCAACATTGCATGAGGAGTGTGACTCGATTTGCTTTAATCATTTTTCCAACTCCAATTTGGGCGGCGGGTGCTTCTTAGAGCCGCCTCGCTGCGAGTAGATCGGAAGTGAGTGCCGTAGAGTGAATTTGTGGTTGCGAATGAGTCAAACACACGTGCCTGGGCGGGCACGTGGCCTCGTCTCCCTCCCGAGTGGGTGGCCAATATTGAAAATTGCATAATTTGAATCATCGACCTCCTGCCAGCGCTGTTCAGAAGCCGGGATGATGCTGCAGACGCTCGGATTAGGGATTCATTAGAGAACACGGCGAGGGGGCGGAAGGGTGAAGGGGGATCGAGGGAAGAAACGCAAGGAACGCCGCCGCTCATCAGACGCTCGTATAGGGTGCCAGAAATCCGAATATTTGTCGTTCTTTCGACTGGAGGTGGGCGTTCGTTCATTCGTTTGGTACGCAGAGTGTAATTACGGTGACGATTTTAAACCTTATATCTGTTGACTCAGAAAATGGCTTTCTATGCCGATATTATAAGAAGTCATATACGGTTTAGCTTGACAGAAACTCTACTGTTATATTCGAGCTCGTAACCATACGCCGTAGAGTTTAGTAGGTTGGAAAGAGAACCCACGGCTAGACAAAACCAAAAGGGGTTAAGGGAATCGCCCTGGAAGGTTATAATGGGTTCTTTATTATTATTACAGCTAGCTCCGCTTTCTAAGGCATTGGAGAGGTACATAAATCGCGAGCTTCTGCACTATCTCGAACGTTACGGCTTGATCAGCGACACAGTACTATGCCTAGACGAACCAAGAGCCTCCCGGCGCTCATCAGGTTTCGAGTTTTCCAAAAAGACGTTCATTTCTTTATTATTACTGAGGTAAACTGATTTTAATATTTCAATAATTTTAAATAAACTGGTGTTCCGAGTTCTCCAAAGAGCCGTTCATTTCTTTATTATTACTACTGAGGTAAACTCATTTTAATAGTTCAATAATTTTAAATAAACTGGTGTACTCAATACAAGTAAACGGTTTGATTAATTTAACTAAACGATTGCGCTTTGATGCAATCGAACTATTTTCATGGATTCAAGTAAACAGTTTCAGAAACACGAGTTCAATTGAACTAATTAGGTTCACGATAAAAGCATTTGAACTTCAAATACAACTAAAATGCTTTTATGATCCTGCTTGGAAAATTATACTATCTGTCAATCGTTATTAAAGCTGTCAGTATATGGAGAGTATCGCCAACAGGCAGCAAGCGCACTGCCATCAAATCTAAATGAAATAATTTATTAAAACTAGACAAATACTACTAATTAAACAGTTTTAATAAACGTAATAAATTGTATTATTTGGAGCAGGTAAACTCATTTTAATAGTTCATTAATACGAAATAAACTGGTGTACTAAATCTAAGTAAACGGTTTGATAAAATTAACTAAACGATTGCGTTTTGATTTAATTGAACCAGTTTCAAATATTCAAGTAAAGTGTTTTGGAATTCCGAGTTCAATTATTGGACTAATTAAGAAAAGCTATATTCAAAATAATTAAACATTTTAATGCAAAGAGTTGAAATGTTTTTTGAATCGCTGACTCGTCAGAACTCGGCCCTTCATTCGTGAATGATCGGGAACTGGCAACAAGGACAGTGCCATTCAATCTAAATAAAATAAAATTGGTAAAACTAGGCAAATAATTTTACCTATACTAATTAAACAAGTTTGATGAATTAAATTAGATTGTTTCACTTGCAGCTAGTAAGCTCATTTTATGAGTCCAATAATTTTAAATAAACTGATGAACTCAATCTAAGTAAACGGTTTAATAAACATAATTAAGCGGTTGCGTTTTGATTTAATTAAACTAGTTTCATAGAATCAATTAAACTGTTTTAAAAATTTAACTAATTAAACTTGTAAGCTGTCCCATTGTGGATTACATTTTTTTGTTGGCATATTTAAAATTTTAATTGATTCAATTAATTTTTTTTCAGTGCACAATAAAACCCTGTTAAACCTCGAATAAACCTAAAACGTTTATGTGATCCTACTTGGGTAATTATACTATATGTCAATTGAGACTTGTGGTTACTAAGTCTGTCAGTTTACGTAGAAGTATCGACAACAGGCAACAGGCGCACTGCTACGAAATCTACATAAAACAGTTCATTAAAATTATGCAAATACTTACCTAGACTAATTAAACAATTTTAATAAACATAAGTAAATTGTTTTACTTGGAGCAGCTAAACTCAATTTGATAGTTCAGTAATTTTAAATAAGAATAATTAATCTAAGTAAACGGATTAATAAATTTAACTAAGCGATTGCGTTTTGATTTAATTAAACCGGTTTCATATATTCAAGGAAAATGTTTCAATTATTAGACTAATTGAGAAAAGGTACATTGAAAAAAATTAAACATTTTAATGAAAACAGTTAAATGTTTTTTTTTGCGGATTCTGCAGAACTCGGCCCCACAATTTCAGTAAACATAATTAAATTGTTTTACTTGGAGCACCTAAACTCATTTTAAAAGTTCAATAATTTTAAATAAGAATAAGTAATTTAAGTAAACGGTTTAATAAATTTAAGTAAACGATTGCGTTTCGATTTAATTAAACTGGTTTCACATATTCAAGTAAACTGTTTCAGAAACCCGAGTTCAATTATTAGACTAATTAAGAAAAGGTGCATTTAAAACAATTAAATATTTTAATGAAAACAGTCAAAATGTTTTTTGAATCGCGGATTCTGCAGAATTCGGCCCCACAATTTCAGTAAACATAATTAAATTGTTTTACTTGAAGCACCTAAACTCATTTTGAAAGTTCAATAATTTTAAATAAGAATAAGTAATCTAAGTAAACGGTTTAATAAATTTAACTAAACGATTGCGTTTCGATTTAATTAAAATGGTTTCATATATTCAAGTTAACTGTTTCAGAAACCCGAGTTCAATTATCAGACTAATTAAGAAGAGGCGTATTCAAAACAATTAAACATTTTAATGAAAACAGTTTGAATGTTTTTTGAATCGCGGACTTTGCAGAACCCAGCCAGTCATTCGTGAAGGCACAGCGCCATTAAATCTAGATAATATAATAGAACTAGACAAGTACTTTCACCTATATTAATTAAACAAGTTTGAAAAATAAAAATAAATTGTTTTACTTGGAGCTAGTAAACTCATCTTAATAGTCGAATAATTTCAAATAAACTGAAGACCTCAACTTAAGGGTTTGATAAATTTAACTAAACGACTGCGTTTTGATTTAACTAAACCAGTTTTATAGATTTAAGTAAACTGTTTAGGAAATCCGAGCTTTCACATTTTTTAGTTGTTTTAAATAAAATTTACTCGGGTAATTATTCTATATGTCAATCGGGACTTTGTCGTCGCCAGATCCGCTAGTGTATGTAGAGTATCGCCCCAGGCGGAGCGTCATCTAGAGCGTCGTGGCGCGGATGCATTAGACGGACTTCCTGAATGCGCCCGCCGCGCGTCGCCGTCGTCGTCCGATGGAGTGGAACACGCTCCTCATGCATATACATACGCTCTCACTTCCGGATGCGATGTCATCCGGCCGTCGCCCTTCCCCTGTTCCCTTTGCCCGTGCGTCCCGCGCGCCCCCTGACGGGGGACACGGCCATCCGAGTGGAAGAGCAGGAAGAGGGGCTTGCAAGGGGACCGCCACACAGGCCGTCGGGTGATCATGATGGGAGGCGGTGTTGCCGTGATTTGCTAAGGGGAGACAACGATAAACGTCCATCGTCACTATCACGCCGAGCATCATTACAAGGCAGACTTGGTGGATAAAAATAATAACACTGGTTGTTTTGCTAGCTATTCAAAGGCGGGAAAGGGTATCTGATCATATTAAAAATATTCAATGGCTTACTATGCGACAAAGGTGGATACTGCATCTATTATCATTGGTCCACAGTATTATGATAAATAAAATGCCTCTTTATTTGAAGAACAAGCTTACCATGAGATGTGATCATCACTCAGCGAACCTGCGTTTTGTAGGATATACTGTTGACTTGCCTCGTCACCGAACAACCCAATTCAGAAAGAGCTTTTCATATGTGGCGCCCGATTTCTACAATAAAGTACCTCAAGCTTTGAAAACTTCATCTGTGTCCAGCTTTAAAAGAAAAGTTAGGCTCTTTGTCTTTGATGACATGTAGCATGTATTTTCTTTTGATTTCATCTAGCATGTATTTTTATGTAATTTTATTTTTATATTTGTTTATTTGTGCATGTTTTCTCACTTTTCATTTGTTTGTGTTTTGCTTACACATTTGTTACTGTTTACTTTTAATTTTTATATCTTCCGCCATATACCTAATATTTTCTTTTTTTAAAGTTACTTCTAATCACGGTCTTTGATTCTGCTACGTACTCTGTTGCTGCACGTTTCTCTTTTGGTCTTTTGGTCATTATACCATGCTACGATTCTGTAAAAAAACATTTTTTCTGCTTTAAATGTTATCTTCAATGTATTTTTGTTGTATTTGCATGTACTTGAATTTTTTTTTTAGCCCTGGTTGGTTCTGAAAAACAGCTTGTGCTGATGTAACCCGCCAGGTAAAATTATTATTATTATTATTATTATTATTATAACCAAAATTGTTAGAAATTTGGACTAATGGTCTAGTAAAGGATCTAATGAATATAGTCGTTTTTGTCCGAAATGTCTCTCAAGCTAATATCGAAAAAATATACGGTTTGTGTAGGAATATATTTTTTTTCCGATAATAAAACGAAATCCAAGGAAAATTATTATAAGAAAATTAAAAAACAGGGTGTTTCAGTTTATTGTTGCATAATTTTAAGATTCGATAGAACTTTTAAAATTAATGCATAAAGTCTATATAAACATGGGTCGAAAAATGCGTGGCTTCCGAAATACAGGGTGTTTAAATTTACTTTCTAAAATAGTTTTTTTTAAATATTTCGAACAACATTTGATGCATTACAGTGAAAATTGGTATACAAGGGTTTTTTGGTACGACAAAACGAACCATGGCCATAGTTTTACTGTAGCCGCTAGAGGGCGCTCTCTACTGTACCTGTAGTGTACTAAAATGACCGAAATTTTTTTCTTAGTGCAATTTTTTGCTTTTTGAATAAAAAAACTGATTCTCCGCACTTTTCAACATAAAAAAGCTCTCCTGTGAATCTTCGTTATAGTTAGCCGTTTTTGAGATATTTCGATTTTTAAGGTTCGATGCATTTTTAATTATTTATGATAAAATAACGTTAAAAGTCAGTATTTCGATAATTTTTAGAAGTAGGCTGTGCCTGCAATTATTTCTGAAAATGAAAGCAGAATAAGGTTAAACGTCAATTAGTTGACAGTTAGTTTTGTTGTCTGTTGAAACCTGAAACGTTTTTTTGCAATCGTGAATGCACGAAATTTAGTTTCTTTTACCTGTTTTTTTTTGTAAGTTTTATAAAAATGCCATTTTTATTCTCCAATCAAGAGTTAGCGGATATTCATTTTGTGTATGGCTTTGTAAATGGAAACGCAACAGAAGCAGCCAGATAATACGCACGAAGATTTCCAAACAGACGACATCCAACCCGCTCAGTATTTGTAAGAGTGCATCGCCTGATAATTGAAAACGGTTTTAGAAATCTCCAAAGGGATCAAAACATAAATGTTCGTCAGCGCAGATTTACCCGTATGATTCTGCGTGAGTTTGATAGAGATCCGACCACAAGTGTTAGGAGAGTTTCTGGTGCCTTGGGAATTTCAGCAAGCCATGTTCACCGTGTTCTTAGATATGACCATAGACGTCCTTACCATTTGCAACCTGTGCAAGGACTACAGCCAGGGGACGGAGAACGAAGAATCACATTTTGTCAGTGGATTCTTGATAGAACTGATAATAATAGGGAGTTTTTAAGTAGCGTTTTATGGACCGATGAGTCATGCTTCACTAGACGTGGAGTGGTAAATTTTCATAATCAACATATCTGGTCGCATGAAAATCCGAATTCAGTTCGGGAAAGAAATTTTCAGTATGAATTTAGTGTGAACGTGTGGATTGGTAACCGTAATCGACTATTTGGACCCTACCTTTTGCCTGCAAGGTTATATGCTGCGACCTTCTTGGAATTTTTAAAGGCTTAACATGAAAATATGTGGGATGATGTTATGTTAGATTTAAGAAGATTGGTCTGGTTCCAGCTGGATGGTTGTCCAGCTCATTATTCGAGAATAGATAGAAACTGGCTGGACGAAAATTATCCAGAAAGATGGATCGGCCGTGGAGGACCAGTCGCCTGGCCTCCACGATCTCCTGACCTAAATCCATTAGATTTCTTTGTGTGGGGATTTCTAAAAGAAAAAGTGTACCAGACTCCCGTAACCACAAGAGATATGCTAATAGACAGAATCAGGAATGCATGTGTTGAAATAAGGCCTTATTTGAATAATGCTATACCACGTTCGATCATTCGCAGATGTGAATTGTGTATTGAACAATTGGGTTTACATTTCGAGCAACTACTTTAGATTTTGTATGTTTGTCCTAACTATCCAATAGCATCCAATATTCATTTAATTTGTTAAAAATAATATTGGAAAATTAAACAAATTAATATTCTGTTTTTTTGTGTTTATTTGTAGTTAGGAATTATTGCCGTGTTTAAAAACACAATCTAAACGATCATCTTAATTACTTGTAATGCCCAAATCGAAAATGTAAAAAAAAATTTTATACCCAGTGCATAAAATTTTTTTAGAAAGTTAACCATTTCTGTCGGAATTCCTAAAAGAGTCCTCTAGTGGCCAAATGTGAAACTAACAAAACCTGCTTGACCAGCCTGTACAGGCACTATAGTATGCAATTTTAGACCTAAAAAAAGTACAGCCCAACATTTTTTGCAGCTTTGAGGACAGCCTGTATATGTTTAACTTCTTATATAAATCTTGGAAATTAATTTTGAATCGGTGAATGAGCTGAAATTTGAGGCATGACAATATAAAACGAATTACCTGCCGATATTTTGAATCCAATATGCCGGGTGCCACAAAATCGCGATGATTCCCACAGAAACCGCTTTGATATGGGTATCAAATCGAAGGGATTGATGAGAGAAACGCAATAAGCAAAGTGACGTTTTTCCAAATCCAATATTGCGAGCGCCCCAAGATGCGGCTTGATTTAACTTGAGTCTTCAGCGCCCGAGAGAGCAATATCAATTTTTCTCAGAACTATTCAAATCTCACCCTCAAATTGACAAAGAGTAGCTCAAAAATGATTTCCCGGTATGCGGTTACTGTGAACGTCGCGTTTATATCGGATACATACTATTTAGCTTAATTTTTCATAATTGATGTTATGCAAACTATTGCACAGTTATCATCAGGAGTGTGACATGTTCGAAATGCGATCGCATGAAACATTTAATTCGATGTGTACTTTACCAGTGTTTATTTTAATTTCAGCCAATTTCTCGTTTGAACACACGTTTTGCGGTTATTGTTATACAAAATAAACGTTATTCCAGTGCATTTACACTTATTTGTGCATGCATAATCGATTGCGACAAAAAATATTTTCTTTTTCATTGCTTTGTTCATGTCTATCACAAAGGCTCTGTCGATGACATTCCCTTGATTGTACACAATCAACTTGAGTTAACCTAATCCTCATCCTCTGATGAGTATGAATGATCAGCAAAGGAACGATGGATTTTATACGGAAAACGTAGAGGAATCAGACACAAACGTAAAGCGAAATTTGCAGATAAAATCCTTGTCTAGTGCGCAATTGCAACCTTCTGGGGGAGGAGAGAGTGGTGAAGCTTTGAAGGGTGTTTCAGTTTATTGTTGCATAACTTTAAGATTCGATAGAACTTTTAAAATTGACGCATAAAGTCTATATAAACATGGGTCAAAAAATGGGTGGCTTCCGAAATACAGGGTGTTTAAATTTACTTTCTAAAATAGTTTTTTTTAAATATTTCGAACAACATCAGATGTATAACAGTGAAAATTGCTATACAAGGCTTTTTTGGTACGGCAAAACGAACCATTGGCATAGTTTTACTGTAGCCGCTAGAGGGCGCTCTCTACTGTACCTGTAGTGTATTAAAATGACCGAAAATTTTTTCCTAGT
Organism: Acanthoscelides obtectus; assembly: GCA_963669975.1. Classification (NCBI taxonomy): domain Eukaryota; kingdom Metazoa; phylum Arthropoda; class Insecta; order Coleoptera; family Chrysomelidae; genus Acanthoscelides; species Acanthoscelides obtectus. Next base: position 4,531,270 of record CAVLJG010000007.1, on the reverse strand, counting down.
GCAATTTTTTGCTTTTTGAATAAAAAAACTGATTCTTCGCACTTTTCAACATAAAAAAGCTCTCTTGTGAATTTTCGTTATAGTTAGCCGTTTATGAGATATTTCGATTTTTAAGGTTCGATGCATTTTTATTATTTATGGGAAAATAATATTTTTTTTACATTTTCGATTTGGGCATTACAAGTAATTAAGATGATCGTTTAGATTGTGTTTTTAAACACAGCAATAATTCCTAACTCCAAATAAACACAAAAAAAACAGAATATTAATTTGTTTAATTTTCCAATATTATTTTTAACAAACTAAATTAATTATTTACAACTAAAATGCTATTGGATAGTTAGGACAAACATACAAAATCTTGTAGTTGCTCGAAATGTAAACCCAATTGTTCAATACACAATTCACATCTACGAATGATCGAACGTGGTATAGCATTATTCAAAGGCCTTATTTCATCACATGCATTCCTGATTCTGTCTATTAGCATATCTCTTGTGGTTACGGGAGTCTGGTACACTTTTTCTTTTAGAAATCCTCACACAAAGAAATCTAATAGATTTAGGTTAGGGGATCGTGGAGGCCAGGCGACTGGTCCTCCACGGCCGATCCATCTTTCTGGATAATTTTCGTCCAGCCAGTTTCTAACTATTCTCGAATAATGAGCTGGACAACCATCAAGCTGGAACCAGGCCAATCTTCTTAAATCTGACATAATATCATCCCACATATTTGCATGTTCAGCCTTTAAAAATTCCAAGAAGATCGCAGCATTTAACCTTGCAGGCAAAAGGTAGGGTCCAAATAGTCGATTACGGTTACCAATCCACACGTTCACACTAAATTCATGCTGAAAATTTCTTTCCCGAACTGCATGCGGATTTTCATGCGACCAAATATGTTGATTATGAAAATTTACCACTCCACATCTAGTGAAGCATGACTCATCGGTCCATAAAACGTTACTTAAAAACTCCCTATTATTATCAGTTCTATCAAGAATCCACTGACAAGATGTGATTCTTCGTTCTCCGTCCCCTGGCTGTAGTCCTTGCACAGGTTGCAAATGCATTTATGTTTTGATCCCTTTCGATACAAAAAAAAACAGGTAAAAGAAACTAAATTTCGTGCATTCACAATTGCAAAAAAACGTTCCAGGTTTCAACAGACAACAAAACTAACTGTCAACTAATTGACGTTTAACCTTATTCTGCTTTCAATTTCAAAAATATTTGCAGGCACAGTCTACTTCTAAAAATTATCGAGATACTGACTTTTTAACGTTATTTTATCATAAATAATTAAAAATGCATCGAACCTTAAAAATCGAAATATCTCAAAAACGGATAAATATAACGAAAACTCACAGGAGAGCTTTTTTATGTTGAAAAGTGCGAAGAATCAGTTTTTTTATTCAAAAAGCAAAAAATTGCACTAAGAAAATTTTTTCGGTCATTTTAATACACTACAGGTACATTAGAGAGCGCCCTCTAGCGGCTGCAGTAAAACTATGCCCATGATTCGTTTTATCGCACCAAAAAACCCTTGTATACCAATTTTCACTGTTATACATCAAATATTGTACGAAATATTTAAAAAAAACTATTTTAGAAAGTAAATTTAAACACCCTGTATTTCGGAAGCCACGCATTTTTCGACCCATGTTTATATAGACTTTATGCATTAAGTTCAAAAGTTCTATCGAATCTTAAAGTTATGCAACAATAAACTGAAACACCCTATTGATAAGTGCCTTTCCAAATTGCTTCAGTTGATCCACAAACATCACGACATTACTCAAGAGATACCCAAAACTGGCTTCAACAACACAACATACCTTTTGTTAACAAAAACGATAATCCACAAGCTTATCGCAGACTCGCCCAATAGAGGATTTTTGGGCTTTACTGTCTAGGAAGGTTTATTATATTATTATAATTTATGATAACTATGGTTGTCGGAAAAGTCATGACGCTTTTTTTTTGTTTATTTTAAGGCCATTTTATTCATATACAGCACAAACTTCAATCAATAATGTATTGCCCATTTTGATCGATGACCTTTCGCCATCTTTCAGGCAGCTTCATAATTCCTCGCTCATAGAAGGATTTGTCTTTACCGGCAAAACATTGAACAAGGTGCTGATGTACAGCTTCATCTGAAGTAAAGCGTATTTCTCGCAAGGAATTTTGAAGCGACCAAAACAAATGAAAATCAGATGGGGCAAGATCAGGCGAGTATGCTGGATGTGGTAACACATCCCATCCTAACTCCAATAACTTTTGACGAGTGAGCAAACTTGTGTGCGGTCTCGCGTTGTCATGGTGGAACACAACTCCTTTGCGATTAATGAGCTCCGGACGTTTTTGCATGATGGATTGTTGCAAACTGTCCAATTGCCGACAATACACAGTTGTATCGATGGTTTGGTTCTTTGGCAGGAGTTCAAAAAACACGATCCCTTTAAAATCCCACCAAACAGAGAGCATCACCTTTTCCTGATGACTCTCTGCTTTCGCGATCGTGTTACGCGTATCTACACTTCGGGACCAAGACCGTTTGCGAACCACATTGTTGTAAACAATCCACTTTTCATCTCCCGTTATCAAGCGCTTTAAGAAAGGATCGTTTTCCTCACGTTTAAGGAGCATATCGCAGATGTCTACACGCGCCGTCAAATGAACCTCTCTCAGTTCGTGTGGTACTCAACGATCGAGTTTGCTTACGTATCCCAGTTTCTTCAAATGGTCGTGAACGGTTGAATGATGGATTTTTAAGGTTTCTGCAAATTTTCCGTGTGGTGTAATGTGGGTTTGCTCCTACCAATGCCTTTAATTCGTCACTATCCAACTCAGTAGGCCGCCCTGATCGAGGTGCGTCATGGATATCAAAATCCCCATCTCGGAATTTTTTAAACCATCTCTGGCATTGCCGTTCTTGTAGTGCATGTTCTCCATAAACCTTTCTCAACTTTTCACACGCTTGTCTTGCGTTCTTGCCTTTGCGGAAGTAATACAGCAAAATGTGACGAAAATGCACAGTTTGGTCGTCCATCTTCAACGTCCTCTAAAATCGACGAGACTCAAATAAATCACTTAATTTTTTGGTGCAAATGAAGCTTGAAGTGTCAACTGTCAAACTACACAATCAACATACAAATGTCATGGACTCACGTACTTCCAACCATGCAATTGCATACTTTGTTGCATATACGTCATGACTTTTCCGACAACCCAATAGTTAGTGTTTAAATAAGTTTCTTCATTAAACAAAAATCCGATAAATATTTTTGCCGAAACTTGCATACGTTATGTATCTCCTGATTGGTAACAATCTGTGCGTTATACAGTGTGACTGAAAGCGGCGTTTCGGAGCGGATGGAACATGCATCCATCATTTTTATAACTTATAAGGACGGCTCGTATTTTTAATCAACTGTATCACACCGACGGAAAGTATAAGCCTGAATACATTGAATCAAGCAAATTCTCTTTGGCCCCCGATTGTTAGAATTAATCGATAGACCGTGATGAATCGACCGTTTCGACACGCCGTGGCGCGGTAATCGATGGTTGCCTGCAACAGGGTTACTGAACACCGAAAAACGTCCTCATTTTTTAAAATAATTCAGATTTTTTTACCGCAAAAGAGCTAGAATAGAGAATAAAGCTAAAACAGACATTCAGTTTCATACCCCACACCAATCATCGTGTTTATCGGCTCCCCCACCACCGATCCCTACAAGAAGCGCCTACAGTTACCACCGAGAGTACAAGGCCAAATGACTGGGCTGCGAAGAGGCTGTGACGTCATGCAGAGTGGGCCTGTGCATATACTTATGGAGTTTGGAGATGCTGGCTGGCAAGAGAGCCGCGCCGCCACTTCACTGCGGTGTTATCATATCTAGATTTGATATAGAAATCTCTACTAATCAGTTGAACCTCTCTGTGGACGGATTCGCAAGATATACTCGGAGCCTGCGCAGCTTCAATGATGATGTGATTATTCTTTCTGATCTGCCTGTCAAGAATACGTTTTCGATATAACGTTCAATCTGTCACCTGTGAAGTCTAATATTCCATTCACAATTGGAACATGTGGCAACCTTGGCAACACCGCTAACATCCAACAGATAGCTAACAACCAACTAACCTTAAATTCTGAGCTGCTATTATGTATGTTTCTATGCTATGTAAACTGTAACTTATATTTGTGTTGTCTCGCCATTGTTTAGCTAAGTTTTCAAAATGCATTACAAGTGTTGCGTTCCTAATTGTGCCGGTAATTACGGGAAGGGTCCGAAGGTACACGTACTTTCGTTTCCAATGCTCGTAGAGATTTAGTGATTACAAAATACACCAGCGTATGCAATTTGCACTTTGCTGAGGACAGCATCATTTGCGAATCCACCTTCCATGACGAAAAGACAGGTAGGAGCATTCATCTACCCGTTAAGTATCCAAAACTAAAGGCAGATGTAATTCCAAGTATCTTTGCAAATTTTCCGAAATACCTTTCAAAGGACATATCAAGCAGAAGAAGCCGAGATGAGAAATTGAGGGACAAGGAACAAGAACAACTACTAAAGCACTGCAAAGTAGCATTGATGATTATTCTTCCTATCAAAAATCAACAATCATAACTGAAATTTCACAGTCTGATGTTGATAATATCATGGATGAAATCCCTGTCATCATCTACTTAGCTGATTACTGATGTTGTTATGCCTTATTAAAGAAACATCACTGCGATCATTGTAAGGAAAATTTAACACACACGGATGATATTGACATAGAAGACAAGCACAAGATTATACAGAATTAGAGGTGGCTTAAAGTTCCCAGATGATCCTGTTATTGAATATTGTCTTGCTAAGTGATTTAATTTGCAATAAAGTTTTGGAAAGTGACGAGGAATAATTTTTAGAAATCACTGATAAGCGACGCGCTCTTTCTCAGTTGATAATTAACAATCTGAGTGATAATAATCACCTCACTTCATTTTCGCGTTGCAGAGTCCGTCCACCAGATTAGGTTTTAAAACTAACTGTTATTTGCACAGTCGATATATTTTTGAAAAATTATTGTGCCAAAACGACAGCTTTGCAAGCGCGAATAAAGCAAAGAAACGTAAATTGACTACATTCACATGAGGCAGCAACATTTACATAGCTAATTGGTTAAGGCTTTCGCGGCCAGTTGATAAAGTGCTGTATTGATTCGGGTCTAAAGGCCATCGTCGGCTGGAATTTCTTCCTAAAGTTTCGCTAGCACGAGTGGCAAGCTTCTTCAGAGGTCTTTCCATTTCCGATGCTGGATGTAGTCTGGGTCTATTTTTTTTAATGAAGAATTTTATTTACACACTAACTAGTTATCATGAATTCCAACTCAATACTTAACAAAACTATACTATCGAATTATGGTGTTCCCTGCTCGCACTCCGCTGTTGTTCGATAAATGTTTCTGCGTGAAATATTTCTATTCTGGAATATTCGACAGATTCCAGCTTTGGATACCCGCGCAATAAACTTGTAGATACTTTTTCTTATTTATAATTTATACGACATCTTGAAGCGAAAACTTCAAAATAAATAAATGCCAACTGACAGTAAAGTAAGTACACAAACTTTTGTTTCCAAAGGCGACTTGATATTATTATGTGTTTGTTAAAATTAAAGCCAAAACTCTTAGGACATACCGTTGTGAATGCTTTCATCATCTGAATTCTTGCAAACACATAAATATATCTGAATCACATACGATAAGACACCCCCGAACCTTCTGTTAAGAGGATTAACGTGGGCGCTGTAGTTTCCCCACGAGGACCGGGTGCCGGGCCGTAATAAATGCAAGTTTAATAGTGTAAATTGAATTGAAAATCAAGGCTGTGACTTGATGATGAGATTCGACAGTAGTGACCTCAAATCCCTGCTAAGAGCTACGGCGTCGGCTGCGGTGCGGCGGACCCCTCTGCGATACCCACCCTCTCGGACGCGTCGTAATAGGGAGGCCTTCGGGGGAAACATCAGTGGCGGGCAGACGCACGATGACCCGGAACACCGAAAAGCTAACAAACATATTGTAGCGTTCTTTTGGGCGTGGATTAAAACACTGGATTCCACAAAAAGAAATGCACTAATTTATTTAACTGGTTAAAACATTTATATACACCACTAATTCTTATGTCGCGCCGCTGACTGGACACTTCACTCTGCTCTACTCTATGGTATTCCGTACTCCCTTCCATTTCCCGGCCGCCGAGTTATATAGTCCGCATCGTTGAATCTAGAAGAATCGGGAGCCACATAGCGGCCTTCCCGAATAGTCGAGGTTGCTTCGCGTCGATCTAGATGGCGATCCGCCGCCAGGTGGCTGGTGCGGGTTGATTCGCGTAAAAGCAGAGATCGGTCATGAAGCTCTAACAAAACACTTCTCTTGTTCTAATAATTATATTGTAGCAAATCGTACTCTGCTCTCCTTCTCGTTAAAGGCCATTTTTTATAATTTCCGTCGATCTTAAATACGAGAACTGAACTTGACTTGGGGATGCTATTTTTCCTCTGCTCTTGTGTAGCAATTTAGCGGCCACAACCTTCGTTAGTGAAACGACTTCACACCCAAAGCTGAGGTTGCCGGGTTGTGGAGAATTTGATAAAAATCGGTGATTGGTGAATTTTGTTGTCGGAGCCCTTTTTTCACCCTCTTGGGGATTTAGCCGTTCTTAAAGCATTTCCGTGAACTCTCATTGTTCGAGGGTTCTACCTTTGGGTTCTGATTTACTATACATCTAGCATTTCCTACCCTTGGTTACCTTTGCTTTGGAGCTTCCATTTGGATAGACTTTCCACTTAGCATCTATAATTCAAATCAGTCTGTAAGTGATGTCCTAAAAACTATTTAGACAAGATATCAAAGGCTTATTATCAATGAGTTATAGTGGATATGCATTCTTTCTTCTGTTTCTTTTAGGTATGTAACAATTCCTAATTTGCACCATGCTTTACCTTGCCATTCATGTCATATAAGTTACCTTGGATTTTATATGTATTTTTTTATTTTGTTCTTCTCTTGTCACCGTATACTTTGTATAATTTCCGCACTAGTGGTTAAATGTAAGAATAACCCGCGGATAAACTTAGCCACTAACGTTAGATTTGTATGTATTTACATGATTGTAATGAATGTATTATAATTATCATTATTATTATTCTAAATTTATCACGAAGACGGTGAAGCCGTCTTCGGGGTGGAAGTCGAGTCCGGATCTCTGCCTGAGATCATTTTCTGGCTTGACGACACTACTCAAAAAAATTGAACGAGCAGGAAAAAAAATCCAAAATTATTGGTGGTCATACCAAGACTCAAAAAAAAGAATTTCGAAGGTTTAAGATACTAGTTTCTAGGTATTTTATCCGAAAATTTTCAGGAGCAACGATTCTCATGCAAAGTCACTGGTACTAACTGGAAGACATCACGAATATACTTGTTTACCCGTTCGGTATTCGAACATTGCCTCATCGATGCTGGGATGCCTGAAAAATAATTCCAGCCCGGCCGGCACTGTCCTGTGATTCCTGGGGGAGAATTCTGGAGAACCAGCGCAGTGCAGCCGCTGTTTACAATCGCATTGAATATTTATAACACGCCAGTTGATGAGCGTAGCAATATGGTTGATATTTAGCCCTGCAAAGATCCCAATGGGAATACTACCGACTTTCAACTTTAGTACAGGCAAATAATGCCTACCGATGTAGAAGGATAAGAATTTGCATGAGTAATTCAAATATTAATTTTCTATTCGGGTATTTTTTGGATTAAGCATCTTGCTTAGTTTCCGAGAAATAACAGTGCAATTGCATATTCCTGGACCACAAAACGCATATGGGAAACGTTTCTTTTGGAATTTATCATTCGGAAATTTGAAAAATTGAAATTTCGAAATTTGAAAGATTTTGGTAAATTCGGATTCATTGTCAAAAATATATATATCGAAGCTTTTGAAGTGCTTTTGTTGTCGTTTCGACATTAAATATTCAGAAAGTAAAATATAGTCTTTTTAGTAATATTGTCCTATACTTGAAAATTATTTTCTACTTTACAGCTCGATTTGCGATTAAAGTCGTTCTTTTAGTTTTTTTAACTATAATTTATAATAATAATAATTTAATAATAATCCGGCTTCATTTATACAAAGTATAAAAAGGCGAAGTGTCGCTAAAAAGCGTTTTTCAACTTAACCCAACAAATATTTATGTAAATTTTCTAATCCCAATGGAAACAAGAAAGTTAAAACAAACCTGTAACGAGTCCCTATTCATGGCCATGGTCTACCTACTGGGCAATGAAATCAGAGATAAAAAATCTTTTTTTGAAATTCTTCAATAATATTATGTGCTCGTGTTTGGCGACAACGGATATAATCCGCCTTATCGGTTCATCGCATCGGAAACAAAAAAGCGAAAGAATTTGGAACGATGTTTTTACAATTATTTTATTCAGTTGTATACAGTCAGTGTCAGTCGGTAACGCGTTAGTGAATAGTGGTGTCTGTTGCGTGGCTCAAACGAAATCAAAAATGGCACGTGTTTACGAAAATGCTGAACTTGAGGACATGATTCTTATTTACGCGGCATCACGGATTTATGCGGATCGGTTTCCCAATCGAGTGCAACCAACCCTTTGTTAATGTAGTACAAAAGGCTCGTGAATCAGGTGACTTAAGACCTCACAGGGGAGGGCATGCCGATGCTCCAAGACCGCACGATCAAATACAGGTCCGCACTGAAATACTTGTCGGGAGGATACTTTATAAAACAAGGTAAAACAAATTTTTTAATTTTTTTTATTTTTACACACATATTTTGGTTTATCTTCCTTCTACAATCATTATCTGAAAATTAATGACTCAACTTCAAAGTCACCCTGTAGAGTAGTGAGTGAACTCGGTAGGCAACGCGTTGTATAGCTTGATAGCAGTATATACGTACGATCTTTTAAATAGAGATGTTGAATGTCTCGAGATAACCAATAAAAACCGTCCATCCTCTCTGCCGCACCCTGTATAAAATCAGTGATATTTGCTAGGTGAGAAAATTATATCTGAATATGCTGCCCATAAAGTATATCTAAAAGCTATGTCAGAAGGGTTATTTGTGTTGTCCTTTCTGAAAGTTATGAATCACAATTGTGCCCGGTTTTTCGCTTTTTTACAAACTTTGAGGAATATTGTGTGTAATTAAGTAACGTCAAAAAAAATTTATGAAATCTGAATGACTGGAAACATAAAAGAATGAAAAGTGTAATTAACCAACCGGGATATTTCTTTTTTAATCTTACTCTAAATTGACGTCTTATAGAAACACCTATATAAAGTCACAACAAACATATAATTTCAAAAAAAAAATCGACAATGTCGCTTTTCAAGATATGTACGCAATACCCTTGCGGATGTTGGCAGAACGACCGGGCTATATTGTTACGTCGAACACCGACATACATAACTGCTGAGGATATGTCGAGATATTGATTCCATTAAGCCTAATATTTGCAGGGGGTAATCTTGCGAGTGATTGTAAGAGCAAATTTGATCAGTTCCGTCGCTCCTCATTAATGTTGATTGTTTTTAAATAGTCGAGCAGGACGAGGGTGAATACCTAAGTGGGCTGTGATTGTGTTTACCTTGCGAGCTTCCAGATTGAATTTCTTATTAGCTAGCCGGGATCAATGCAGATTTTTTTTTCGCTAAAGTGGAGCAGGAGCGGCCGCGGCGTAGAAGCGAAAAGTTATGCATTACCCACGAAATATCGGAAACTAACATATACTAAGTGACATATAAATACGAACACCCAGTTGGTGGTTTTATTTTAATAAAAGTTGGTGAATGTATTTATCTTACTGTAAATAACAAGTGAAAAAAGTTTCAGCCTTATCAGTTGGACATTCCGGTTTTTATACTGCTTTTTTTTAATTCACTAACGCTCTAAAAATGAATATTTCAGCCGCAGTAAAGAATCAACGTTGGCGGATTTTGGTTCTTGACATCCTTTACGATTGGTTATGATGCCTAGTGTACCGAGACCTGTACGATTTCGTCAACTTCGGGAAGCTGGACTTTCTTTTCGGGCAATTGCAGTTAGAGTGCAAAGAAGTGTAGACACTGTGGTTTGGTGTTGTCAGGCATGGCTTCGAGAAGGCCGTACGCAAAGAGCAAGGGGCACTGGACGCCGCCGTAGAACAACAGACCGTGAAGATCGCCGCCTAAGATTATTGGCCTTAAGGGACCGTTTCTCCACTACCAGGTCCATTGCAAATGAATGGTTTGCAGAACACGGAAGACCTATTGGCATGCGAAGTGTTTACCGACGAATGAGAAGTTTTGGCTTGTTTTCATACCGGCCATACTGGGTCCTCCCTTTAACTCGAGAACACCGACGTAATCGCCTTGAGTGGTGCAGACAACGGTCACTCTGGGATCAGGAATGGAACAGTATTGTCTTTAGTGACGAGTCTCGATTTTGTTTAGGCATGCACGATGGTCGTGCCAGGGTTAGAAGGCGACGTGGTGAAAGGAGGAATCCACAGTTTTTTGTTGAAAGACATGTTCATCACACTGTTGGAGTTATGGTTTGGGGTGCTATAGCTTATTAACATGAACGCGCAGTGTTATATCCACGAAGTTCTAGAACCCCATCTTTTACCCTATCTTGACACCCTGGCAGATCCAACTTTCCAACAAGATATTGCCCGACCACCTGTTGCAAGAGTCACAATAGACTTATTTCAACATAATGATGTCACATTGTTACCATGGCCACCAAGATCTCCCGACTTATCCCCAATTGAGCACGTGTGGGATATGATGGGTAGGAGATTGCTCAATTTGCAACGTCCTCCTCAGACTCTAGAAGCACTTCGAGAGGAGTTGGTGGTTGCCTGGAATGAGATACCACAGGAGCACATTGACCACCTGATCAGAAGCATGCCTAGGCGCGTTGGAGAATGCGTAGCACATCAGGGTGCATCCACACATTATTAAAGCTCAAAGGGCTTTAAAGCAGTGCAATCATTTTGAAATTTTTATCATTTACTTATTATGCTTCATTAAGTACTTATACAAAATATTACAAAATATTATTTAATTTCAGGATTACATGAATTGACAAATCTCGCATGATTCAGTATCCTTCTACCCACGCGCTATCCCTCTTCTTCCGTGTCAACCTGCGCCGCTGAGATACGTAGCACCGTGTCCACGGCGATCATAAAAGGACACAATGGTACATTACCTGCCGATATTATTTACCTAATACGCGGACATTGATCAAGCAAGTTTAATCCATAAGGAAATGATGGCGCAAAAATATGGTGCGTTGTTAATCGAGCCAGCCATCATTTATCAAATTTAATGGAGAAATGGATATTGCCTTCGAAATTGAATTTATTATCGTGCTTGCAGTCGCCAATAAGAAATTTACATTGACGCGGAAAATAGGTATTAATATACAGGGTGTTCCTTAATGATATGCGAATATTCAAAGGTGTGAATCTACATGTTAGTTTGCTTTATAAACTATGCTCCAAAAAAGTTTAATTACACAAAATCGGGGTGTTGAAGTTTTAGGAAAAAAATGGAAATCAATTAATATTGTCAGAACCGCTGCAGATATTTCACTGATATTTAGTATGTAGTGAAAGTTAATAAGGTTGCATATTTTTCAATGCAAAGATAACCTTTAGCTTTAACAGAGGCGTGCGTACGGGTATTGACTTCGATATTTTTTAAGAAAAAAATAGTACGCCAAATAAAAATTATTTTTGAATTTCCCGTTCAATTTATAACAAATGATCTCTCTTCAATTCTTTTTCTTCGATATGGCATTTTTGAGTAAAAAAAATAAAACCGTTTTATTGTCTAACTTCCAAAATAACCATTTATTAATTTAATTGGAAAAATTAAACACATTAGGGGTAATGAACAACAACAACTGACAACATAAACATAACGTTAAAACCAACAAAATGATTACAAAAATTGTTGAAAACGGCCCCCTTCACTTAGTATGCAAGTTAAATTACTGCCATCGAAATACATGTTTTTAAAAAAAACTTTATTTTGATTAACGGTACAAAAGGACTTTTGTGAAACCTTGTCACGACGATGCGTAAAACAGGACGGTTAGACAAGAAGTGACAAGATTTCATCACACACGGATTTAGTACATTGCAGTAGAAATATAATATGCTGATACAGAATATGTTAACATGTGAACTTCAAGGCGCGAGTTAAGATTCCATAGCGTAGCGACAATGCTCGCAAGAAATACAAGTACCAGGTAATAATTATATTATTATATAAAATACAGGGTGATGATGAATATAACTCATCCCCACTTAAACTCTTAGATTTTTCTCTTTACAGAATTTTTTTAATTTTACCACAAGCACAAACAATACACCTATTATAAGAGTGCTATATACATGAGAATGGTAATTTTTAATATGTGTCAGGTCCTTGAGACTAAAACTAGCTACATTTGTCATCTGTTTCTGTGATAAGGATATTGTGCCTTGGATCAGTCTGAGATAATTTAAAACTTCTCGTAAAGGAATAAATAGTCTAAACATTCGAACTTTCATATTCGTAATCATAAATTGACTTCTTGACAGTTTCTGATAGCAACTGTACATTGTTTTGAATGACTTTCATATCGTTCTCAAATTTTTGTGAAATGAGCTGAGCGAATAATTTTTGATTATTGATGGCTATTATAAGTTCGTTTTCCTTGTCTTTCAATGATTGAAATTTATCGTTGATTTCTGTAAGGTTACCTTGATCTAAATTTCCTGTCACATACCTAACTATGCTACCAAATCCGTTAATAATCACTGATCAACAGCCAAAAAATATCCTAAATAAAATCAACAAAATAATACTATTTTTAATGTGCTAAAACCGGAATGAAACTTATTTTTTCAATGGTTAAATGACAAAAAACGGTTTATGCGCTTTGCTGTCCCAATGGTTTGGAGAGAGCCTACAAATCATATTAATGATTGTTACTTTTGCATGGTACCTTGTATTGGACAAGCCACAGGTATGTCCAAGAAAAAAAAATCGGTTATTAAATACCCAAACATACCATCTGCGATGAGACCTGTGCCTCACAGTGACGAAAATCCTATTCCACAACCCCCAGAATCCTACACTTGCGAATCAGAAAACGATCGAGTGATTCGTCAGGAAGAAGATATGCCATCAACGTCAAGAGATCCTGATTTTATACCGAGCACGTCATGCCACCAACCGCACAAAATAACACAGTCAGAATTAAATGATCTTGTAAGAGATTTAGAACTTCCAAAATGTAAGGCAGAGTTACTTGGATCAAGACTGCAGCAGTGGAACTTGTTAGAAGACGATGTTTCGGTATGTGTTTTTCGTAAACGCCACAAAGACTTAGAACCACTTTTCAATATGGAGAATAACTTGGTTTTCTGCAGTAACATTAACGGCTTACTGGCGGCTTTAAATATAAACTATAACCCAGAAGAATGGAGATTGTTTATAGACAGTTCAACATTGAGTTTAAAGGCAGTGTTATTGCATATTGGAAATATTTTACCATCTCTTCCTGTAGGGTATGCAGTTCACATGAAAGAATCATATGACAATATGAAGTACCTATTGACATGCATAAAATACGATGAGCACCAATGGCATATTTGTGGCGATTTGAAAGTTGTTGCACTTTTACTTGGGCTGCAGCTAGGCTACACAAAGTTTTGCTGTTTTTTGTGTGAATGGGACAGTCGGACAAAGGCACTTCATTACACCAGACAAAACTGGCCTGTTCGTCAATTCCTAGAGCCAGGTCAAAAAAATGTACAGCATATGCCATTAGTAGATTCGAAAAAAAATTTATTACCACCACTGCATATCAAGTTGGGCCTGATGAAAAACTGTGTCAAGGCATTAGATAGAGATGGGTCATCTTTTCAATACGTGCGTCAGAAATTTCCAAGACCAAGTGAGGCAAAGGTTAAAGAAGGTATTTTTGTTGGGCCACAGATTCGAAATATTTTGAAAGATACACGGTTTGAAAACACTTTAACAGGTATTGAAAAAACTCCTTTGAATGATTTCCGTCTGGTGGTCACTAATTTCTTGGGAAATAGAAAAGCTGACAACTATAAAACCCTTGTCAAAAATAGGCTGTCATCGTATCAAAAGATGGGCTTTAATATGTCTCTTAAGATACATTTCCTACACTCACACCTGGACTTTTTTCCTGACAATTGCGGAGCCGTAAGTGATGAGCACGGCGAACGTTTTCATCAGGATATTTCAACAATGGAAAAAAGGTACCAGGGAAAGTGGAATCCTTCCATGCTTGCAGACTACTGTTGGACTCTTGGTAGAGATGCTCCAGAAACGATCCATAAAAGAACAGCAAAAAGACAGCGCATATAGTGATTCTTATAAGTATATGAATCTTGTTACTTTTTTTAATATATCCTTAAAAATAAAAAGTTTTTTTCTAAACCGCAACTAATTTTTTTATTTCATTGTCATTTTTGGACTCAGCGCCCCAAAATTAACAAAGAAGTGCACTTTTCCCACAATTAAAAAACTAAAATTTGTTGTCCAGTAATTGCTCGACGCCTTCCACTGTGTGAATGATAAGATGATAATTTTAAATATTCCATTTTCACATTATTAACATTTTTGTATAGGTTCTCTAGTACCGATTTGAGGTTGATCTCATCAGAACAGATTACTACAATACTATAACTAACTTATGTCTGTCTAATAACATCAGCTATTAAGCTGAGATTATGGCTAAAAATAAACGTATGATAATGGCTTATTAATTTTGCGTCCCCCAACGGCTCCGGGTAGAAACCCTTATCGGTTGGGACTTGGTGAAGCCTCAGCGGAAGACTCTGCGGCCATACGGTTGCCAGAAACACGACCACACACCAAAGACAACGATGAAAAAGCGTTCGTCTTCTACCTTTTCTTCTTTCTTCTTCCTAAAGATGCAGCACACGCTCCTAGCTGAACCGCTTCTATTATCAAGGTTTTCGGGAGTTCTGGAACTTAGGGCCGACGCCCAATGCTGCTGGTCCCTAATACCTTCACTCTGTTGTTGCTGGCTGTGGATCCCGCTAAGAACTTGAAAGTTCGCGTGTCTATGACTGGTGATTTCGGCTGGCCGATACTCCGCTCGATTGCCTCGAATTCGGACGCCGAATGCATAAAATGCACCCGGTATTTCACAGTGTTTCAAGTGACTTCAGATAAAGTATACCACATTACAAACGGAACATCATCAAACAGCAAAGGCGACTGTTGCTGAAGAAAATTGAAGTCTGTCCGTCCAGTCGTCCCGGCAGGAAGAATGTTAACGTTAACCGAAAATTGGTGTGGGAAATGGGTTTCGGTTACGGCATAGGGATTTTCTTCTGCCCACAAATGATTATTGTGGAAATTCTGAATGGCATTGCGAGAAACATTAGCTTCGTCCGTGAACAGAATCACTGATTCAAATTGCGGATTTTGTGTAATTTTTTCAAGATACCACTGAGAAAATGTCACACACCTTGGAAAATCAATGGGAAGTAATGCCTGTACTCTTAAAATATGGTAAGGATATAACAACAAATCCACTGAAATTCTCCAAACAATTTGATGGCAAATATTTAAATGTCTAGCGATCTTTCTCGTATTCGTTTCAGGATGTTATTCGACTTCGTGCAGCACTGCTCCCTCAATTTCAAGTGTTGTCACACATAGAGGTCTACCTTCAGATGTTCCTCTTCGGACAGAACCAGTTTCAACAAGACGACGGTGAACATTAGAAAAGGTACGACTATCTGGTAAAGCACGATCGGGATATCTCTGGTGGTAAATCCGTCTGGCTTGCTCACCATTAGATATTCGCATATCATTAAGGAACACCCTGTTTAAAAGCTTGTAAAAACGGAATATCCCAATTTCTAAATCTGTCCCGACACCTGACGTTAAAGGTTATTTTTTGAAAATTGTCAGCCGTCTACGTTCGTACTGTCAAATTCATATCCTAACGCGGCAACCATAGCAGCCCATAAATCAGAGTCGAACTTATGGTACTTGAACGTACACTACTGCACTGCCTTAAATTTGTCCGCAACGATGCCTAGTGAAGCTCAAATTTATTTATCCTTTTGACTTAAAGGCAAAGTTGGTCCCCCACCATCGCAAAGTCTTACCCTCTACACGATCTCAGCGGTGTTCCTGAAACTTTCGGATTTACTTTGGGCAAGTTGTGCCAACTTTTCTGCCGTCGCCGCTTTATATTCTCCGAGGACGACGTCGACGCGGTTTTAACAGTTGCCTACTTAATATATATTTCCCTCTACAAATTTCTCTCCTACGGAATATTATTTATGACCCCCGTCATGAGCGTTGGCGGGAAATTTTCAAGGAGGTCAAAACTACTAAGTGACATATAAATCCGAACACCCAGTTTAAATGGTTTTATTTTAATAAAAGTTGCTGAATATATTTATCTTACTGTAAATAACAAGTGAAAAAATTTTCAGCCTTATCAGTTGGACATTCCGGTTTTTATACTGCTTTTTTTTTAATTCACTAACGCTCTAAAAATGAATATTTCAGCCGCAGAAAAGAATCAACGTTGGCGGATTTTGGTTCTTGACATCCTTTACGATCGGTTACGATGCCTAGAGTACGGAGACCTGTACGATTTCGTCAACTTAGTGAGTTTGATAGGGGCCGTATAGTGGGACTTCGGGAAGCTGGACTTTCTTTTCGGGCAATTGCAGTTAGAGTGCAAAGAAGTGTAGACACTGTGGTTAGGTGTTGTCAGGCATGGCTTCGAGAAGGCCGTACGCAAAGAGCAAGGGGCACTGAACGCCGCCGTAGAACAACAGACCGTGAAGATCGCCGCCTAAGATTATTGGCCTTAAGGGACCGTTTCTCCACTACCAGGTCCATTGCAAATGAATGGTTTGCAGAACACGGAAGACCTATTGGCATGCGAAGTGTTTACCGACGAATGAGAAGTTTTGGCTTGTTTTCATACCGGCCACACTGGGTCCCCCTTTAACTCGAGAACACCGACGTAATCGCCTTGAGTGGTGCAGACAACGGTCACTCTGGGATCAGGAATGGAACAGTATTGTCTTTAGTGACGAGTCTCGATTTTGTTTTGGCATGCACGATGGTCGTGCCAGGGTTAGAAGGCGACGTGGTGAAAGGAGGAATCCACAGTTTTTTGTTGAAAGACATGTTCATCACACTGTTGGAGTTATGGTTTGGGGTGCTATAGCTTATGGTTCCAGGTCACCTTTAATCTTCATCAGAGGTAACATGCACGCGCAGCGTTATATCCACGAAGTTCTAGAACCCCATCTTTTACCCTATCTTGACACCCTGGCAGATCCAACTTTCCAACAAGATAATGCCCGACCACATGTTGCAAGAGTCACAATAGACTTCTTTCAACATAATGATGTCACATTGTTACCATGGCCACCAAGATCTCCCGACTTATCCCCAATTGAACACGTGTGGGATATGATGGGTAGGAGATTGCTCAATTTGCAACGTCCCCCTCAGACTCTAGAAGCACTTCGAGAGGAGTTGGTGGTTGCCTGTAATGAGATACCACAGGAGGACATTGACCACCTGATCAGAAGCATGCCTAGGCGCGTAGGAGAATGCGTAGCACATCAGGGTGCATCCACACATTATTAAAGGTCAAAGGGCTTTAAAGCAGTGCAATCATTTTGAAATTTTTACCATTTACTTATTATGCTTCATTAAGTACTTATACAAAATTTTATTAAAATAAAACCATTTAAACTGGGTGTTCGGATTTATATGTCACTTAGTATATTTCAAGAATAATCGTTTATGGGCCAGTTTAGAGGTATCTAAACTGATATTGAGGCTGTCGCATCATCAGCGAAGAGGTATACGAGTATATTAAGATATAGGTTGTCCGTGATTTCATTCACGAAAAGTATAAATAATACAGGGTGATTCACAAGTCACGACCGAAAATGTAACGTCAACTCAGGACCGCATTTTGAGCTTGGATGTGTTCTATCATCTAGATAACGTCTAAGCCATTCTCAGGACCATATTTTTCAAATAACTACCGTATTGAACGAATACCTTGTCATTTTTTCCAAACATTGTTAAATAAATCGCGAACAAGCTGTTTAAATTTAGAAAAAAATTAACGATGATGTTTTTATTTTGTTTCTAAAAGACCTCTGGCCTTTCCATTGGATAATCTCATTTTTAACCAAATGATTGTTCAACGTTGGTAACTAAGGTGATGGCAGCCCTAATTTCAGTGCATTTCGATAATGGTAATCTTAACCGACTTTTCCATCTGGTCGAGTTAATTTAGGCACCTAAGAGCTCAAACGCAAAGTGGCAAGTCGGCCGATATCACCCCACTACGAACAGCAAATACGGTACTTCTGGAGTTACCAAAAGTAGACCTCGTACCTCTCAAACGGCGCCTATGGCTGCTTCCTTTCAACCAAATCCACATTTCCAGGACAGCACTCCGTCGACAATATGGATGCGATTTAAAACATGTGCCTTTTTGGAGTATTTGTCTTCGGTTTGGATTTGAAGTGATCTATGGCCGGAAATACTGCTTGATTTATAGTAATAAATATCCTAAAACGGAATTTGTAGGACATTAAAGCTACAGCAGTCAACAATTTTGGATGATTTCAAACAATGCTCATTTCTCGTACCTTTGCATTTTCATACTATATCATAAGGAGCAAACTCTTCATCATAATGAGGTTTATATCCGGTACTTCTTTCGTTCAAACCTTCTTTAACGTTTGTACGTCAAAATGTACTTTCCTCAGAAAATTCAAATGGAACACTTTGCACATCTTTACACCATTCCAGGGACTTTTTTTTGGTCCAATTCTTTATGGACCGTTCAGTGCGTATTCTCGTCACGTCACAGAAAGGCTCTGAGTCTGGGATACCTTTTCATTTCCTTCATGTGCTGGTACCCAGAGCAATATTACCTTGTGAACTTAATGCCTTTATGGCTGCTTGAACAGATTGTGGTCTACTGATTTGTAGACTCATTCCTTATTAGCTCTTTTGTGCAGAGTTGTATGGACATTATCAACCTGAAATATTATTGCGATGCTATCTAGGTTCGGGTTTTTACTTTTACTTTTACTGTTTCTAGAAGAAAAACTACTGCACTTTCTCAGTGAACTTTTATTGGTTCTCAAACACAACCTTAGCAACTATTCTTGTGAATCTTTCAAACCCGAATACTCGAAGTTACATCGAGTACACTACAACTAAAATTCGTAATATCTTAATTTGTAATTATTCTCAAGAATCTGGACTAGAGATATCTGTTTTTGACCTTGTCCCATGGACCCTAGCTCCAGTTTTCTAGCCGTCTGTATGTCCAGTAGCCTTTGGCATGCGTAGAAGATGCTCTCTACCACGCCTTCCTTTCTGGTAGTATACTAAGTGACATATAAATCCGAACACCCAGTTTAAATGGTTTTATTTTAATAAAATTTTGTATAAGTACTTAATGAAGCATAATAAGTAAATGATAAAAATTTCAAAATGATTGCACTGCTTCAAAGCCCTTGACCTTTAATAATGTGTGGATGCACCCTGATGTGCTACGCATTCTCCAACGCACCTAGGCATGCTTCTGATCAGGTGGTCAATGTCCTCCTGTGGTATCTCATTCCAGGCAACCACCAACTCCTCTCGAAGTGCTTCTAGAGTCTGAGGAGGACGTTGCAAATTGAGCAATCTCCTACCCATCATATCCCACACGTGCTCAATTGGGGATAAGTCGGGAGATCTTGGTGGCCATGGTAACAATGTGACATCATTATGTTGAAAGAAGTCTATTGTGACTCTTGCAACATGTGGTCGGGCATTATCTTGTTGGAATTATTATTATAAGCTATAGCATCACAAACCATAACTCCAACAGTGTGATGAACATGTCTTTCAACAAAAAACTGTGGATTCCTCCTTTCACCACGTCGCCTTCTAACCCTGGCACGACCATCGTGCATGCCTAAACAAAATCGAGACTCGTCACTAAAGATAATACTGTTCCATTCCTGATCCCAGAGTGACCGTTGTCTCCACCACTCAAGGCGATTACGTCGGTGTTCTCGAGTTAAAGGGAGGACCCAGTGTGGCCGGTATGAAAACAAGCCAAAACTTCTCATTCGTCGGTAAACACTTCGCATGCCAATAGGTCTTCCGTGTTCTGCAAACCATTCATTTGCAATGGACCTGGTAGTGGAGAAACGGTCCCTTAAGGCCAATAATCTTAGGCGGCGATCTTCACGGTCTGTTGTTCTACGGCGGCGTCCAGTGCCCCTTGCTCTTTGCGTACGGCCTTCTCGAAGCCATGCCTGACAACACCTAACCACAGTGTCTACACTTCTTTGCACTCTAACTGCAATTGCCCGAAAAGAAAGTCCAGCTTCCCGAAGTCCCACTATACGGCCCCTATCAAACTCACTAAGTTGACGAAATCGTACAGGTCTCCGTACTCTAGGCATCGTAACCGATCGTAAAGGATGTCAAGAACCAAAATCCGCCAACGTTGATTCTTTACTGCGGCTGAAATATTCATTTTTAGAGCGTTAGTGAATTAAAAAAAAAGCAGTATAAAAACCGGAATGTCCAACTGATAATGCTGAATTTTTTTTCACTTGTTATTTACAGTAAGATCACCAACTTTTATTAAAATAAAACCATTTAAACTGGGTGTTCGGATTTATATGTCACTTAGTATATTTCAAAAAATAATAAACTTCCTAATTCGCTCTTGTACCAATGAAACAGCATTGTTAATAACGTTACACGATGCAGGTTAAGTTCAAATGCCCTCAAGGCAATAAGAGTACATCCCGGTCGAACGTGACAGCAACTAAAAACATATTACATCGGTACGGCGCCGTCGCTTTCGGTGGTGACATGGAAATAAATCGAAGGGGTCGAAAAAGGGGGATTAATTAACCCCGTTCGAACACCGCCATCCCTCACCCCACCACCTAAACCTCGCCGCTGGAATATCGCGCTTATTAAAAGTTACACGCAAACGAATATGACTCATTTAACTATTCTTCGAGTGGTTTCGCGCAGATCCCCTCTTAATGGTTGGGGTGGTTTTTAAAAATAGTCGCGTTGCAATAGATTCAAAAGTGTTTGGAAAATTTTCCACTAACCTTGATTCGCTTTTCAATGTAAAACGTGTCAGAAAGGGGGGTTGAAGCGCGTTGCCTTGGTACAAGATGTAAACAACAAGTTTTATCAACGCTCCATCTGAAACTCATCCTGTAGCTTTCATGTCGACAATCCGCCATATCTCTCTGGACAACCTAAAGCACATTGTAACCGAAAAATTGATAATAAACATGTGGTTTCGATTGGTCACTGAATATGGGGGAAGAAACTTTGTTTTGAATGGCTAAAAAATAACTACCGCCCAGTGCCGTAGAAAGTAAGAAAACGTATGTTATTTATATTTTGTATCATTCAAAGACCCAAACTTTGTTTTGAGCCTTTGTCGGGACATGGTAATAATTGAGCCAAGTCTCGTTACCTGTCACGATGCTGTTCCCATACCGAGATTGCCCTTTACCAAACATTTTCAGCATCAAGTCGTACGACGAGTCTTCCGCTCTTCCGTCAGGCTATGCGGTACCCAGAGAGAACAAAGTTTCCTTACGTGTAAATGGTCATGCAGAATTGAATGAATTGCTGGTGCATGAAGGCGTAAGGTCTCCTCTATCTGTTGGTATGTCACTCTCCGGTCTTCGACACGCATTTTTCTCACAGCAGTAATGTTTTCCTCTATTGCAGAGTGAAATTGCCCCTTTGGAATTCTCTGTACCACATGAATATCGTACGATGAGGACAATCATTCTTCAATACAAGCGTCACTTCTTCTAAGCACTGGTCTATGCTTAAACCACGCGTAAAGTTATACCATAAAACCGCTCATATCTCACTACGTGACCACGATGCCTATTATTCTCCCATAACCGTGATCTGCAGGCATATCCATTTCCAAACCTATTTACCGCGATGCATCTTTTTTTAAATGGGCATCATTTTTGGGTTTCTACAATAGAGTTGTAGATTTATAAACATTGATTAACCGTAGTATTTTTTCGTCTGACGACTCCATATCTAAATAATACCTGTACACGGACCAAAAACAACAAACTCACACCTACAAGTCCCAATATGAACAGTTAAGCCCTTTGTGGTTGCGCTACAAAGCGAACCAGTAGTTCGCACCTTTAATCAAAACAGATTTCTGATTTTTGTACGCAGATGATAAAGGGTTTGTGTTCTAATCGTAAATTTAGTAATTGATTGTTTCTTGATTCGGTTGGAATTTCTTCACTGGAAGCTACTTCATTTGATACGGGGGCTTTTATGAGCAGACAGACGGAGTGGCAATGGGAAGTCCAGTTAGCCCACTCATAGCCAACCTTTTTATGGAACACTTTGAGTACAAGGCGGTTGAGACAAACCAGCAATTTTTTTCCGGTACATGGACGACACCTTCGTCATTTGGAAACGTGGCACGGACAGGCTAAACGAGCTTCTGCAGCACCTCAACGATCGGCATCCAAGCATACAATTTACCATGGAGATAGAGAGTGACCAACAACTGGCCTTCTTGGACGTACTAGTCAGGAAGCGAGGGTAACAAGCTGGGTCACACTGTGTACAGGAAACCAACGCACACAGACACATACCTGCACGCTTTGTCCAATCATCACCCAAGTCAGAAGTATGGAGTCAACAGCACCCTGACAGAACGAGCACAAAGGATTTGCGAACCGAAGAACCTGTAGACAGAAATTGAACACCTGAAATCGTCAGTTCGTCAGTCTACATCCAGCATCGGAAATGGAAGGGCCTCTGAAGAAGCTTGCCACTCGAGCTAGCGAAACGTAGGAAGAAATTCCAACCGACGACCGCCTTTAGACCCGAATCAAGACAGCAGTTTATCAACTGGCCGCGAAAGCCTTAACCAATTAGTAATTCATTGTTTCAGCACACTTTCCTTTATTGCTGTGGAAAGGCAATCTAAAGTTTACCGATTGTTATGACGTATGAAAATGAAGAGAAACCTAACGCTGTGCCCAACTTGGATAACTCTTCAGGCAGCGAGCAAGATCAAGCATGTTTGGATGCTATTACTGACTGGAATCATGAAGAATCTCTACTACTGCTTGCATGCATCTCGAACAGAAACTTAACAAAGAAATGCTTATTTTTTTACCCCAATCCGCATGCAAGGTGCTGTCGTCCGCAAACCTGTGTATCGGACTCAGTCATGGAATCTAATTATACTGAACTAAAATTCAAGGGAGACATGGGGGATGCACAAGGCAAGCTTTTTCGATGCAGGGCCCTTCACTTGTATCGGCTTGGTAGTCGCGGTGGGAATGACGTCGATACGCGGATTGTAGTTTTTGATACCCTTTGTAGAACTTGGTACTTAATGTGGCCGATGCGTGAGAGGAAGGCCGTGGATTATTGCTGGCAATACAAGGGTTTCTAATGGTCCAAGAGCTGGGCTCATTTAACCCCCGTGATTTTTTATGAATGAAAAAGTTACATTACCTTTACGATGGCTACGTGTTGGGACCGTGTGCGTTATCTATTTCATGTACAATGGCTTGCAGACAGATTTTTAGTTGAGAATGAGGAAACTCGAGGAGGAGCACTTTCACGCATTCATAAAATAAAGATATGTCTACGCTATCTCGGCGACCCTGGATATCAACAAGGTACTGGTCAGGAACTTGGTGTTAGTCAAGCAACAGTATCTCGGACTGTGCATAGAGTTGTGAACAGCATAGTTGCACAGTCGAGCTAATGGATCAAGTTTCCAACTACCAACCATCGTCCTTTCTGATTTTTATTTTTGGAACTTGTGACTTTTGCAAAATAATGGGAGCAATGGCAATTTCATCTGCGATGAACTGCAGGTCGTTGTCATTATTTTCTATAGTTTCCTCATCACTTGAGGCAGACATGCTTATTAATTTGATATAAAACTGTAACCAGTAAAAATACGGAACGATCTGTGTAAGCTCTGGAGTACAACTGTCAACGATGCTGAGTGAACGAAGTCCCACGTCAACTACAAGCTGGAACAAGTCAATACATATCGCTCGAGTTACAAATACCAGTCAACCTTTTACTTTTTCTTTGAGGATATCCTCGCGAGTATTTTTTTATAACAGAATCCCTTCAATCTGCATTTTTGTTGATTTAAAGAAAGCTTTCGACACAGTTAATCACAAATTATTATTAGAAACATTGGAGAGAATTGGTGTCAGAGGAAACGCGTTCTCACTGATCGAAAATTATTTGTCAAATCGCCCACAATCTGTGCAGATATCAGGATCATTTAGTAAAGAAATGGATATTAAGTGTGGGGTCCCACAAGGAACTGTCTTAGGTCCGCTGTTATTCAATATATATTTAAATGATATTTTCCAAATTAATTGTGTTGGCAAAATAACTAGTTTTGCAGATGATACTGCAATATTATATGAAGGCACTGACTGGTCTGATCTGAAAAATGTAATTGAAAATGATTTTATCAAAATTATTCGGTGGTTTAACAGTAGAAAATTAAGCATTAACTATTCTAAAACACATTTTTTGCCATTTGGATCTTATGCTAAACATCTGCCAAGTTACACAAATTTCTCCTTCAACATTAATGATCAAAATTGCAAATTAATAGAGTTCCCAACATAAAATACCTTGGAGTGGTCTTGGATCCTGACTTACGATGGGACATCCATGTCAATTATGTTTTAAAGAAAGTTAGATTTGTATCCTACAAAATTAAATACCTTGGGAATATACTGACAGAAAAACATCTTCGAACATTATACCATGCACGGATTGAGCCTTATCTCACATATGGTATATTAGCATGGGGAGCTGCATGTTCCTCACATATCTATAATTTAGATGTTTTTCAAAAAAGTATTCTAAAAATGATATTTAAAAAACCGAAACTTTATCCCACTGAAAAATTATACGCAGATGTTCGAATGTATGATATAAGACAGCTTCATTTCTTACACGGTATCACTCACTACCATAAATTTGTAAACACCGACCAAAAAATTAAACAGAATCATTATACAAGGTACAAAATTCGTGGCACAGTAGTTCCTCAACCGCATAAATATATAATGCAGCGATCATATCTCTGTTTAGCGCCTAAATTTTATGAAATTATACATAAAGACTTAAAAGTTTTACGTTTCGGAAATTGTTTCAAAAGAAATTTAAAAAAATGGCTACATTCTATATCTAGGACTGAAATTCATAAACTCATAAATACGAACATCAACTAAATACATAATCTACTGTAGCTAATTTTTGTCCTTTTTTGTCATTTGCATTCTACAGTTTCAACTTAAATTATTGGTCCATGTACAGGCGATGCCTTCTATTGGGCCTGTTTTGATTTTATATTTATTTACTCATATTGTTTGTTATCTTTGTACATTGAGTGAATAAATATTATTATTATTATTATCATGAATATGAAAACAAGGATATGCTTATACTTCTACCTTTTTCTCGGAAGCAAGACCTTTTACTTTTACCTTATGCTTCCGAAGATATGCTTCTCTCTTATGAATACGGCTCATTGATTCAGAAAAAATAGGGTGGAATGAGTTCTTACTTTCTACGCCACAGAGCGAGAAAATATTGTAATCACGAAAAGCCTTGAAAAGCCTAAAACTTGGAAAATAACGCTCGGATTTCGATAAAATTTCCTCACATGGTTGCTGCTATGACAAGCATGAAAACGCTTTTTAGTTTTTGAAAATCGGTCCAGACGCGTCGGAGCTGGCTCACACTGAAAAAACTTTGTTTTTTTTACGTTTTTGATGCTCCCGATGATTTTCAGAAAAATTTTCAGCACAAAAATCACCGCCTCGAGATATAGTATCGTGGCTGATGCTTATGGCATGTTTGGCTAGTGTGGTCCAGCAACGTTGCCAGATGGTCCATACGTCGGGCTTGTTATTAAAATTATATTTTTTTTATTTTACTTTTGCGTCTGCATCATCCTGTGTATACCTTGTGATCAATTGATAAACTGCGTTTGGATATGTAATGTCCGGCAATATGCGGGAGATAAGTGGCGACAAGAATTGTTTTCGGTGACGTCAGGGCCGTTCGTCAGCCAAGACCTCCCCTGTGAAATCAAACTGAAAGATACCTCCGATTTAATCGTTCCTGTTGTGTCGTTAGGTTGAATTGGTGGACAATAAAATGCTAAAGAGGAAGTATCTTTTTAACTTAATTCCTCGATTAGATTTACTTATTTCTGTTAATGGAATTATAAGTAGGCATTAGTAGTTTATAGTCGACGTTTTGATTGTACTCATGTTAGCTGTGTCACGGTAAGATGCTTATCTCGTTGGATAATGTACGATAGTAATCTAGGAAAAGCTGTTTACGTATATAATTTGAATAAATAAAGTGACATTAGTAATTTTTGTTCTTCGACTATCTTCGAATGTCGGTTGTATTTTGATACTTTCCTTTGAAAGTTCAATATGTTTTGGCAATACAGGGTGTTTCACAACTTATCCGACAAATTTTAACCACATATGCACTGTTACGAAAAAAGTTGATTTCTCAAAAAAAAATGTAATAAAAGTCCTACAGAAATTAGGCTATAAACCTGAGTTTCAATAGTACATTGAAAAATAAATATCAGTATTTTGCGTTCAGCGTCGTGATATTAGAACACGCATTGATCATTTATTGCAGCAAATGATGTACCGAACCAAGCCCCCACGATTCTGGGGTCTCGCAAGCCCCTCGATTTCGGGGGTCTCGCTAGCCCCACAATTTCGGGGTCCCGCAAGCCCCACGATTTCGGGGGTCTCGCTAGTCCCACGATTTCGGGGGTCTCGCTAGCCCCACGATTCTGTGGTCTCGCAATCCCCACGATTTTGGGGTCTCGCAAGCCCCACGATTCTGTGGTCTCGCAATCCCCACGATTTCGGGGTCTAGCATGCCCACGATTCTAGGGTCTCGCACGCCCCACGATTTCGGGGGTCTCGCTAGTCCCACGATTTCGGGGTGACGCTAGCCCCACGATTTCGGGGTCTCGCTAGCTGCATGATTTCGGGGGTCTCGCTAGCCCCACGATTTCTGGGTATCGCCAGCCGTACGATTTCGGGGGTCACGCTAGCCCCACACTTTCGGGGTGTCATTAGCCCCACGATTTCGGGGTTTAGCACGCCCACGATTCTGGGGTCTAGCAAGCCCCACGATTCTGGGGTCTTGCTACCTCCACGATTCTGGGGTCTCGTTACCTCCACGATTTCGGGGTCTCGCAAGGCCCATGATTTCGGGGGGTCTCGCTAGCCCCACGATTTCGGGGGTCTTGCTAGCCCCACAATTTCGGCGTCTCATTAGCCCCACGATTCTGGGGTCTTGCTAGCTCCACGATTTCGGGGGTCTTGCTAGCGCCACGATTTGGGGTCTCGCTAGCCGCACGATTTCGGGGTCTCATTAGCCCCACGATTTCGGGGTCTAGCAAGCCCCACGATTCTGGGGTCTCGCTAGACACACGATTTCGAAGGCTTCACAAGCCTCACGATTTCGGGGCTCTAGCAAGCCCCACGGTTCTGGGGTCTCGCTAGACACACGATTTCGAAGGCTTCGCAAGCATCACGATTTCGGGGGTCTCGCAAGCCCCACGAATCTGGGGTCTCGCTAGCCCCACGATTTCGGGGGTCTCTCCAGCCCCACGATTTTGTTTGTATGCACACTGATTTCCGAATAGGCACATACCACATCACGAAACATTTAGTTCAATCGTTTTTCGTGCACGTGCTAGTGGAGCGCGGCTCATATTACATGAGGCCCAACTGAAACCCTTATCACGTCCAGAGGGTCCAGACGTTGCTACATAGAGACTACCCCCTAAGAGTAAGATTTTGTGAGTGGTTGTTGCAAGAAGATGCTCGAAATGCCCGTTTTACAGCTGATAATTTGACCACCGATGAAGCTACTTTTACTCGTAATGGGATAACCAATCTTCATAATACACACGTTTGGTCCTTTGAGAATCCTCACGCAGTGGTCCAGACGCACTTCCAACATCGTTTTTCTTTAAACGTGCTAATCTTGAGGAAAAACCGAAAGCACCGATTACAATTTGCACGGTTGCATCTTGATTGGAGCATCTGTGACTGGAAGAGGGTATGTTTCAGTGACGAATCCAAGTTCAATCTGTTTGGATCAGATGGTGTTCATTACGTTAGACGTCCTAGTGGACAAAGATTGAACCCTAAGTACACTCTGCCCACTGTCAAACATGGAGGCGGGTCTGTTATGGTTTGGGGGTGCTTTTCGGGGTTTGGGATGGGACCTTTACATAGAATAGATGGATGGATTATGGATAAGTTTGTATACACAGACATACTAAAGCATGTCATGTTACCCTATATGGAAGACAATATGCCCTTAAGATCAATCTTCCAGCAAGATAATGACCCGAATATAAGATAATGGCCTTCACAGTCTCCCGATATAAGTGCCAAGTGAAAATCTATGGGAATAATTAGATAAGCAAATACGAGATAAAAATTATTCAAACAAGGCTGAACCTTTTGCCGCTTTAGAGCAAAAGTGGAGACAGATTGATGAATCTTATATCAAGAAACTATTTATGTATATCTTTGACTTAAGGTTAATTTTCCAGTATAAGTGCTACGTTTCTTTAAAACAATGAAATTACCTCATTTGAAGTATCTGTAATCTCGAATCAATATCATAATTTCATAGAAATTCGTGCTCTTAAATCAATAGCACTCTTTTTGTAAGTGCATTCAAAAGCATAATGTCTCATTTTCGAAATTCTCCGCGGTTTCCGATATTTCCTCGTCCAGCGGCGCGGCGCAGGAAATAAAATGGGAAAGCGATTTTTCATCATATTTTCACACTATACCTAGCCATTTCTGCGATCAGTATAGCCAGCGCAACTGTGACTGCTGGGTGGCATAGATAGGAGCAAGCTGCGACGGATTTCGTCCGAAAGCCTGGGGCGCTTTCAAAAGACTCGAAATTACTTTCGGGATAAGAGGGATTAGGCCGGGACGCTGTCGAGCGCTTGTTTCTACCGCCGGCACTCTCTCTCTCTCCCTCTCTCTCTCTCGCTCTCCGCGCTTCCAATAACCATTACGGCTCACAATTGCCACCGACTCAATCGGCTTTTTGCCCCAAATATGTTTAAATTGAATCACCTCCCCGTACTGAGCTGATGAAGGCTTACTCAAAGCCCGTTTTTCAGGAACGCGTACCGGGGCGCTTTTGCAGTCATGCTGGTTGCTCGCCTTTCAGGTTGAAAACCGCAAGGTAATCTACGAGCCCCTTCCCACTTCAAGATTTGTACCAAAATATGCATTTATAAACTAAACGTGACGAAACTATTTACTTCTAAAACAATTTATTTTCTCAAAAACATTTTGGATACACTCTAGTCGTAAAAAATACATATTTGAAATCACTTACACCTTAAAAATAAACAATGTGCGAATAAATGCGCGAAATTAACAAAGCAACAATTGAAAGATTACCATTGAGTAACATCACCTTTATTTTTTATTACGGCTGAAATTCTTTGGGGCATAGTGTTAACCTTCCAGTACTCGCGCGGGGTATCCAAATACCCCACTAGTAATATCTCTATCTATACTGGAGTGGGGGAAATGACGATCGGCATATAGTTTCGTCTATTCCTCGAGTGTAGTATACGCAGGCTGGTGTTAAGAGTTGGGTGCAGTCGAGATCACGTGGTGCGTAAGCTAAGAGTCGAAATTTGATTGGGGTATTTAGATACCCCTCGCGAGCATCGGAGTAACAAGGAAGTAAGGGTATTTTTGTTTGTTTTTTGAGGTTTTTGCAATTTATTGCAGGTAAAAATATGGCAAATTTATCAAGTAGAGACCCACAGCAATGGCTGAAATGGTATAATGAAATGCTTGACAGTGACGCCGAAGAAGTTTATGGTGAAGATGATCCATCGGAGCAAGAAACAGATAACTTGGAAGTACAAGGTGAATGTTCAGATACGGAGCAAGAGTCTGAAGAGGGAGCTGATATTTCGAATATAACTGAAGAAGATTCTGTAAAAAACGGTGGTCCATATTTTTTGGGAAAGGATAAAGAAGCTAAATGGAGTAAAAACAAACCACCAACGTCAAGAACAAAGGCTCATAATCTTATATTGAAAGTTCCAGGGCCAGTAGGCAACGCAAAAAACGCCAAATCCTCGATGGACTGTCTTAGCCAATTTATTGATGATTCAATGATTGAAATCATTGTGAAATGTACCAATCTATACATTGCAAAGATTCAAGCAAATTTCGATAGAGAACGTAATGCTAGATTGACTGCCGTATGTGAGATAAGATCTTTTATAGGAATACTTCATTTGGCGGGATCTTCGAAATCTGGGAGGCAGAATATTTCAGACATTATGGAACACAAATAAGTACTAGGGAAGATCGACGTATGTATGACAAACTGGCAGCGATTAGGGACATTTTTCAGCGATTTGTGAACAATTGCCAGTCTTCAGTGATACCAAGCGCTTTTCTAACCATCGATGAACAACCGGTTGCCTTTCGAGGAAGATGCGCCTTCAGGCAATATACAGGGTTATCC
Organism: Acanthoscelides obtectus; assembly: GCA_963669975.1. NCBI lineage: Eukaryota > Metazoa > Arthropoda > Insecta > Coleoptera > Chrysomelidae > Acanthoscelides > Acanthoscelides obtectus. Next base: position 4,500,475 of record CAVLJG010000007.1, on the reverse strand, counting down.
AAATTAAGTGTCCACCATTAGTAACTTTGTTATTAGTGAAAATACAAAGTTGTTTGAATTAGCAAACTAGTAGCATTTTTAACGCTGGTAAAAATGAGAAATAAAAAAAACAATTGAGAGTCGTTATTTTGATTTTTTTCAGTAAAATAACATTTTTTTAAATGGAAACCAATGTATATTATATTTTTTTCTGTTAAAGCATCAAATTTTAAACAAAAAAGCTTACAATAACTTTTCTCCTAGGTTACAAATTGTTGAAGTTATGGCCTCCAATCTGAAACAATTAAATTGTATCGACAAACTTTATTTTCAACATCAACTTATAATCTTACAAAATACAATAACAATTTTTTTTAAAGAAGATGCTCGAAAACACCACCTTGTTCTTCAATACATTTTTGGGCACGTTTTTCAACTGCTCGAACTGTCTTAAGTATGGTCCTACCATCTATCTGGGTTATCTTTTCCCTAACTGCAGTCTTTAACGCGTCAAGGTTATCGTACCTTCGCTTGTAAATTTGGTTCTTTAAGTAACCCCACAAGAAGTAATCAAGTGGGTTTAGATCTGGTGATCTGGGAGGCCACTGTATTGGGCCATTTGTTCCTATCCACTGATCATTAAAAGTAGTACTTAGAAAATGATAAGTACCTCTGGAGTTGTGGGCAGGTGCGCCATCTTGCTGAAAATGCAGATGATGTCTACTTATAAGATCCAATTCGTCTAAGAAATTAGTCAGAATTTCTGACATAAATTCCACATATCTTTCACCAGTTGGTGGGGATTCGGTCTCAAAACTTCCAAAATCCGCCACCAGAGGCGCTGGCGTCGCGCGCCATTGACAGGTTGTTGGACGGAATCTGTAATCGAAATTCATGAGTTGGGGATTCCGCCGCTAGATGGCGCTGTCAAACCAAACGGAATCTGTGTGTCATTGGACACCTGTCATGCGTCATTGGGCATCTCACGCATAGATGGCGTTAAAACGTCATCTGTCATACGTCATTGGACACCTGTCATTGATGGGTTGGGCATCTCGCGCATAGATGGCGCCGATTTGTTTGGCGCTGTACAAACCTAACGGAATCTATGCGTCATTGGACAGCTGCCATTGATGGGTTGGGCATCTCGCGCATAGATGGCGCCGATGTCGCACCTGTCTGGTGTTGGCGTGGATTACGGGGGGCAACGTGTATACAGGGGTGCATCGAAAAATAGCGGATCGATGGACCGACGGTATATCGTTAAATCGTATATAGCAAGGCGTGACCTAAATAGCGTGGTGGGCTCCTCTGGTCGGTCGGTCGGTCGGTCAGAATGTCTCATAACCTGTATACGATGTACTGTTATTATTATACAGGATGATACCGTTCAAAATGAAAATAGTATAATGGATATTTTATTGAAACATATAGTATATATAACAATAAGGTTGATTGGTGTGTGTGTGTGTGCCATGTTTTGAATACCCGCGCTTGAACAACTTGCAACAAGAAATTCCGACAATATTATTTCGCAAACCAGAGGTATTTTCAATAAAACTACATATCAGGGAGTACTTTAGATGTTGATACTAATCGACTCAAATCATTGTTCGACAACTGATTTGGTTCATGACAGACAAGAATCAAATTATGTATTTCACGGTTCAGTTCTGGTTGTTTTTTAATTTTTTCCCTAAACTTCAGGTAACCCAGGAAATATGTCTCTTATCCGTCCTCTGTTCAACACATCAGTAAAATCGTTAGAAAATTCTATATATGACATATTATTATAAAAGGTATAGGACCGTCCTGCGTTTGATTGAAAAATAGCATTGATTCGAGCCCTATCGGGTATATCAATTGAAAAATTATCAAGAAATTTAATGGTAGGGAATGATGCTGAGAAATAGTTGTTTGGAGACACAATGGTAATCAAGTCACCGTTTGTTGATTGGAAAATATGTTGTAAAGTGTATTGACGTAATTCTGTAGGAACATAATCGACAAGAAGTTCAGGCTGAGATGGGATAATCATTTCGTTTAAGTCTAGTTTCCATATAAACATATCATGTGCAATATATAATCGGTAATTTGAAAACTCTGGAGCAATAGCTAAAAACATAAAATCTGGAATAATATCACACAAATTTTTGAGGATCGGCTGCTTACGAGTTGTAGATCTTATAGTTGTTGTTGTTTTTGGTATTGCTGATGCGGTGGTAGACGTTGGGAGTGAATCATATTTGTTTTTTCTTCCATATAGATATTGTACTGCATTTATATCATCAACATCTAGACCACGAATCTCATGCTGATAGAAGGCAAACATAATAGCATTCGGAGAAGCACTATGTGCTATGCCGAGAGCATGTCCAATTTCATGAACCAACACCTGATAGAGAATGATGTCAAAAATCTCAGATAGCAAATATAAATTCGTTTACCCCCCAATCAAAATCTTGACTGAAAAAAAATTAGGCAGCAAATATACAATAATCATACACGAATTTACTATATTTCTAAATTTCTACTCTCATGTGCAACTTGTAATTGGAATTTCCGCCGGACAAACGATACATTCATGTATTACTAAGAAATTATATAAAAAATACTGCAACCGCAATGAATGTTGTTTTCTCGATAAAAATGGTACTGAGAATATGATGCATATAATATGCATATTTACGATACAATTATCTCATGCACGCGTGTGTTATCTCAACCACGTATTTATATTTAGCGAGCGCATGCAATAGTCATCATTGTTTCACACTTAACGCACAACGCTGCAAGCTGGAACAACGGCCGCAGTACAATAGTGCTTCGAGAGAGACGAGATAGCGAAAATTTTAAAAAAAGTAAGTGCTATTTTATTTAATATTTTTCTTTTTTATGTCTCTAAGTGCAACTGTTTTTTCGTGTTATGCTTCAAAATAGTTAGACGACTCAATTTTTTTTATAGATGGATTTATCAAAAATTAATGCTGCGTCTTCGATTGTAGACCGCAAACCTATCAGAAAATTAAAGGACCTACCAGTCGGGACACCATTTGCAATCCAAGCAGCTAAAGTGGTCAAGTCGAAATTTGGGGAAGCCGTGCTACTAGATTTAGGACCGGAAGTGCTATTTCTACCACAGCGGGTGACGGAAACGTACCAGCCGGTCATCGACGAACTTTTTCACGGAAAATACTCGATCATCTTCCAAGGGGAAGTGGACGTAGGGAAAAGCCGACCGCTAGCATCATTCAAAATAGTGGAAAATTAACAAAGCAGAGAACAGGAGGAGGAGGACAGGGTGAGCATTTTTATATATTTTTGAGTAATGTGTTTGCTTGAAAAAAAAAATGTCGTCTTTTCAAATGTCTTCAAATAAGGTTAAAAAGATCATCAAACAAACAGACGGTGTTCTACTATCAATTGTTAGTCTACGGAAAATTTTATTTGATAATTTTACAATCAGAGACGCGGAAGTGTGGCTGAAACGAATAGAAAAACAAATTAGATTATGTAAACGGGTAATTCGTAGTAGAAGGCAAAATAAATTATCTGTAGGGACCTGTAGAAAAGTAGAAACAAATTTGGGGCATTTTAAACATTTTAGAAAGTTGATTTTAACTAGACATATTGGGGCAGGACTTCACTTAACATTGGGTCAGAGGGTTAGATGGGAAAATGTAGAATCGAGCTTTCAAAGTAGAATAAAAACCGGTTCCATAGCTAATTTGCGTCATAAGGACTTGAATCAATTTTTAGCAGATTGTGTAGTTGTTTTTAAAAGGAAAATTAGGAATATTTTGAACACCCATTGTGCGCTCAAAGTAAATACAACATTTTGCGGGGAGTTTATTAGGAAATCGGGGGATAATGAAATTTTGGGAATTAAATATATTAATACTAAAAATCATATTATTGATACATCAACTCAAATAGACGAGTGGTTTAAGATATATGTGAAAGATAAACTTTTAAACGAATTATCGGAATTTGCTGAAAAAGATTCGGGATTTGCGTTAAATAAAATTATTTCCTTAGTTGTTAATATCAGTAAATATCAATTGGGAAACGGTTCATCTTATATTAGACTACCAGAACCGATTATAAGGAAAAATGCTTGTATAAACATTAAAAATATAGATCAAAATTGCTTTTACTGGGCCATTGTAAGCGCTCTTCGGACTCCTAGCAAAAAAAGACATGCAGAACTAACCTCCTCATATCCACACTTTACTGACGTTTTACAAACAGAAAATTTAGATAGTCCTATGCTGCTAACAAAAATTTCAAAATTTGAAAAGATGAATAACATTTCAGTCAATGTTTACGCTTTAGAATTGATCGAAACAGAAAAAAAATCATTTTACATAGTAGTACCAGCAAGATTAACGGAAAATAAACGGGATACGCATGTTAATTTACTTTTAGCTCAAAATAAATATTATCCGCGTTTAAATGATTATGATGCTCCTCCACCAGCGCCAGCAAATGAAGATAATGATTCAATCGATGAAATTAAATATCACTATTGTTGGATTAAAAATCTTTCGCGTCTTATTAGTAGCCAGTTAAATAAACATCGTGAGAAAAAATTTATTTGCGATAGATGTCTGAACTATTTCCATCAGCAAAATAAATTAGTTGAACATGAAAAACTGTGTTCTAAATTTAATAAATATAAAATTAACCTTCCTAAAGAGAGCTGCGTTGAATTTAAAAACTTTACATACCAACAAAATACTCCTTTTGTTGTTTATGCAGATTTTGAATGTCAATTAGAAAATCATAAAGAAAGTAGCGTCGTAAATTTAACTAAAACCATAAAATATCAAAAACACGTTCCGTATAGTGCTGGTTTCTATGTAAAATGCAGCTATGATGATAGCCTTTCTTATTTCGAGAGCTTTCGAGGTGCAGATTGTATGGATTGGTTTGCAAATCGTATGGCTGGTGTTGCGCAATTTGTAAACTCAAAAATAAAAACAAGCGTACCTATGATTGAAAAATTAGACACATGTAAGGCAACATCATGTCATATTTGCGGTAAGAGATTTTCAAAAACAAAAAAAGACATAATCGTTAGAGATCACAACCATTTCAGTGGAGAGTTCAGAGGTTACGCACACCAAGCATGCAATCTGAACTTTAGAAAATTGTTTGTTGTGCCGGTTATATTCCATAATTTAAGTGGGTACGATAGTCACTTTATGATTTCGAATTTATGTAAAAAAGGTCGCTTAAGTCTACTTCCCATCAACAAAGATAAATACATCTCCTTTACGCTGCACTCAGATGAAAATAACATTAAATTGCGGTTTATAGACTCTTTTCGATTTATGGGGGCGTCTCTTGATGAATTAGCTTCAATTTTAGCAGTATCAGAAAAGAAAATTTTACAAAGGGAATTTCAAAATTTAGATGAAGATAAATTCAAATTATTAACACAGAAAGGAGTTTTCTGTTACGATTACATTGATTCGTTGAAAAAATTAAATGAAACGACTTTGCCCCCAATTGAAAAATTTTACAATAAATTAAACGATGAAAGTGTAAGTGACGAGAAGTATGCTCATGCGCAATCTGTTTGGCAACAGTTTAACATTAAAACATTAGGAGAGTATTCTGATATATATTTAAAAACAGATATTCTGCTTCTTGCCGACGTTTTTGAGCAATTGCGTAAAAAATGTTTCTCCACCTATGGTCTGGATCCTGCGTGGTACTATACAATGCCCGGATATACGTGGGACTGTATGCTCAAATACACTGGGTGTAAGTTAGAACTACTAAAGGATCTAGATATGGTGATGTTTTACGAAAATGCTATAAGAGGTGGAATTTCGGTGTGTAGCAACCGATTTTCGGAGGCCAACAATAAATATATGCCCGAATATGATCCTGAAAAGCCGTCCAAGTACCTTATGTACCTGGATGTGAATAGCTTATATGGGAAGGCTATGCAGCAACCCTTACCCTACGGAGGGTTCAAATGGGTAGATGATGTAACATCGTTTGATGTGATGTCAATACCCGACGACTCTGACGTAGGGTACGTGCTACAAGTCGATCTATCGTACCCACAAGAACTGCACGATAAACACAAAGATTTTCCGTTTGCGGCAGAACGTAGCGTACCACCCAGCGACGGCGGGGTAAAATTGCCGAAATTAATGGCAACACTTACGGATAAAAAAGAGTACACGGTTCACTATAAAAATTTAAAACAAATGCTAGCTAATGGGTTAAAGTTAACGAAAATCCATAAAATTTTACAATTTAAACAAGCAGCCTGGCTGAAACCCTACATCGAGTTGAATACTCGATGTAGAGCTGCAGCCCGGAATGATTTCGAAAAAAATCTTTTTAAATTAATGAATAATGCAGTATTCGGTAAGACCATGGAAAATATACGTAAGCACCGCGTATGTAAAATCGTTAAATCTTGGGGTGGTCGCTATGGGGCAGCAAACTTGATTTCGAGTTTTCGGTTCCACAGTCGCACAATTTTAGAGGAAAATCTGGTGGTTATCGAATTGAACAAGGCTGAAATAACGTTTAACAAACCTCTGTATGTAGGGCAGGCAATTCTAGACCTATCGAAACTAGTCATGTACGATTTTCATTACACCTATATGCTACCAAAAATGGGTGCAGAAAGGTGTAAGCTCATGTACATGGACACAGACAGTTTTATCTACGAATTGCAATGTGAGGATGCATATGAGGAGATCATTAAAGCTGATTCCAGTAAATTTGATACTTCGGATTATCCTGAAAATAACATATATAAAATACTGCGTAAGAACAAAAAGGTGCCGGGTCTAATGAAAGATGAAAATAACGGTAAAATTATGACACATTTTGTTGGACTTCGAAGCAAAATGTATAGTTACAGGGTGCAGGGTGGGAAGGTGGTTAAAAAATCTAAAGGGGTTAAGTACAATGTTGTTAAAAATAAAATTGCATTTGAGGATTATGTTGAATGTTTGAAAGAATTTAAGGAAAAAACAGCTACACAACGCTGTATCAGGTCGTATGCACACAACGTATATTCTGTTGAACAGTCAAAAATTAGTTTAAGTCCGTATGACGACAAACGTTATTTAATTCCGAACAGTTTTGACACACTTCCGTGGGGGCATTACAGTATCTTATAATAGCGTTTTTTTTTTTTGTTATAGATGAATGCCCCAACATTATCAGAGTTAGCTGTTAGAAAAATTTGCGAATCAATAACATCATCAGCAGTAGAATTCATGGAGCAGTCTCCACTACCATGGAAATTAACTACGGAAATTGTGAAACAATTTCCTTTATATAAATGGCACGCTATGATTAAAGAAGCCAAAAATGATCTTGATTCTTCATATACAGGAATTAACTTTATTAGATGTCACAAAGAAATAGATCCAAATTTAATTCACACTATATTAGGAAAATCAGATTGGGGTTATGTTTTTGAAGATTATTCTAGTTACTGTCTATGGACAAGTGGATATTGGCTGGACCAATATTACCTACACGTATGTAAAAATTGTTTATCTAAATTTAAAGAAATACATAAAACTTTAAATAAACGTTTATTTGCCTGCTATGACCATTCTCACGAGGTTCACGATGCACATGACATTATTTTGAACGTATACCAAAAAAAGTATAATTGGTGTCACAGCTGCTTTAAAAGCGTAGTGTTTGAACTAAAAGACCAGGAATCTTGCAGAGATGCCTTACATGATAGGTCTAGAAATAACATCCGAATCCGATTTGATGAATCTGATGTAGACAGCGATATTGAGTTTTAAAAAAAAAACATCACAGCAAACAAATTACAAAAAAATATATAAAAAGCGTTCATCCGTCCTCCAGTTTCTCTCTATCTATTGTACTAACATTTATATATATATTTTTTTTCAAACATGTATGTAGTACTAACATTTATATATATATATATTTTTTCAAACATGTATGTAATTAGATTTAATAAATGAATATTTATAAAAAGATGTTTTATTGATTTCGTTAGATTTTTCTAGTAAGAAGAGTTCACAACAACAACAACAACAAGATGTCCTGATAGCTTGAGTCGTCAGAGGTGTGCAACATCAGAAGCAATGTTAGTGCGTGGTTGGAGTTCAAAACTTAGCGTGTTCAAAAACAAAAAAAAAAACACGCACACACATAATACTAACATTACTTCTGATGTTGTGGCGCGGTTCTTCGGGCTATCAAGACATCTTTTTGGTATTTTTGAACAAAGTGTGCACGTCACGTGCGTCACGTATCACGTCACGTGCGTCACGTATCACGTCACGTGCGTCACGTGTCACGTCACGTGCGTCACGTGTCACGTCACGTACGTCACGTGTCACGTCACGTCACGTGTCACGTTACGTGACGTATATCATAATGAAACGACAGATATGCATTTTTACAAAAAATTTATTAAAATCGTTCAAGATCATTAGCGATCCTATGTCTATAGAAAAATATATGTTGTCCTAACGCTATATGTTGTAAAGTACAGCCTACGAGCTTAAATGTATACAATTTTTGAATAGCATCTGAAAACGTATAATTTTGATCATTAAAACTAGCTCGAACAATCTTAAGCGCATTATAATAATAGCTTGGAAATTCAACAGTTTCTAGCATAGACATATACGGTACTAAAAGTTCATTATTTGCTTCTAAAAGAGCGTTCACGTCCATTTCTGAGAGGTAGAAACTAATGTTGTGCTTGGTTATTTCGAGAATTTTCGTACTATCATAGATTAGTCGTCGAATTCTGCAATAGTCACCGCACTCGATTTCGACAGGATCATACTTGTCAGGAAGGTTCTTCTCCTCCTCCTGCTCCTCCGTCTCCTTCACCGTTACCACATTGAGCTGGGTGATTAATTGTTCCCACTCATAGGAACTGAAAGATAGTTTCAACCGTGATGAGTTCCACACAATTACAGCAGGAGTAAATGATCTCGCTGGGCTTAGACCGCATCCAATTTGGTATGATCCATTTGGAAACTGCGTGTACAGCAGATAATGGTCCTCGTTCTTGGCCGCTTCTTCGTACCTTTCCAGAATAGCATCCAGCTCACGGTCGTAGTTTACAGATGATTCGTGTGAGCTGCTGGTGGTGAGGTCAAACTCGCTGCAACTTGAACCACTACCACTGGTATCCATTTTTTTTTTTTACTAGCTGCCTGACTGACTGACTGACTGACTGCAACCGACTGAGAACTCACTTTTAGCAGAAACCCCCCCACCCCATACACCTAGACGATCGCATCATTGTCAATCCAACTATTATGTTTTGCATCAAGGCAAAGCCATTTGACGTACATTTTTTTACCTTTACGACGTAAAACTTTTTCAACTAAATAAACATCTGGATTGGCTGTTTTCTGTAATTCTTCGTCATAAAAGGCTCCTTTGATCGGTGCACCTTGCATATCTTCGAGCATGTACGTTGCAGGGTTGGTAATATTAATTTTAGTAACTTTAAATAATTCCGTTGTCCAGCTTGGAACGTATCCCTTGTCGAATAGCATTTTGGTTTTGCTGATGCGTACAATGTCACCAACTTTAAACTTACGCGGGCCCGCGATTTTTAAATGAGTATATTTTCGATTTAAGATACATTTTTCGTTGGATTTATTAATTTGTGATGGTTTACATCCGATGGTTTGATGACGTGTTCCATTGTATTCATTGGTAATGCTTTGTAATATATCAATCCATTTATACGATCCCATTAAGCTAAAGTATTTGTAAAGTTTATTTTTCAACGTCCTTATGGCTCTTTCAGCAATGGCCGCTTTCTTGATGCTATATGTACTATAATGATTAATATCATGCTTCTTCATTAAAGTTTGAAATTTACTATTGTAAAATTCTTTACCTTGATCAGATTGTAGATTTTTCGGCGTACGTTCCGTATGTGCGAGGATATCCGAAAACGCACGAGTTATCTCCTCACCCGTCTTTGTCTTTAACGGTCTAGTCCACATAAACTTGGAAAAAGAATCGATTACGACGAGAATTAATTTGAAATTTTTATTTTGATGAGCATAAGGTCGCATTTCAGCCAAGTCCGTCTGCCATAAATCGTCTAAGCCTTTAATGATGGTACGTCGTCTTAGATAATTTTTTCGAGCAGGCTTGTGCAGCTCGTTAACTAGTTGTAGCTTCTCCTTGGCGTACGTCATCATGTTTTAACGCTTTAAATTGTTGTTCCATCGGCTTTATACGCTTAGCAAGATCGAATGTTTTCAATGATATATATGATGTGCGTCCTTGCAAAAGTTGTAATTCATTCAATGATATTTTTCCTTATTGGAGTCAAATCGGTATGAGACTTAATTGTAGCCAACTCCTGTTCTATTCTTGTTGTTATATTTGCAATAGAGTCATCTACATATTTTTTTGTTGCCATATGTTTACCAGAAGTAGGCCGATTTCTCGAAATAAACTCTGTTATTTGATCTGTTTTTGCTGTTATTTTTTTTAAATCAATCACTGAAGTATCTACGTATTTTTTAGTTGCCGCATCTGAATTATCTGTGGGATCTTTTATATTACACAACTTTACGTTCTTGAAGTCAACATTTCCATCAGAAGTATGGGGTAGTGTTAACTTTGGCGGTGTACGCATATACGGAAGTGTCTTTTGTTTATCAAAGCGACGTCCGAATTTATCAAGACTCATCGTGTAAATGAAAGACCAAGGAACTAGATTACTGTATTATATTAGCTTCTTTTAGCTCGTTGAGGATGGCTACTATTTCATTATCATGCGACGTATTGCCAGCTTCCTGAGATGCCATAAGGAGTTTAAGTCGATCGATTAATTCATTGGGATCATCCCAGTACACGTATTCGATTGGTTCCTCGTTGTATGTCAAGTAATCACCGATACCTTTTCCTGTTGGCGGTTTTGATGTTGATGATGTTGTTGTTGTTGTTGTTGAGGGAGTGGATCTTGTTAATGATCGACTAAGTGGACTACGTATTTTTGTAGATGTTGATCGTGTGACAATTGTACCTTTATTTTTCTGCACATCTTTAAAGAGAGGCTTAATAATGTGATTATATTTAAATCCTGTCGAACCTTTTAGGCGTCCAAGCGAATCTAAATGAACACCGGTACTTTGCAATAGATTTTTATAGGGTTGTAAATCTGCATCTGCATAGTTTGGGTCATTATAGAATAAAAGTTGATACAGCCCAGGTGTGCCACGAAACCATGTACCTGCTAAGTTTGTCCCCTCAGGTAATATCTGTATTTGGCCAGTCGCTCTATCAAATTTAATTCGGCGTTTACCTAACATCCAACCAATGTTGTCGGTATATATAGGTCCATAATTTTTATCAATTTTATCGTTTTGTGTCCAAAAATCTTGTAAATAATTATGGCTTATTGGGGGATATTGATCTAAGTATTCTTCTATTGCTTCTTGTGAAAAATCAGCAGGACGCATTTCTTCAGGTAGTGGTGGTGTTTCAGGTCTCGGCGGTATATTACCTTGTTCATCAGTTGAAGCCACGTCTTCTAAATTGAGATAGTTTGGGTTCTGTGTGAATACATCATCATCATCATCATCATCATCCTGTTTCAATTTTTCCTCTTTTTTAATAATAAATGAAGGATGCTGCTGAGTCTTAGCTATTTGCTTAAGAGGTTCAGATATTGGTTTGAAAAGTTTTCTAATAGATTCATCTTCTGCAGTTCGACCTAACTTTAAAGTAAGATACTTTTTACGTATAGCTCGAGCAAGTTCTGCGATCTTTCTTTTATGACTAGCAACGGCAACTTGGTCCTTTGACATCATGTTACTGAATGATGGCGTACATGATAAGCCTACAATTTTATGTACTTATCAAATCCTACTCTGTATCGACCATAATTAAGAGGAAAGTCTTTAACAATAACTAACGTACCGTACTTTTCTGCCCAACATTCCGAACACATCTTTTTGAATTCATCAAAAGTAACATCTGGAGATACATGCTCATCAAATATATGTTTTAGATTAATTTCATCCTGCTTAAATAGTACTATAATGTTACAGTTGTCTCGTATGAGCTGTTTTGGAATTTTAGAGTATGTTTGGCAGAGATATGCAGCATCGATATCTTTATGACGACACATGGAGTAATACTCTCGAATTTTCTGCTGACCGTCACACGACACGTCGTCAAATATGAATATAGAGCTATTTTTAGCCTTACTTGGACTTATAATTTCCTCGTTATCCTTAAATGGGAAATAGCCAACACCCTTAGCAGCGGAAATCACTTCTTGAAGCAGTTGATACTTTGGTTGATACAACGATTTTGAATAAACGTAAACATTTTTAAACTTAGCACCGTTTGAATGGAAAAGCAGCGCCAGCATTACGTTCGTTTTTCCACATCCGCTTGGTCCGCAGATGATAGCGCGAAACGAATTCGGTAACAATTTACCATGTTTACTATGTTGAGTTTTTGCTGTAAAATCCAAGTTATCAATGGGTAATGACTGCTCTTGTTGAACAACCTTCATCGTGTGGCGTTCGAATAAGGAATGTGTAAAAGTATATATGTAGATATTGCTAACGCATCATCAACAGTTCTCATGTTAACGTACAAGGGTGAAGGTGTTGTAAACTCTCTGATAAATAATCTTCCGATAGAACTCCACGTACCTTCGTATCAGTTCCTGGGACGTAAGTGTGCGACAGATTAGGATATTTTTTTTTTCATTCTCACACATGTATATGTATATTTTCAGCGGGGACTAAATTAAAGAAGAGGTTAGCACGAGGAGATCCTGGAAAGAACCCATTGGATCGTGCTGCAAGAGACCACGATATTGCATACGCCTTATACAAAAATTTGAAAGACAGGCACAAAGCTGATTGGATTCTTGAGAACCGAGCCTGGGAACGTGTAAAAGCACCTGACGCTTCACTAGGAGAAAAGACTGCAGCTTGGCTAACAACCACCGCAATGAAAGTTAAGCGAAAATTGGGTATGGGGCAGAAGAAATCATCTTTTCGACGAGGTGTTCTCACGAAAATCACAAAGTCCTTGAAGAAAAATGCTCCCACCACCACGACATTAAAAAAGTCTGCATTGGTTGCTCTTAAAGCGGCAAGATTAGCGGTGAAGAGTGCAGGTGGAAAACATAAAGTTCGACTACCGAGAATAATTCCGATCGAAGGAAAATCTGGGGGATTCCTACCCTTGATCCCCCTTTTCGCCGGATTAAGTGCCTTGGGGCGCTCGCAGGGA